>CM021103.1:708720326-708748604 GCA_007115665.2 Sequoiadendron giganteum
TAGATTATTGTTTAGATTAGGATTTAACTTTGTTATTCTAGTTGCAGATTATTCATCATCATTCAAAGATACATCTACATTTTAATCTACTATTACATTTGGTGAACCCGATGTGAACACGCTTCAATTTCGCACATATTTTCGTCTTTCCGTTTTCTATTTTTTTTTGCAGGTTTTTCGTACGGCGCACCGCATCTGTTCCACCAAACGACGCATCTGTATCCACGAACCGCATCTGTTAAAAACAAAGATGCATCCACCATAGAAAACCGCATCCGCGAAGTCACGAACCGCATCCACCTGTCAACAGTCGAACCGCATCTGTGGCTCCAAAAGCCGCATCTTCCTGGTAAATTTTTTTTCATTTTTTTAGTCATTTCCGTACATCCATATTTTTAGTTTTCGCTTTTTGGGTTGTTTGGATTTTCGCTAATGTTTGTTTCAGTTGTGTTAAGGAGGAATAACATAGTGTTTGTAGGACGAAGCATAAAAGACATTTAAAAAAAAAACTAAGACAATTTTCTGCAGGACAAAAGCTGAAGAACAAAGAACTACTGATAAATTTGCATGCAGGACCTAATGCCTTTGTGTTAATTTATTTATTTAAGCAAGCTTTTGTTTGGTAGATAGATAATCGTCGTGTGGGTTTAAAATGAATTTTCTGATTGATAGATAGAAAATTGTCATTTGGATTAAAAAGAACCATTGTCTTCTTTGTCTGGTGCTTTGCATGCATTTGTAACCCTTATGATTCAGTACATCGAAGTATCCTCTCCCCTTGCGCAGTTATGCGATCCTAGTTGTAAGAGAAATGGTTACTGAATCTAGAACTTGGGCCTGTCTTGGTGGGAAAAAGTACTTACCCTAAGATGACTCAGACCGGTAGCACGCTAAAGCCAAGCGACTTCCACCCGGTATATAAAAGTGGATTCTTGGGGAAACCCTATGAATCACGCGCACTATTCCGATAAGATGGACAGAAATGGACTCTCGTCGATGTTGGATAGTGTCCCACGAATGAAATGCCCTTATTAAACACCTTGTTGTAGAGTTACCAAAATCCTACCTATTTGTTGGTGTAGCAGGGTCAGCCCTATGAAGTCATCTTACATTCTTACGGTTTATGTGTGGAAATGAAATGTATGCCATGGGAGTTTAATGGATACAGTAGCTTGGCTGCCTCGTATAAGTGAGTGTTGTGGAGGGGAGCCAGTGGGGTCAAGCTACTAGTCATTCGCCATAAATATGTGTAGCTGGAGAAATCCAAGTAAGAACTCAACAAGTATTGTCCTAAAAGCCTAGGTTGTAAATGTTTTTCAAGTCTTGACAGTCCTTCCATCACACAAAAAATTGAAAATACATTGATTGTTGTGTTTGTTCTCTATTGTATTCGTCAAAATCTTGATCAAACAGACAAAGTCAGTCAACAACTTTCAGAAAAAATTCAACTGTCAGAAAATTGAGTTGCATTTGTCAGTTTAAATGCCGCATATGTATTAGTGAGTCGCATTTGTTAGGGTAAAAGCCACATCTGTCTGTCAAAACATTCACTTTTCATAGTCTGCATATCACGAGTCACAACTGGTACATTCTAAGTCTCATGTGTGCATGCAAACCACATCTATCAGTTTTCGATCCGTATGTGTATCAGTAAACCGCATTTGTCATAAGAAAAACCGCAACTATTAGAAACACCACATGCATTGTCAAAAACCGCATCTGTCAGAATCTGAACCGCAATTGTTAGGTGACCGCATTTTCCTGTCAACATAAAACATCAAAAACCGCGAGCTGAGTCCAAAACATAATTGTCATTATTTGTGTTAGATTTTTAAGATCAACCTTGGATTAGAAACTGGTAAATTTTGCTCAAAAACCTTGCATCATTAGGTGTCATATACATCTTAGTCACAGTAAACGTCCTAGTCATAGTCTTCCTAAGTTACATGCATATAGATACTTCCTAGGAAATCACATAATAGATAACTTTCCTCATCATTGGACACATTCATGTTACGGTTTGTCAAAATCATTGAACCTTGTCACTTTAGTCCCATCTAGTCGATCTTTTCAGCTCAACAGTCTAGTTTGAAAATTCACCTTGTCAACTGTCCTTGTCATACAATTAGGTTCCTTGGTCAAAAACAAGTCTTTGCATGCATTTATTCCATAGGTGGTAGGTTATACCATCTTAGACTCATTTATCATCATAGTCTACTCGAAATTTTTGCATATTGTTTGTCCTATCATATGCCATCTTAGTATACATATTTTTGGAAATCATTTTAGCAACGTCATTTACTGTCAAGAAAATTCAAAAACAAGTCATAGGTCATATCAGTTTTTAGACATAGTCTGCATTACCCATTCCGAGCAACCTTTTCATGGTCAAAACAAGGTCCAAAAAGAAAAGAAACACAAAGCAATGACAAACCCCAACGAATTCATCAATCTGTACGAAAACCAACCGTCAGGAAGTAAAAGACCACACAAGCCTTTGCTTGAAAAACATGTCACTAGAGACACACATGGTCAAATTTACATAGAAGACATAGACGCAACAGTACAAGATCCTGAATTTTCATCCTTCATGGATGAATGTTTGCTAAATGATCCCCAACGCTATCTAGCAAAGTTGCTAGTAGAAGGTGCCAAACTACCCATAGGATTTGATATTCGTCCTTTGCAAACACAGTCAACTCAACGAACACAAACTGCTACGTCAACTGTCTCTATTTCACAAATTACCACAATGATACCAACTGGTATACCAACTCAAACATCGTCAATTGTAAACACAAACCCCTTCAACATAACACAAGGTTTACAATTCACTACGGGAGCAACTTCCTCCAACCCCTTTGGCACCAACACGACTGGTAAGAGATCCAACATTGGTGGAAATATACCTATACCAAGTCAGACAATTTAGACATGAAGCATCCCTATACCAACTCAAACCATTCAGACAAGGAATATCCCTATACCGAATCAGAATATTTTGATAGGATATATTCCCTCGCCCAATCATAACCCGTCACAGAACATGGCGTATCAAAACACCTACATTGATCCAAATCTCACAAACACCATGTCCTTGACACAAGTCGATGTCCTTCAAAACCAGATGCAAACTCTTCAACAACAAATGGACAACATGTCTATGTCAGGAAAATGAACTATCTCAGCGCAAGACCTATGTCCATGTCCCTTTGACAAAGCGCTTTATATGACACCTTTCCCCCATGGATACATTATACCGATTTTGCCTAAGTATAATGGGAGAAAGAATCCTTTAGAACACATTATAGAGTTCTCAACAACATGCATGGACATATCGTATGACCCCACATACTTGATGAGACTATTTCCACGAACCCTTGTTGGGATAGGATTGGAATGGTTTTCTAAATTACCATATGGTATACGATCTTGGGGCGAATTAGCTGAAAATTTTGTCGAACATTTTGCCTTTAACATAGACAATGAGGTAAAAATTGCAACCTTGTGCCACACGACACAAGAAGATGGCAAAAATTTGACCACTTTCTTCCAGAGATGGCGAAGTCTAGCTAGTAGATGTCCAGTTGAAATACCCAAAAAATAAAAGGTCACAATATTCCTAGAGAACATCAACCCCAAATTGCGAAGTGATCTAAGGGTACACTGTTGTACTTCATTCTCAAACTTGATACAAAAGGGAATCATCCTTGAGAAAGGCCTTATAGACAAAGGAGAAATAAAAGTACCAGGCAGAAATCTGGTTGTCCAACATCAGAATGCACCAAACGATAGAAACAAATTCTGGTCTAGAAACAAGAATGTTACAAATGATGGCATTGTTGATGCTAAACACATACGTATAGGACCAGTTATCACACTTAGAGTTTATAATTCCAATCAAGACACCATGAATAGTCCAGATCAAACAACTAACTATGTCCAAAATTCACAACAACAAAGACCACAACAAAGGAGATTTCCAACACATGAATTTACACCTTTAGGACAACCAATCGAGACTATTTTCAAAGAGTTGATTAAACATAATCTCATCAAACCTTTGGAACCAAGAGAGTATGATCCTGGATAGTTCAAACCTTCATGGTGGGATGATAACTCTTTTTGTGACTATCATCGAACAAAATGGCACAACCTCCAATAATGTCGCCAACTCAAGAATATAATAGAAGACTTTGTTGAAAATGGAACCATAGAGGTTGGTGGGCAGAAAAACACCAAGAACAGTGATCATAAGGTCTTCATGGACCCGTTACATGACCACACAAAAGGAAAAGCCTCCAGTTCGGGACCCCAGAATAATCCATCGGCCAATTATAACAATACCAAGTATGACTATGGTAAAGGAAAGATCATAAATCACCTCCGAGCCACAAACGAGAATGTCAATACCTTCACCATTAAGAAGCATTCAGAATGTAATGTGAACACATGTAGAACTAAGATTACTATTCTTGGTCCTTCTTCCGAGCCATCTACCCAAGCTTCCAAGTTTAAGTACAACCTTCTCGATCAATTGAGTAAAACCCTCGCACAAATATCTATCTTGGAATTTTTGACTCTATCACCTGAGCATTGAGCCATTCTTGGCAAAGCTCTATATAACAAAACTTTTCCTATAGACTTAGATGTCAATTTTTTTGAAGAAATGGTGGGATATTTGACCAACTCGCATCTTGCCACATTTTCCCAACAAGATTACTCAACTGAAAAGTTTGATCATAAGGACCCCTTACATCTTGAAGTCCTAGTCCATCAAAACAAAGTCCAACAAGTCTTGGTAGATGGAGGAGCAGGTTTGAACCTATGTACCCTAAAATTGGTTAAGGCACTAGGATTCTCAGAAGACTGCGTAGATGCCTCTAAGAGTATAGTCATCAAGGATTACGATGATGAGGAAAGATCGTCCAAAGGAGTTGTCACACTCCCTATCCGAATTGGCCCAACAATCATGAACACCAACTTCCAAGTCTTGGATCTAACCCTTCCGTACAACTTGTTGTTAGGTAGACCTTGGATACACACAATGAAAGTTGTACCTTCAACATATCACCAATGTCTCAAGTTCCCTTATAATGGCACATAGATCACTATTGATGGTGATCCAGATCCTTTTCAGTATTGTACAAGCCTAAGGGAAATTCCACAATGACAAGTACCAGTTAACCAAGAAGCTTCATCATCCACTTTATCCCAATATGTTGACCCATTGCATCTCACTAAGTCCATTTCATTCAAACCACCATCATCCACTCCTAAACTCGAGATCCAAGACAAGGGTTGTGGCGAATATAATATAAAGGCATCATATTTTGTCAGTCAACTGATTCCACCTAAGGCATATGGCCTACCCATGGCAGATAGAAGATAGTCAGTGGTCACATTTCATGTTCCCCATACAATGACATTAACCAAATGGGGAGAGTTAAGTGAAGAAATTATGGATCAAGGTGATTCCTGGTTGTATCAAGAAGAACATGAATACCCCTCCCCATCTATTCAAATAGCCAAGGACCAGTATGGAAAAGGCTTTAAGGTAATGCAAAATGAAGGCTATGATGGGCACAATGGGTTAGGATTATATCAAAATGGAAGGACGAAACTGATCACTATCTACCCACGACCGAAATACTTAGGGCTAGGGTGTCAACCACTTAGAATTGGGTTTCCTGGTACTTCGTCATCTTTTCAAGAGGAAGTGAGTGCTTGCGCAGACATCGAGATATCTCATAAACCACTTCCCCTAATTTATGACAAACCTCTAGTTTACGACAAACCTCCAATTTACGATGAATCCCCTTACTCCAGCGATGGTGAATGGGAGTCCCTTTCATCTACTAGTACCATGAACATAGATGCCCTATTTGGGGAATTGGACCTCAACATAAAACCTGTACCAAAACTATCTAGTCCTCGTCCTAAGAAGCACTTGTCCAAACAAGAATGGCAAGAGAACTATTATTGGGAAACCCTTGATCATGCATCTTGGGCACTTGATAAACTATCTTCTGACGAATCAACCCTTACTATAGTCCCACATCAGAGTATACCTACACCTAGGAAGAAGAATAAGAAGGAGTTAGTCCAAAAATTCTGCGACCATGTCAACCATTCTATATTCACCTTGTTAGCAGCTACCTTTAAAAACTTTGATGATGACATGCCCCTTATATATCCCGAACTTATCGACCGGGATCAACAAGGTACACCTATCATAGATACATTTGAGAATGATGAAGCAATTGCTGAGTTCATGGGACTTAGAGAAGGCATACCAAGAGGGGATCATAAAGTAGGTTTTACCATAGACTTGGATGATAAAGCATATTTTGGGGAGTCTATTTACACCTATAGTTGCAAAAATGAGAATGAAAAGAAAAAAGACAAGAAAAAAAAAAATGATGAGTCCTTAGGTGAAAACCAAAAGGCGCATTTGGACGAGGAAAAAGTCAAAATAACGGATGTATCCGAGGGTGAAAACCTCTCAGAGGCACCCAAGGATAGAGGTTTAAATATTCTCCCCGTTGAACAAGAGAAGTCATCAATGCTAGTAGAAGAATCTGTTGAAGTCAACATAGGTACATAAGAGAATCCTCGAAAAGTATATTTTGCAGCTTCTTTAATAGAGACAGAAAAACCCGAGTTTAAAGAATTCTTCACAAAGAGACAAATAAACTTTGCATGGTCATATGCTGACATGCCTGGGCTGGATCCAGACCTAATATTGCATCATTTACCACTACAGCTAGGTATTAAGCCAGTCAAACAGAAGTTGAGGAAAATGCATCCGCAAATTGCTCTATTGGTCAAGGTAGAACTTAAGAAACTCTTGGATGTAGGATTCATAAGGAAAATAGACTATGCAGATTGGATATCAAATATTGTACTAGTGACTAAGCCAACTGGGGGCATTCGCATTTGCACTGCCTTTAGAGACATCAATAAGGCATGTCCTAAGGATGACTTCCCTTTGTCGAATATCGATATGATAGTAGAGCTTATAGCAGGATATGAGATGCTATCCCTCATGGATGGTTTCTCTGGATATAATCAGATTAAGATAGCAGCTGAAGACCAACACAAGACAACTTTCACATGTGCATGGGGCACATACTTTTGGAATGTTATGTTGTTTGGCCTTAAGAATGCAGGAGCTACCTACCAACGGGCAATGACTACGATTTTCCATGACTTTGTACACACTCTTATGGAAGATTATGTAGATGGAATTATAGCAAAATCAGAAACAAGGGAAGATCATTTGAAAGTTTTAGACAAGATATTCCAGAGGCTAGAGAATTACAATGTCAGGCTAAATCCAAAGAAGTGTGTCTTTGGAGTGAAATCAGGGAAACTATTAGGGTATATCATCTCTCGAAGAGGCATTGAAGTAGATCTAGAGAAGGTAAGAGCTATCATAGAAATGCCTCCTCTAGTCAGCATTGGTCAACTCAAAACCCTACAGGGGAGATTATAATCAATTAGGCATTTTATAGTATAACTGGCGGATAAAATACATCCATTTCAGCATCTACTCAAGAAAGGAGTACCATTTGTATGGACCCTTAAATGTCAAGAGGCCTTCCATAAAATAAAGGACTATTTGCTTACTCCACCAGTCTTAATGCCACCTACAGAGGGAAAACCATTGATACTTTACATCTTAGCAACTCAGTCGGCATTAGGAGCTCTTCTCGCACAAGACGATGATTAAGGTCATGAGAGAGTAGTCTATTATATCACTCGTACCTTAGTGGGCTATGAATTGAATTATAGCAACATAGAATGTGCTTGTCTTGCGGTAGTTTTTGCTACCCAAAAACTTCGGCACTATATGCTCAATCGACAAACAATGTTAATTGCAAAGATTGATCCACTTAAATACCTCCTAAGTAAGGAAAATTTAACAGGCCGATTGGCTAAATGGGTTATGATACTTAGCGAGTATGACATTCAGTATGTCGAAAGGAAGGCTATAAAAGGATAGGTGATCGCAAATCAATTAGCTGATGCACCTGTGAAGGCAGACAATCCATTAGTGGTAGATTTTCTAGATGAATTTCTCTTCAACATTGACATTAAAACCGAATGGAAACTCTACTTTGATGGGTCACATACAAATCGTGGTTTAGGAGCTAGTATCTTATTTGTCACACCTCAAGGTGATACCATTCCCAAATAATTCAGGATTGCTTTCCCTTGTACCAACAATATAGCAAAATATGAAGCTTTAGTGACAGGGTTAAAAATGGCAGCTCAATGGAAAATTAAGAGCCTACATGTTTTTGGCGACTCTCAACTGATAATCTAGCAGGTAAATGATGATTATGAGACTAAGGATGAAAAGCTTGCACCTTACAAGCGAATGGCTGATAGTTTCAAACAGTATTTCAAGGATATAACTTTTCAACAAATACCACGTATCCAAAATAGAGCTGCAGATGCTATGGCAATTGTGGGTTCCTTGTTGGATATTTCGAGTAATGTGCCTAAGTTTGAGTTTCTGGTTGAACAACTTCTGGTCCCCACTTATGATGTCCTCAATACTGCAATAGTGTGTACCATTGTTGGTTCTACGTCTCCTTGGTATAAAGACATATTCAATTACCTCATTGACCAAACCCTACCTCAAGACTTTTCCAATAACCAACGTCGAACCTTCATCTGAAAGTCAGCTAAGTACACCATCATTGGAGAAAACCTGTATAGACGTACCTTAGATAACGCCCTAATGAGATGTCTCGATGCTGAGGAAGCACAAACAACTTTGTGAGCGGTACACGAGGGTATATGCGGATCTCATTCGAGTGGTCCTACTCTAGCCCATAAGATTATGAGATTAGGTTACTATTGGCCTACAATGGAGAAAGACTCATACGTCTTTGTAAAGAAGTGTAGACAATGTCAAATACATGGAGACTTGATAAGAGCGCCAGCGCAGGAGCTTTGTCCAATTACTTCACCATGGCCCTTCGCCAAATGGGGACTTGACCTCATAGGTAAGATACACCCTTCATCTTCCAATGGCCATAAATTCATCATCATCGCCACCGAATACTTCACCAAATGGATTGAAGCTATTCCCATGACATACATAACCGACACACAAATATCTAAGTTTATTCTAAACTATATCATTTTTCAGTATGGTGTACCTCAATCCATAATCACAGACAATGGCCGCCCATTCAAGAACCAAGAAGTACACCATTTATGTGAAGAATTCCATATCAAACACCATTTTTCCACCCCGTATTACCCACAAGGTAATGGCCAAGCTGAGGCATCTAATAAGAGCATTCTTAGAATCCTTAAGAAAACTGCCAATGACGCTGGTCGTGACTGGCACCTACAGCTTAATCCTGCCTTATGGGCTTATCGCACAAGCATCCGTACTCCCACTGACGCCACTCCATATTCCCTCGTATTTGGGTCCGAAGCTATCTTACCTATCGAGGTTGAAATACCTTCTCTACGAGTATCCTTGAAGGGTCATATCGACGATGAAGAATATCGTGTCTCTAGGTTACAATAGCTAGAATAGCTAGATGAGTGAAGATAGAAAGCATTAGATCATTTGCAAGCATATCAGAATCGTGTTCGTTGTAGCTACAATAGGAAGGTTCTCAATAGACACTTTGACATTGGTGACCTGGTATTGATGTAGAATCCTAAGAACCAAGCTGAAAGAGAGAAACCAAGTAAGTTTGAGCCTAACTGGTTAGGGCCCTATATTGTCACGAAAGCCTTTGGATCAGGAGCGTACCAACTCTCTACTCCTGAGGGAGAGCCATTTTTGTCCCCTATCAACAGTCTGCACCTAAAGAGGTTATATGCTTAGTCTCTGAGAATCCATGTCTTAATCTAGAAAAATACAAAAAAACAAAAAATAAAAAAAAATGGTTACCTAGATGAAAACTTGGCAAACAAGCGTCTTTGTAACACCAAAAAAAATTGAGAAAAAAATAAAATTAAAGAGAAATAAATCCGTCCAATAGTGAAAACCGCTTTGGTGGAGCTATGGATAAGTACCATGGTGAAAACTTGGCAAATAGGCACCATGTGTAGTCAAGCTCACTCTTTCGTCTACCATCATTCTAATCAGACTTTTTCACCATCTCTCATAATAAATGGTTGTCTTATCCATTCCTTGGAACGATTGGCATCTAACATCCATTCCGTCACATTATCCACTCCATCTTCCAAATCTTATTCCCAACTGGGGGAAAATCCTTGTTCTATGCCCTAACACCGTGTACATAATGTCACACCATTGAAAATGTCCTGAAAAATCCCAAAAACATTAGAAAACTTCAAAAATCCAAAAAAATAAAAAAATGTCAAAAAATACCAAAAATAGAGTCAAGTCAATCATGTTCAGTTAGTCATAGTCGAACTACGTTGCCTTTGCTACTGGGATGTAGGCAAGGCCATCAATTGATGTGTCCCCGAGGCATTAGGTCAGTCAGTCTAGGTTTGTCATGTATCACACACATTTAAATCATGACGCTTTGTATATTCAAAGTCATTGGTAGTGTCGAACTACGAGGTCTCTACGTGTACAATGTAGGCAAGGCTAATCAATTGATGAGCTCCCGAGACCACACTAGGTCAATCCAATAGGGTTCATTCACAATCACTATCACACAAGTTGCATATCATAGTTTAGGGTATCGTCTCATGTCAAAAACTGTCTACACACACACAGTTTATTAGTCAGGGAATCAAAACAAGTCATGCATCGACAAGGCAAAACATCTCAAATTGTCATCAAGTCAATATCATACACATTGTCAAAGCGATCAACCTATGTCTTACGCAAGATATGTCTTTCTTGTCAACAGATGTCATCAAATTGTCATAGTCTCATGTGGCTTGTCACTTCAACGTCATCAGACTCCAACGTCTTATATGACACGTGTCTTTTGAAACCAGGCTTTGTCATGCCTTATACAAAAGTCACCAAGTCAAAACCAGACTCAAAATCTTATGCGGTATGTGTCATTCTCTCACATTACGCTATGTCAAACATCAACATCAAACAATCCCACAAGATCAAGTTTTGGCGAATACATTTATTTGGATTTATGACTTTATATCTTATTTTGTCTTATCTTATTATCGATTTGTGAATTAGTCCGGTTACTAGCTTTCTCGAGGATGTCCCTTGAAGGATTTAGAGAAGCAATGACGTCTCAGGACTCTTTTTCTTTGGTTGCTGTCTGTCAACTGTCTTTTTAAACATTGGTTTTTTGAGTCATGTTACTAGTTTCCTCAAGGATGTCCTATCAAGGATTTAGAGGAGCAATGACGTCTCATGACCCATCTTTTATTTGTCTGCTGTCTGTGGTTTGTCTCGATAAAACAACTGGGGAAATACTGTCCTTAGTATGAGTTAAGACACTCCTTGTCTGTGACCGTCTGTTTTTCGCAGATGGATGACTTTGTACACTATGGTCTATATCATATCATAGTGTGCACTATCCATC
Source organism: Sequoiadendron giganteum (assembly GCA_007115665.2). Classification (NCBI taxonomy): domain Eukaryota; kingdom Viridiplantae; phylum Streptophyta; class Pinopsida; order Cupressales; family Cupressaceae; genus Sequoiadendron; species Sequoiadendron giganteum. The sequence continues at coordinate 708,731,837 of CM021103.1, forward strand.
TGTGTCATGTCCCCCCCCAATGATGATAACAAGCAAGTATAGCATATTTGGTAATATATCGAAGATTATGTCTTTTTCTCAATCGATCAACCTTCATTATATCTTTTTCTCCATCAATCAACCTTAATTATTTCTTACTAACATTCTGAATTCGTTTAATCCTAACAATTCTCTTCTTTAACATAAAGATAAAGTCCTATGACACAATAAAAACATTAGATCATTTGCATTAGCATACATTTAATAAGCATTCTGCATAGTTCCATTACATTTGACATCATGATATAATAGGCATTGCATCACCATAACATCCATAATGTAAAAATTGCATGTACATATCACCATCACATATAAATAAACATCATATAGATCATTGCATTCATTATCATAAGTAAATTAAGACATCCATAAAATCATTATTAAATGCATAACTCATAACATGTAGAAACATTCATTCATAACACATGTATATACATCATCTAGGAAACATAATCATATAGAAATAATGCATCATCCATAACATAGAACTACATATCATATAGAAGCTGCCAAAATCATATATATATATAGCTCAAAAATAGTGTGTCACTGTACAATGTCTGAATGTATATATCAATAAAACATGAGCTCGCAGGCTCTCTAATCAAAGTACAAATGTCTACACAAATATATCCCTATCATCGTGTCCCACTACCCCTGCTGTCACGTGGTGAAGGTGGTGGGAAAAGACTCGAAGGTGCTCTCTACGAGCTGGAAGGCCTCTCATACGGACCTGTCCTCGATGGTCCTACCACCCCCTCTGTGCTATGCGTCCTCTGACTCCTACCCCGTGACCTCTGACTGGGCACCTCTGAAAAGCTAGGAGCCCGTCTCTTTGCCAACACAATTGCCTCATATAAGTCCCTGTAATAAGTGGCTCTCTCCATCAATCTAACCAACTCTCGTACCATGCCATCAGATGAGGACCCACTGCAAAGGTGTCTAACCTCTGTGAACTACTGCTCTATCTCATGTCTCCGTGCTATCGCCTGATCTCTCTCCATAAGAGCACTATCCCTCTCTGAGTGAGCACTGTCCCTCTCTACATATGCACTATCCCTCTTTGTGTAGGCATTGTCTCTCTCTAGCCTCATCGCATCAAACTCGGCTGTCATGAGTTTGAGTCTCTCCTCTAAAGCCTCCCTGTCACCATCTCTAAGAGCATCCTCATCTCATCTCCCCTCCATGATCTAATCTCTGAGCTCTCTCTCCTGCTCCTCCATCGGTGCATCCTCCTCCACATCATCCTCTCCGTATCCTACCAAAACACCCAGAGGCTCTATCGCCATGTACACATCTAAATCCTCTGCCACATTCTCTACTACAACATCAACCTCTGTGCGCTCCTCAACCACTACCTTCGCTACATCATGCTCACCCTCAGCCTTTACATCCACTCTCCCTCCGATGTCCAACATCGGTACATCCTGAACTACTACCTCATGGATAGGTGATAGTGCACCTACCCAACCCCCTCTCCATCCTCTCCAACCTCGTCTACCACCTCTACTGTCACCATCTCTCCCACCAACCCTCCCCACTCTAGCACCTCCACCTCTTCGTCGTCCTCTAGGCCCTGTGCCTCGTCTCTCTATAGGTGTTGGCTGATCTGGATCCATGTACAAAATAGGTCGATGCTCCACCCACCATGTGTCATATGTAGTTGTAGTCCTTGGGTCTGCTAATCCATCTCTCCATCCCCACTGTATTGGCTGTAACACCTATATCTCTGCCTCTGCTGTAGCCACTGGTATCATAGGTCCCCAATATGGAACCTCTCTGGATGAACGAGCAAACTCTGCTTTGCTCTGAGGCTCATCCTGAACCTCGCCGAACTGTCTCAAAAGTCTGTCTGGCAGGTGTCTCTCAATAATGTGTACACTAGAAACAATCCTCCCAATGAGATACTGTGTATGTCTACAAAATGGAAAATGTATATCCTCATCCACCCACTCCTCACAATCCATGTAAGGTCTCCATGTAAACTGATCAAGAATATCTAATGCATGTCTCCAATACCCTGTGTCCCCAACATGTGTCTGAGTAATCTGTCTTGTATATCAGAACACATAAGGATGTCTCTCCAGTCTCTCTACAGTAACTGGCGGACGAAAGACAACTATCCTCTCCCAACCCCATACCATCAACAGTGTAGTCCCACAACTCAATGACTGTGTATCTCTGTAGGCAATGTCGTGTAAATGGAAGTATAACATCCCAAGCAGACATGGACCCCATGCATACCTCGTCTCACTCTCTAGCATGTCGAGCAACATAGCTCCCCATCCTACTGGAAATCCATGAACCCGTTTGTCTGGCAGGACTATCCCCCCAATCAATGTACATAAGATATAGTCAATCCGATCATATCTGTCTGCTAACACTGGCCATCTAATCTCATAGTGCTCAATCCTGAGCCTACTGATATCATCGACTTGATAAAACCTCGCCAACTCAGTCAGTCCTCGCTGGGTATCATACATGACCCACTCTCCCCTAATAGGTAGTTTCAAAATCCTGTACACATCCTCTAATGTGATAGTGGCCTCCCAAGTCAATAAATGAAACGACGATGTCTCTGAATGCCATCGCTCGCATAGTGTCGTCAACATACCCCTATTCGACCGAATAGTGGGCATCGACAAACAGTGACGTAGAACCAGCTTCCATAGAAGCCAAATCTCTAAGTAGTCAACTGATCTCTCAGATTGAATGTGTCTGGTCATGACTCCCACGTATATATAGGATCTAGAACCACCTGCATTTAAACCATGATGTCAAGAATTTTCAACTTTTCCTTAGAAAATTTTTTAGAAAATTTAACCAGTCAAATGCGGCTCACTTTAACAAATGCGTTGCATAAATCCTCACATGCGGTGCATATTACATATGCGTCACATATTTTCCCACACCCCTTTCAAACTACTGCACATGCGGTTCACTAAACCACATGTGGTGCATTTTTGAAAGCCTAACTAGCTACAACATATGCGTTTCACAAATGCATATGCGGTTCACTAACCCACATGCGCCTCTTTCTAATGCATATGCGTTGCATAACTACAGATGCGATGCATTATCATTCACATGTGGTCAATCCCCAACCTGCCTAACCTGTTTCATGCTGGGGCACGATCTGGGCATATTTTCTTTGACACAACGCTGTACTAACATTGTATCAAAGAGGGGCAAACTGTAGATACCGAAAATTGGTCTAGGCTTGCGAGTACACATTCGACATAATTTTCTATTATCCATGGTCATGATTAAATAATGTTTATTATTTAATTAACCTTTCTAACACATATTTCCTCTATTAATTAAATACCCCTTTTTAATTAATTCATTAATTCATAAATGACTTTTATTCAACTTGGATAATTAAATAAATCATATTTGTTTAATTATGTCCCTAACTAATTAATTATTCCTTCTTAATTAAATATGTATTATTTAATTAAACCCCCTCTATCTATCAATTAAATAATTTATTATTTAATTACACCCCCCCTTTTATCATATTCCAACTATAATTAAATATCTTTATTTAATTATTCATTTAACCCCCTTTATCTATAATTAAATATTTATTATTTAATTATTTATATTATCCTTTCTAAAAGTCAAATTAAATAAATTACTTTATTTATTTAATTAAAGTCTCTCATTTTCGAATGTTGAATTAAATTAGCATTTAATTCATATTTAATTATTTATGTCACAATCTTCTATCATTCAGTTATCTAAGTCATTCACTCATCTTCTGACTCGAGATCTATTTTTAGTTCTCCAGTTATCTCCGGATTCAACACCTATTTATCTCTGCGAGAAGACTCTCCATCACAACTGGTTGATTAACTAGTTCCAACTCATATGCATGATGTGTTTATTAATTAAATATCTTTATTTAATTAATTAACTCATGTTTGCATTCAAATGCATTAGTCTTCGAGTTCCAACTTTGGCTTTTGCATACAAAGTCTATTTCTTCTATTTTTGGAGATTAAGATCTTGAACTCGTGTTCTAAATCACGTTCTAACTTAGTCTCTATCTACAGTCTTTCCTGAACCCGTGTTCTAACTCACATTCTATCTGAGACATAACTCATATCACATGGCATTCATCAATCTCATATGTCGATCTCTCTTTCAATCTGAGCCGATCGTTCGAAAACCCAAAATCTATAAAATGGCCTGTCATTATCATTATTCCTCCTCTCGAAATCATACACTTTTGAGAAGAGACTTATCTTCGATATTTTGCTTAGACACTCGACGAAGTTATACTTGCATTCAAACACATAAATCTGGGGGCAAGAATACTGAAAAGGAAAAATGGAGAAGAGCAATCAAGATAATTCGAAGGGGTGAACGCATATTCGGTGAGATCATTTTGGTTTTATTAGTTTAGTTTATTTCCTCATTCTTTGTTGTTAGATTTTAGATCATTGTTTAGATTAGGATTCAACTTTGTTATTCTAGTTGCAGATTATTCATCATCATTCAAAGATATATCTACATTTTAATCTACTGTTACACAAGGAACAAAAACACATTACCCTCAGTATAGTGGTTTAAGTTTTGTCACTTTTTCTTTAAGAAAAATTTGGGTTATGCCAGTGGTTGTGGCATCACTGATGAGGGTCCCTTAACTCAAAGAATTCACAAACCTCTCTTGAGTGAATTTCCAAAAAATTCTAAAAACCTTAAGCCCAAAGTCACTCCTTATGCAACAACAAGCTTTCTCAGTCAGGTGTCATTTTCATGGATGAAGTCTTTGCTTGATGTTGGCCATAACAAGCCTTTAGACATAGATGATGTACCTAAAGTTGAAGATATACACAAGGCTGAGCAAGGTTACCATAAATTTAGAAATTAGTTAGATGCCAGAGGCAGCGGCTTTTTAGTAGCAAAAATGTTATTTCTCATTGTTTAGAGGGATGTACTCTTTATAGCATTGCTGGAAGCATTGAATTCTTGTTCATCTTATGTAGGTCCCTATTTTATAGATAATTTTGTTCAGCATCTTACTGGAAAAAGAGGATTTTCTAGTGAAGGCATAGTTTTAGCTTTTGCATTTCATTTTGTAAAGCTAGTGGAATCACTGTCACACAACATTATATTTTTAGAAATTTTCAGATGGGTATATGTATTAAATCAGCACTAACAACTGTAATATACAAGAGGGGCTTGATTCTTTCCAATCAGTTAAGACAAAAGCATACAAGTGGCGAGATCATTAATTACATGAGTGCTAATACTCAACAAATTGGAGATCTATGTTGGTATTTTAATGACATTTGGAATGCACCTTTGCAAGTTATCCTAGCCCTAATTATTCTATATTAGAGCTTGGAATTGGCCTCTCTAGTAGGAATGGTAGCCACAATGCTAGTTATGTTGGCAAACTTCCCGCTAGGGGAAATGCAAGAAAAGTATAACAAAAATCGCATGGAATAAAAAGACAAAAGGATGAAGGCTACATCAGAGACAGTGAAAAATATGAGAATATTAAAATTGCAAGCTTGGGAAACAAGATTTCTATTGAAACTTGAAAAATTGAGAAGGGAAAAGTGTAGCTAGCTGAAGAAATATTTTTATGCACTTTTTATTTCAACATTTGGTGTTTTTTTTGGAGCACCTACATTTGTGTCTATTGACACTTTTGGTACATGTAAATTAATAGGTGCGCCTTTAACTACAAGTAAAATTCTTTCCACACTTGCAAATTTTATGAAACTTCATGAACCTATATACAATATTCTTGAATTAACATCTATGATTGCACAAACCAAAGTGTCATTAGATCGTATAGCTAATTTTTGCTGCAGGAGAGTTGCAACAAGATGTAGTAGAAGTCTTAAAACATTCATCTGACATTGCAATTTATATCCAATAAGGGGTTTTCTCTTAGGATCCTACAACACCTAGTCCAACCATAAGAGGTTTAGATGTTCAAATAAAGAGAGGCATGAGAGTTTCAGTGTGTAGAACTATTGGTTCAAGAAAATCAAGCTTCCTATCTTGCATTCTAAGGTAAATACCAAAAATATCAAGTGTTGCCAAGATAAGTGGCACCAAGGCATATTCTTTTCAGTCTCCATGGATACCAAATGGAAACATCAAAGACAATATTTTGTTTGGGAAGGAATGGGAGAAAACCATATATGAGAGTGTACTGTAGGCTTGTACATTTAAAAAATTATCTTGAATTGCTCCCTTATGGGAACCAAACAAAAATTAGAGAAAGAGGAATAAATCTGAGCGGAGGGAAAAAGTAAATGTGAAGAATTTTTTTGCCTTTGTCTATTTTTGGTTTTCGACTTTATTTTTGTCTTCAGGATGATCTGCGAGCAAAGAGTTTGTATTTCTGACAGATGTACAATGTGCCATGTGGTGGTTGCACGTGCTTTAATAATCACTTCCTCCTCAATCAGAAGTCGGACCACGTGTCAACTTGGTAGATGTTTTCTTGAATCCGCTTTTCATGAATCTAAGATTATCCGCCCATGTGACATGTCACCTCTTCATGCAAGTAAGTTGTATCTTGGAAATGTTCACTTAGAGACCGTCATAATGCATTTTTTCCTTTTCCAATGAAGGGACAAGTGTCGGTGCCGCCAAATCCACTTGGGTGATCGACAAGACCTTTTCCAGACTTTATTTCTAGGATCAGAGCGATTACGAGGGCTAATCTTGTTGAAATATCTAAATGATATAAATGCGGCAGTTGAAAGTTAATGACCAGGATTCCAATGATCAAATAAAAGATCTAGGATCGGGTTTCAAAGCTATCAGGTGTGGACATCTGGCAGTCATTAATACTGAATGAGGTCAACATTTCTCTCTTCTGGGCAGCTATATATTGAGAACAACAACATAATGAAAGGGTTCATGAAGTTTTCCTATTGGAAAAAGTTTTCTTAGCTTTCTTAGTTAATAAAATTATTTTCTTTTAAAAGATTTATAGAATACTGCTTCACTCTGGCATGTTATGACTTTTTTATGATCAAACTATTATCAGATTGGAATTCGATCTTTGTTTTAAAGTTCATCTATATTTCAAGTACAAGTTATTCTGAGGAAATATTTGAAATTATGCATGATATGGTCTTTTTCAGTATTTCTTTCTTTATATTTCTATCCAGAATAGAACACTGTGTCTTGCTTAATCTGAATAGTTTGATTATCGGATTTCCATGTTGTCTATGTATGTGATTGAATTATAATATTTAGAAATTGGACTATGTCATTGGAATTCTCCATTTTCTTGTAGGGTTATTGTTTCTTCATGATATGTTATATTAGGAGGAAGGGTTTATGTTGTTTTTTGAATGTTTTCTATTAATTCTGGAACTTCTATGTTTGATTCAGATCTTAATATGCACTTCCTACGGGTCAATTGAATGAGTGCATCTGTGCTTGTATCGAGCCTTTGCTACTCGTTCTCCTCCCAACAATGAAGGGAAGTGGTGTTCTATGTCTATCATATCACCCATAAAAGGAAGCTTGTGGTTTTGAAATGTTGTAAAAGCGTTGGTGCATCACTAATTTTTATGTTTTTTGTTTGCATTTCTTTCTACCCTTTTCCCAAACTTAGAGAAGAGCTAAATTTCTATAAAAATCCCAGAGGTATTCAGTGAGGCGGATATTGTCCCCCAATCGCTGAATTTACCATAAGGCTGTCGGATAGGCACACGCTTTGATGATCAACAGTTCTTTTTTCGGCACAACTAGTGGGACCAATTCCAAAGGCCTAATTAGAAGTCAGAAATATTTTTAAATTAGACAAGAGGAAGGAAATTGGAGGTTTCATGCCCAGGGTTCAAACAAGAGCATCATCAAAGGGTAACTTTCAGTACTCTTAGCTTCTAGCCTCGATACCTAGGAGAAGACGAGTTACAGATTCTCTATCACTAGTGAGAAGTATTAGAGTAAGGAGTAAGAGTCTGGAGTTTAGAGCCTTATCTACTCCGCCTGGAGGCCAAAGTTTCCAAATAAGAATACCATTTTAATCAATATATAGGAACCTTTTCTCCATGACCCACGTACCCCCTCCTGCTCCTAGAAACTTTGTAACCTGGGATAGTGGTAGTCCGCTACTACCACTGACACCACCCGATGTCTGGCCTGCCATACCCGCTAATGCCCTCAAGGCTATTCCAAAATTCTCTAGGGAGGACTTTAAAACCCCTTCCGAGCACCTCCAAAATGTAGCGGAAGTATGTAGGGTGCACAATATCATAGAGGAAAATATTGTTATGAGATTGTTGGCTGCTTCTTTCAAAGGGAAGGCTCAAGACTGGTACAGATCTCTGAATTTTGGTTCCATCAGCTTATGGGATGATCTCTGAGAAAATATTTTCGAACGCTTTTCAGAGAAACATGATTGTTCCTCGCAATTACATCAACTGATTACCATAAAGAGAGATCCACAAGAAGCTATGAGCGATTTCAACAATAGGTTTAATAAAACCTGGCAGAGGATTCCAATTAATGCACGACCTCTAGCTGCTATGGCATTCATGTTCTTCTTAAAGGCCATCAATTCAGATATTGCGGTCCTAATAACTTCCATGGGAGGAGATACTCTACCCGATGCCTACGAGGTGGCGGTACGTGCGAAGAAAATTTTGATATACACAGGAAACCTTCTGCCATGACCTCTGATGCCCGTTTTTGTGGAAATCTCAAGTGCGCCACTCCGAGAAGAATCTTCTCTGAACACTTTCGTGACACAGATGACAAGCTCAGCTCCACCCCAGTCTATGTATGTATACCCTATGGCACAAACGAGCATGTTAAGTTCTTCCTCCTTTGCAACAAACCTTAACGATATGAAGAGCTTGATGCGATATTTTGCTAATGAGCTAGTCCTCATCAAACAACAACAAGAAGCTCCTCTAAAGCAAGCAACTCAGACATACTAAGGAGGTAGACCCTTCTATCAACAAAATCAATAGAGTACATATCAAGGACCTTCAGGTTGGGGAGGTCAACAAGTGGCTTCCACCAACCAAATAGTTTTGGTTACTATGTTGTTATAGACGGTCAAGGATAGCCATAGCAAGGAGTTGATTCGAGTCCAGAATAACCTGGTGGATGATGAAAATGCATGGTGTTTTCCTTGCAATGATGGTCATATGCCTCGGGATTTCCCCAAGGGAAATTTGCAGCAAAGGATAGCGGAGCAAAGGAAAAGGGGTGCCCAACCAAGCACAAAATGGTATGAGTCCTCCGAGATGGAGAACACCCGATTCAGAGTGCAAAAGCAAGGGATGTCCATAGAGCAAGAGTTGGACATTGCACCCAATCAAGTACTTTTCTCTTGGATGGAAGGAGAGGACACATTTTTTTCGAATGAAGCTCCAACAACCAACACTCCACAGGTACAGTCAGACTACAACACCAGATCCAAGAGAAGACTCACCGAGCAATATGTGCCACAAGCTCTGCCTCATTTCTAGTCTCGCCAACCACCCTTGCATGAAGGAAAACTACCCCAACCAACTGCTCAACTGAGTGTTCAACCAACTCAGCAACAACGGATTCCATCATTGCTCGACAAGTTGCTTGATAAGACGTCAAACCCATTCACAATGGATCATTTTCCTCTGAAGCTGAGAGAGATCCCACCATTCATACCTAAGATTCAACTGATCAGAATGCTCAACATGGTGGAGCAATTGAATAAGGCGCCTACTAACGTGTCTCTATGGGATGTGATATCTATCCCTGAGCAAAAGACCTTGCTTTAGTAAGCATTGAAAAAGAAGAACCCAAGCCCCAGGTGGGCGAAGTTTCGTCATGTGATCTGGGTAAAAATAAAGGGATCACATCGGAACCTTAGATTCTGAAGGTCGTAGCTTATACAAACGATGCAGATGAAGCAAAAGAGAAAGAGGTAAGCAAGCTCAAGTCCACTCCTTTCTTTTTAACGTTAATTGTGGGAGATAAACTTTTGCTCAATAATATGATTGATTCGGGAGTTAGTACAATAGTCATGCCAAAGCAAGTGGTTGATGCCTTAATGCTCAAGTATGAACCTTTGGAAAAGGGAATCATGCAGCTGAATGAAAAGAAGGTTCCAACGGTTGGTCAGATAAAAGACCTCTCCTTAACCCTTTTTTCATGCCCAAGCTAGACAGTTTCGCAAGAGGTAGTTATAATAAACATTCCCCCAATTTTCGGGATGTGTCTTTCTAGAGATTTCATTGCAAAGATGAGTGGATATTTGGCATTGAATTGGTCCCATATTATATTAAGAACCAAGTATGGGGAAAATATGAAAATTCTTTCAGAATCTCTGCATCCTGAACACATAGTGGACAATTTTCTATGTTTTGAAGTAGCGCATACTTCTTTCTCAAGACAAGAAGGATACTACGTGGAAATCTTGGAAGATGAAGAAGATACAAGTGAGTGAACACCTGAAGAAGAGGTTCTCCTTAACTAGTTCATCGACTCTAACCCATTCAACAATTTCCATGCCACATGACTGGGTACATATGTGATATTTGATGATGACATGGTTCATCTAAAATTAATCAAAGAGTGGGAGAGCTAATGAGCCGACGGATAATTTCCTGTGGATCTTGTACTTTGATGGCGCTAAATGCAAAGCCGGTTCTAGAGCAGGATCTCGATTGCTGTCTCTGACAGGATCAGAGACCCTTAAGGCATATCAATTTCGATTTTTGTGCTCAAATAATGATGTGAAATACGAAGCATTAATCCATGGTCTATTTCTGGCTGAGCAAATGGGTGTGAAGAGGTTGCAAGTATTTGGAGATTCCAAATTGATAGTAAGTCATGTTCATGGGCAAGCAATGGAAAAAAATATGAGGATGAAGGCCTATAAACATCAGATATGGGATTTAATTGAGGGTTTTGAAGCTTTCAACATGCAAGTTATTCCTCGATCCCAAAATAGTATAGCAGATCGGATGGCTTCTATTGGATCACAGTTTGAGCCGGTTTCTGATTCAAAGAAAAGTGTCATTCACATCATTGTTCGATCGTCAGTTCTTGACAATGATAAAAATTGGCAAGTGTTTCAGGATGAAACCTAGATAGCCACTTTTATTAAAAAGTCAGAAGGACCTTCTGATCATTTGGAGTCAGAGTTTCGACCGTCCGAAGGGCAGGTCATTCAAATAAAAGGCAATAAGCTCCCTCAGGGTTTTATTTCCCTTGAGAACCTTTTTGATTGTGAAGATGTAAGGAATGGAAAGAAAAGGTTCATAGCCGACAAAAAGGATTATGAAGAGTTGGATGTCAGAAAGGGCAAAAAGTTGAAAGTCAAAAGAAATCTCCAGTGGGAAGACAGAGAAAGGCTAAGAGATCTATGTTCTGAGTACGATGGAGTTATAGCATGGACCTATGATGATCTCAGAGGATACAATCCTGGCATAATCCAACATACCATTGACTTGGTGGAAGGGTCAAAACCAGTTCGACAAAAGAAAAGGCCTATTAATCCGAAGGTTGAAGCACTGATGGCACAAGAGCTCACTAAACTAATTGAGTCCCGAATCATTTACCCAATTAAACACTCAACTTGGGTGTCTAATCTAGTACCGGTTCAGAAGGAAAATGGTGATATCAAGATTTGTGTCAATTTTCGAGATCTGTATAAGGCCTCGCTAAAAGATCATTACCATTTTTCATCCATGGAGCAGATCTTGCAAACAGTGGCCAGTTTGGAAATGTTCTCATTGCTTGACAATTTTTCAGGATACAATCAAGTACTTGTCAAAGAAGGCAACCAACATAAAACAACGTTTACCACTAAGCGGGGGACATTTGCATATGCAAAGATGCCATTCAGACTTTCAAATGTCGGTATGACTTTTCAACAGGCTATGGACATTGCTTTCGTGGGTTTGATTAATTCAATCATTCCGATTTATCTGGATGACCTAAAAATATTTTCAAAATTGAAGCTTGATCATTTTGACCACCTAGAACGGGTCTTCCAAAGATGCCAAAGGTTTGGGATTTCTTTAAATCCCAAAAAATGTGTTTGTAGTACCTCAAGGTAAACTACTTGGTTTTGTAGTGTCCAAGGAGGGAGTTACAATAGACTCTGAAAGAGTCAAATCTATAACTGATTTTCCCTTACTGGTAAATCAAAAGGGGTTACAGTCTTTCTTAGGAAAGGTCAATTTTTTCAATCGGTTCATTTCTGACTTTGCAGGCATCGCAAGGCCCATCACATTGATGCTCAAAAAGAATTTGATTTTGAAATGGACCCTCGAAGGCAAGGAAGCTTTTGAGTAGATAAAGAAGGCTATCTCCACTGCTCCGGTACTGGCAAATCCAATTTTTTCTAAATATTTCTTGTTATATGTATACAGTGGTCAACATAGCATAACTTTCGTAGTCACTCAGAGGAATGAGAAGGATAATGAGGAGAATCCAATTTCTTTTCATTCAAGGACCCTCAAAGGTTATGAAACCAGATATAACTTTGTAGAGAAACAAGCTTTCTCCATTCTCAAGAGTCTCAAGAAATTATGACACCTAGTGTCGACCAATAACATTACCATTTTGGTTTCTCACTCGAGTGTAAGAGAATACATCACTGAAGGAGAAATAACCAAAAAGAGAGCCAATTGGATCACCAAGATCCTGGAGTACAACGTGGATACCAAGCAAACTAAGCTGGTACGGGGAAGAGGCTTGTGTGAATATCTTGCACAAGAGTCGGGTTTTAGACCCGACAAGGAGGTTGGTCAAGTCTTTTCAAATCAATTTGAATCCAATGAATCCTGGGTGATGGATCAGACACTATATATGCAGAAAGGACACTACCTGATAAATCTCCCATTCCACAAATGAAGATACTACCAGTTGCAAGGAACTAGGTACATATTGGTTGAAGGAATTATTTTTAAAAGGAAATATGATGGAGTATTGCTCTAGTGTTTAGACAAATTCCAGGCAGAAAGGATTTTATCAAAATTCCACAGCAGTCCTGAGGGAAAACATTTTTCTGCTAAAACCACCGCTTTGAAAATCTTGTTAGTGGAATACTATTGGCTCTCAATGTTTTCTAAAGCACACTGTTTGGTGTAGAAATGCACCCAGTGCAAGTTCTTTGTTGGCAAAAGAAAAAATTATGTTTTACCTTTAAGTCTCATTGTAACTGAAGAGCCCTTTCCTCAATGGGGATTAGACTTTGTCGAAATGATAAATCCTATCTCCAGTGCTGGTCATAAGTGGATCCTCACAGAGACCGATTACTTCACAAGATGGATATAGGTTATCACCTTGAAAGTTGCTACAGAAGGCGAGATTGTTAATTTTCTAGAAGGGCTAGTGACTAGGTTTGGTTCACCAAAGACTATCATATTCGACAATGCTCGAGCCTTCATAGGTTTGAAGGTATCAAATTTTTCTATCAAGAATGCGATCTACCTCAAGACCTCTTCAAATTACTACCCACAAGGGAACAAGTTAGCATAATCAACAAATAAAAACCTAATTAGGTTAATCAAGCGCATTGGGTCTGAACGAGAAAGAGAATGGCACAAACATTTGTGGGCTTCTTTGTGGGCAGACCAAATCACACCAAAGTAGATACTGAAGACGTCTCCCTACAAATTAGTATACGGGAAAGAAGTAGTATTACCTATTTCTATGTAACTCCTCACCTTACAATTACTTAAAGCCCTAGAAATAGAGGAAAGTGGCAGAATGGAGGTATGGATAACCGAACTCCTCAAACTGGAGGAAGACATAGAAAATGCATTTGAAGTCATGGTTGGCTATGAGCAGATGGTCAAGCGATGGTTCGACAAAAATACCTCTAACCCAAATTTTTAGGAGGGAAGCCTAGTGCTGAAATACGATGAACGCACTGCAAAACTAGGGAAGCATACCAAATTCAAAGCATTATGGAAGGGCCCCTTTCGAATCAGTGTGTGTAAGGAGAAGAATGCATATGAGCTGGAAGATATGGAAGACAATCCTTTAGATATATCAGTAAATGGTATTTATCTGAAACAATTCCATTAAAGTATGACATTCTTTAAAAAAATTCACAGATATGTACCATATGTAATTTTTTTGTAAAATAGCTTTTTAAGTTTTAGGATAGAAAATAAAACGAAGAAACAGAAGAAGTACAAAAATCTGTATTATATATATTGTATTTTCATCGAATTTACAACATAGGGTAGCCCGAGGCTCAATTTTTAGTAGGAAAGCTCTCTCAAGCAAAACCTAGAAAGGGTCTTTGAGCAAAAGTACAAAAAGCAAAATGGAGGCATTTTCTACAAAAATCAAAAGATAAGCCTTTGGCCATGGTTATAGGGGCTTGTTGCCCATAATCATTTTTCTTTTTCTTCTTCTTCTTCTTTACAAGCAGGAAAGCAGGGAACATGACACACGACACACATACCTCGACCTTAGTCTCCACGATGGAAGACGAAAAGATCAAAGTGCTTTTTGAAGTCGTAGTCGGGAGCTTCATCGAAACCATACTCTTGAAGGATGTAGACAACAATGGGTAGAGACAGAGCACATTGGCTAGTCAGGTCCATGGTGCGGAAGTCCCTCAGAAAAGGAAGCCAAGGAACGTCCACGCCATGATCAGTGAACCGCCAAAGGTCCATTGCTATCAGAATGACGACACTAGGGATAACAACTTGCATAATTTCGCCGAGCCCTTCCAACATAGATACGTCGAACATGCGGCGACACAACTCCACTATCTTGGTTTTGGTGACATTTAGGTCCAATAGAGAGGCCACAAAGTGAGACAAGATGTTGCAATTGGTTTGCATTTGGTTCTCATCTTCAATGAAGTGCATGCCAACAACCCATCGAAAAGCAATTACCCCCAGTCGGTCGCACCTTTTTAACATGCGCTTAATTATGTCACCCATAATCTCACCAGTAAAGGCATACTGTGGCCTTCGCGGGAGGAGATAGATAGGAGTACCCAAGCCAACATACATGGTAGAAGCAATAGAGTAGAAGACAATATGCAGATAGATAAGAAAATAGCTAAACTCCAAAGTCTCACTTTTTCGAATGATTACAATCTTAAGGTTACATAGCTATTTATAGAAAAGAGGTGCCAGTAAGACCAAACAGTAGAAGTTCTATTTTTGGCCGGACGGTAACGAGAAAATATCAAAGTAGCCAGTGAATGAAGAATAGATCATACAAAAAATCTGATAGGAGGTCTCAAAATTAATGTTTGGGCGTTGGGAGTAAATGCTCACATAGGCCAATTTCTGACATGTGTCCTTGGCCATCATCAACATCAGCTAGCTCATGTAAGTGAAAGGACATTGATTAATGCACTAATATCTGATAAATTAATGAGCACATCTTTTCAAGGGTACTTTGTATCGCTAAGAAAAGATTGACATAATTAAGGACACTCTCCCCAAGACAACGAGCTTATTTGAGAGAAGAGGCGGCAAAAGGAATGTACTAAATCCATTTTTGCAAAGTTTTGGCATTCCTAAGGGATATGGATCTCCAACCCACACGTATCTCCTCGTTGGCATCATTTAATGGACCAACGGTAATGGCATAGCCTTAACTGCATGTACTTCTTGGGGAAATTAATTGCACAAAAAGGTAGAATTTTTCCCAAAGAAAGTGTCTGTTTCAATGAAACTCTCTGCAACTTTTTAAGCAACCGTGGTAGAACCATCGACAACTAGAAGAAGAGAATTTGCACCAAGGAGGCTCGTTTTTGCCAATATTTTTGGGCGAAGATTTTTCGCCAATGCCCTAGTGCTCGAGGATTGGCCATTCGAATTCTTCAAGAAAGTGTTGATTGATAGGAGTGTTAAAAGAGAAGTGGTGCAAGATGTCACCGACAATATCTTCGACCCAAAGTTGGAAAAGAACCCTAAAAATCTTAGAGAAGGAGCGTTTTAGAGGGAAAAAGACCACGGTACCTCTGAGGGTTTTGCCTCTCGGCTTTGGAATTGTGGTCTGCCACAGTTCATGATACCTTCCGTACACCCATGCCCAAAATTAGTGGTCTCATGCGCTAGAAGATTCAATGAAGAAATTGAAACCATAACATGCAACTAGATCACGGTCACAATCTCTACCCCAATCATACGAGAATTTTTTTGCATCCCTTTCAACTAGTGTGTTGAGCCATTTATTGAGGAAGAAATGGAAACCTACTAGGAGGAATCAAAAGAAAGAGAGGGTTTCTATCATCATGAGACAAAAGAGAGGTTGACTAGAGGCCGTTTTGTTTTTCCCTTGGCATTCAAGGAGTTCCCAGAAAACACACAAGATATTTTCTCAATGTTAGCTTGGGTTTTTGGCCTAGACGATGATGAAGAGGTCCATCATTTCTAGATGGTTTTGGCTATGATGATCAAGCATAAGAGGGAGCAGAGGTAATTTTATTTTGCTGATGTTATAGATACAAATATGTTGCTGCAACTGAGGAATTACCAAGCTGAGTCTAGATTCAAGCATTCTTCTTTTTTGGTCCATTTGATCCTGCATCAGATTTTCGGTTTCTAGAGAGAAATTTGCCTATATCTAGGTTAGATGAGGAGGGCTTAATTCAACCAATATCTGTATGGACCTATGTCTTGTCAAGAACAAGTAGCTATTACTGGTTTGTACATCTCTTTCTGAGACCAGTGTTGCAAGAATTATTGCCACGATCAGGTGATCATTTTTCTCCCGAGCTTTTGTTATGGATAAAAAATTCATCGACCTCGATAGATTATTT
>CM021103.1:708748704-708777483 GCA_007115665.2 Sequoiadendron giganteum
GTTTTGAAATGTTGTAAAAGCATTGGCACATCGCCACTTTTTATATTTTTTGTTTGCATTTCTTTCTACCATTTTTCCAAACTCAAAGAAGAGTCCGCTTTCTATAAAAATCTTGAAGGTATTCAGTGAAGCACATATTGTCCCCCACTCACTGAATTTCCCATTAGACTGTCGGAAAGGCACATGCTTTGATGATCAACAATAAAGAATACAGATTGCACGTGCTTTATATCAAGATTCTAACATTTATTTTTTTGATAATCCATTTAGTGTTGTTGATGCACATACTGGGACACACATTTTTCAGGAATATCTACTTGGTATGTTGGATTTAAAAACTGTGGTCTATGTCATTCACCAAGTCAGGATTTTACTAGCAAACATGGACCACATGGGACCTCTGTACGGTGGAGAACAATATGTTTTGATTTCAGGTTGATGATTGTAATGGGCCTTTATCCATTATCATATCTAGAAGCTCAATGGAAGAAGAAAATGATAATCTTATTTGCAGTAAAATGGTCTCCCTGGAGTATTGCAAGTTTTCTATCTGAATTCCTTTATGAAACACCAACTGGGTTAAATATAATGATCCTCGCTATAGAGAGTGATAGTGAATCAGGTTAGAGAAGAACAATTATAATTAGGGAAAAATAATTATAAATATACTTACAGGAAAAGGCTAATAATGTGACAGAGTCATTGTCCAATGAAGATCCTACCTCTCTTGATTAAAGTAACAAGAAATATTTAAATTAGCAACAAGGATGTTGAGAGGCCAAAAGTGGAAGATATTAGTACTTTTCAACCGCAAGATACTAGTTGTATGCCAAAATCAGTTGTTTGCAGGTGTAAAAGATTCATATCAGGGAAAGACAAGTGTTCAAACAGCTCTCAGTAATTTCCATTCTACCAATGCAACAATTACAATTGCTTCCAGTAGTATTTCTCAGTCTGGTCTGAAAATAAGAATTTATTCTTATGGTCTTGAATCTTTGGTGCCATTAGATACATATAAGGCAGGCTTGAAGTCAACTGGACGAACTTCTAGAATGACAGAGATTGAGGTTGATCTTGTTCAAATGACCTAATGAGTATAGAAGCATAAAAATGAAGATTCAAATTGTTCTGCAAAATTATGATTTTAGTGTGCTCCTTGGAAATGATACATTAGCATTTAAGAATTTTTAGGAGTAGTTGTTTCAGTCGAGATAGAACTAGTCAAATAGGAGGCTAAAGGAGACTCGTACAAAGATGCCAGATCATCACAAGAAGAGAGTCAGTCCCCAATTTTTTTCGCTATAAGGAGTGATTCACTTTCAAAAGTTGAAGTTATGATGTGTGCTTTAGAGCATGAATAGTGAGCTTACATCACATCTATTTCGAAGCTCACATGGATGGCTTGGCCAAGACGATATAATACATTGATTGAAAAAGGTTCATAAAATCAGCATGAGAACATATTGACCAATGACTTTGTGGCCCAGTGGATAAGCACTTGTCTTTACCAAAGATTTTGGGGTTCTCTGCATTCCTCCAAGGAAAGCAGTGCCCAGACACAGCCAATATTATCTTATGATTTTAAGAAAGCGATCCTAAAGGGTATGATCAAATTAATGCTTGGGTTTTACCTGGTGCCAAAGGAACAGGAATAATAACCAACGTACCAAGTGATTCACCTAATGAATACAAGGCTTAAAGAACAATTATTATTATTATTAATTAAAAACCTTAAGAGTATATTTTGATTGTCATACTGCATCTAAATTATCCCTAAGATTGTTGCAAGAGAAAATATGCTGAGAGATGTAAACTGTTTTCATCATTTTGAACAGGGACGATGGTGATGCTAAACGAAACAATCTGAAAATAAGCGTGCACTGTAATATGTGCACTGTATCAGATACCCAATAATAAGGAAGGTACATTCATTGAAGCATTACAGCAGATAAATTCTTGCCGGATGTTGTAGTTACAAGTGCCTTACCACTAACAACCATAGCCTCGAAGAAAAGGATGAAAGACTGAAACAATGTTTAGATGCTACAAAGGAATTACACCAGAGTGTGATTACAAGGTTCTTAGGTAGTTAATGGTCAGAGTGGTTTCTATTTCCTTAAGACCTCGAGAAACTCAGTGTCCTCTTGTTTGATGCTTTGCCCGAGAACTTCTAGCATGTGGACCGTTAAGTGGCCAGGTCTGAATTTTAGCTTCAAATGCTCTATTGTGATAATATTTAAGAATGTTATGGTAATTCTGATAGATGATGTGACAGTTCTAACCAGTAGGAAGGCTTGTCAACAACCCTATCGATGTCATTATTGGACTGGAAACTATGAAAGGTACCGAACAACTAAAGCTAGATCCAACCATTTTTAACAATACTGAGAATGCTTGCTTTAATAAGAGAGGAAACGAGAGGAGTTTGAATATCAACTGGCATAAATTATTAAGACTTGAGATGGTATAGAGAAAGGAAAATAAAAATTCCCACAGGCAGTTATGAAGGGAAGAACACTATGAATTAAAGAGAAGTTGAAAAGCTTTTATTTTGAAAAGAAAGAAATATTTTTATTTCAAGAAATAGTTACATAGGCGGGTTGGGAACCAGATTATAAAACAAGTTTATTTGAATGAAAAAGGACTTCTGGAGGGAACTAGTTTTTTTTGGCATTTTGTGTAAAAGGAAAAGTATGTGAGCTTTCTGATTTTGGGGAAAGAATAAATAATATTATTTCTGATCTGTGAATCTGAATATGCGTCTTTATTTTGTCAATTGTTCGTGTGTTCAGTTTACAACCCTTTCTGATATGAATGTTTGACATATGTTGAACTACAGTTGTCTTCCTCTTTTTTGATGAGATTTCCGTATGTCTGAGAGAGGAAGCTGTGTGTTCTCTCTCTTTTTCACATAATTATATTTTCCATCTATATCTTAGGTTGATTATCTTTCTGTTTTCTATTCAAAAGCATACTCATACCAAAAATCTAAAATCGCATCATATGAGGGAGTTGCCCCTCTCAAACACAAAGGATAATTGTTAGTCTCATAACAATTTATCCATTTGTTGGTGCATATTGTTGTTGTTCATTGGACGAATTAGTTGATTTTTCACAACGATAAAACTGTTTGCCAACACTATTATAGACATCAAATCAAGTCTTTTAAGAAGTTTTTATGCAATGATGATGAAATACTTAGACATGTAAATGATTTCTCTTTTGTAATAGAATTTCAAAGTAGGGGAAAAATCATGATCATGCATTGATATGGATTACGGATACTCCAATATGTGTAAAGTCTAGTACTCATGGAATTGAACAATTCATAGAAAAGTAAATTACATGTAATGAAACTCACTTGAAGATTTTTTTTTAAGGATCCATCGATGTCACCATACAAGAAGTTGTAGAAAATATAAGAAAACACAATAAAGATACAATTTCCTAATTTCCCCAATGAGAAAAACAATAATACTTGAGCCAATTACAACAATAAAATAAATCATGGAAAATAATGCTATTAAAATCCAAAAAGCAATTGAAGAAGAATGACACGATGAGTCCATGACCTTTTCTTTGTTCTTAGAAAAGATCTCAATAAGTGAAGATTATACATAAAAAAATGCAATCAACACTAAAAAACCATTTTTTGATAAGGGAACCTGCTCATACATGAAATAATGGTTTAGCAAGGAAAATGCTACATTTGTGGCATGCAAATATTGATGCATAATATGTCCTTAATACATATGCTAATGCAACATAGTACTCCTCTTACATGAACAAAGTGAATATATCCATGACTAGTTCTTTCAAGAGAATATGTAAAGAGCACGAGACCACAAAAATAGATGCTATACAAATGATACAGACATTGAGAAACACATTGCTTAATTTACAATATATGTGTGGTCAACACGAAATCCACTTGGTCCTTTCAATACCATTAAATTTAAGTTCAAAAGACGTCTATTCATAAACACAGGACCACCCAAAGAATAAAAATTTACTCATACACATAGACTATAAAAATAAAGCCCGATGAATCAAAAGATATAATGTGTCAATCAATCATTGATCACTATATGTGTCATCCTATGAATCTAAAACATATATGTCTTTCTCAATTTGCATCAGAATACAAAATGATTAGAAATAATAAAACTTAAAAACAAGAAATTGCGCTATATCATATTCATCAAATACAAAAAACATCTTGATTATAATGAACTATTGCAAATAAAGACTATTGCTATATATGTCCCCTTTGATGATAACTAGGACAAATTGAAACAAGGGTTTAAATAATTTATAGATGCATACCTCTTCAATGAGAAGATTGTAACAAAAAATGAGTCCAAATATACATATAATTTTAACACTTTGTGGGGTGAAATAAAAAATCCATCTAAAGAACTTGAAAAAGAGGAGACATAAACTATATTTTTTTTAAAGAAAATAACAATATTAATAATATTATTGAGCCATATGACCTCATGACTGATTTATAGATGTTTAAGCAAACACAAAAAATAAAAAAAACTAGACATTGAGTTTGAACTTGTACAAAATCCAACTCTTCTAAAAAATATAGAATACTATAAGCTAAGGAGAATGCTAAACAAAGAAAAATAAGTGATTGTTAAAAACATTACAATTAAAAAAGACTCAACATGAAGAATCCAATTCATGTTTTCTCAACAAGGGGTGTAGGAATAGGTAAGATATTTACAACTAAACTAATTTTCTAAGTGTCGATACATATTTATAAAGCATATCCTTTCTTTAAACCACTTAAGCAAAAAGGATTAATAATGGCATACAACAAAAAAAGTAGCATACAATGTAGGTGGTTCAATAATACATTTTGCATTGCTAATGTCCTTTAGAAAATCTAGTTACACTCCACTTAGCAATGAAACCTTGGATGCTTTGCATAAACATTATGAATGGTTATAGGTTTTGACTCTAGATGAAGCCTCTTTAATTGCTAGTCGATTCTTATATTCTATCGACAAACAAATTCAAGAGATTAAGCATACACTAACAAAGTATTTTGGAGATGTTGACACAATTTTTTGCAGTGATCTTTATCAAGCACAACTTGTGCTAGACAATCTCATTTTTGAAAACCTTGTCATGAACATAGAGCTAGTCCCATCCAATTTTTGGAGGGATACTCTACAATGCTACAAATTGTAAATGGTTATGCATAAAACAAAATAAAACATTTGTTACTATACTAAAAAAAATGAGTCAATACATAATATGATGATGATATATATTTTCTTAATAATAATTGTGTTCGAGCACCTCCTATGGATGCAACATTCTTGTATTTTTTCAAAAGAAATAAATTTGTGACTTTACACAAAACCATAAAGTTATCAATTTTTTTGGTCAAGAAATTATTATTGATGTAATTGATGAGATAAATGAAAACTATGGCAATACAATGACATATGCTAGCACAATTATGGAAAAAAATAAATTGAAAGTCGATATTCTTGTTGAGTTATATGTTGGAAATTATAATACTAAGGATGAACTTGTAAATAGAGTTGATGGTTTGTTCCAATAATACACAATTTGAAAAAATATAGTGTAGACACATAAAATTGACCTAGGCCTGCGAACTCAATTTTCTCCTCAATTCCTCTAAACATAATTTGATTATGTTCTTCTGACCAAATTCAACTATTAATTAAATAATGACCAATTATTTAATTAATTCATCTCCCTTATTCTTTTTGACTATTTAAATAAATCACATTTATTTAAATACGCCACTAATGTCTAAAGTCCTCTTTAAATTAAATAAATTATTAAATTTATTGAATCCACTATTCCCTTTTGATTATTTAAATAAATTAATTTAAATATGTCTCTAATATTAAAGTCTTCCCATAATTAAATAAATCCTCCACAATTTATTTAATTATTAACCCACTTCTTCTACAATGAAATAATTTAAAATTAATTATTTAATTGTCTCTCACAATTCATTTCTAAATTTAAATAAAAATCATTTATTTAAATTTCTCTCTCCTCAAGTAAATAATTTAATTATTATTTACTGTCACATGACTTCACCATTTTGAATTAAATTAAAATTTTATTGTCAAAATAACATTTCCCTCCACAAATTAAGTAATTTCTAAAATGACTTGATTTTCTAACTCATCCTTTTTCTACTTGCTAATTTTCATCTCACTGTCACACATATTCTCATTCCTTGATTTAATTTCTTAAATTAAATCTTGTCCACTCAATTTGAATTTCACTCTAAAGTTGCCCTAACCCTAATTAAGGGGTTGTTATTTTGAATCTTGACCATAAATTCTAGGGCACTTCTCAATCTTTAATCTCATCTATCCATCCAAAATTGTATTTTCTATAAAATACCAATTTTGTCCTCATTTTGTCATCTCATATATCTCTTAATATCTTGAAATCTTCTTGCAATTCTTGAGTTTAGCATTTTCTTGTCATTAGCCATTTAGTTTTGCATGTAGGATTTATTTCTCTTGAAAATCATTTGAATCCTTCAGCACTTGTTTAGGACTAGTCACAATAGTAGATTGCTCATCAAAATCTGAGGGCAACCTCACATATTTCAGCAAGCTAGAAGGTGTAATGGAGATCAGTTATGGAGGAAGAAGAACTTGGGTGAGATCATTCCAGTTGCTTTTCATTAATTTCCTTTGCACTCCATTATGTATTGTGGGTTTTTATATGTTTTGCATTTAAATCTGCTAACCTACCTAACAAAAAATTACCCTCAGTTACATATAGATATCATATGGATTCAACTAAATGACACCAAAACTAGTCAACAATAATCTAGGAAACTTGCACATCTATACATTAACACAACACTGAGATAATGGGTGCCTATAATACACATAGAAAAATCTGTGTCAAAGTAAAGACATGCATCATAGATAAAAATCCATAAGTAGTTCCTTGTAAAAATTGCATGTGCACAAGCAATTCATAGATCACAAGGTCTTACACTCGACTTCCTTTGATCTGTTTGGAGTCAAGTTGCATGGACTATTTTATATGGAATTATCACATGTACATGATATATATTCATTATAATTGTTGAATCCACTTACAAAACATAATTTCAATGCAAAAAAACTAAGTTGTGAATGAAATGCATTGATTAGTCACAAAAGCAAAATGGAAGCTACAATACACCCAATACATCTCAATGACAAACACATCAATATATATTATCTCTTTGAACATACAAAGCCTAAAATCCCATATCGACGACATTGGAAATGACTATCAATTCATGAAATCAAATATGATATGCTTAAAATAAACAAATACATCTAATCTAGGCATTGAAAATAAATTACAAGATTTGAATGTATTTTTATGTATACTACGTATGGAGTCATGCTATGTGTCAAGAAATAAATACAAACCATATACTTAAACTATTATAAAGTGAATAGCATTGAAATTATACTAGTAGACTTGATTGTTTGCAACTACAAAATCAATATAATAAATCTATATATGCCTCTTGGAACACAAATCGTTACAATAATTGATACTATCAAACAAACACTGAACCATGTATGTGTTAATAGCAAAGTCCTCATTGTTAAAGATTTCAATATCAATATGGAACAAGACAATGCAATTATAAAAGGACAAATTTTTTATAGAGCAAGAAAACATATTTCTTAAGAAACCACTTTTGGGTTCACTTATCGACCATGCCTAGTCAAATATCAATAAAAAAGATTCTTTTTTTTTAAAATACACTTATTGGAGTGACCACTATACAATTTGTCTATTGCTTACTATAATAGAAAAAGAAGAATAATGATAAAATAATTCTTCAATCATTTCTTCTAATCAAAAACTTTATCTATTCATCATATCTTCAATAAGATTCCATTTCTCCACTATAATTCATTATTTTTATTATATTCTTCAATGCAATATTTTTTATTGATATGATTTGTTTTTATTTTAACATAGATGAATATTAAAAAAAATCGATCAAAGGAAACAAAAAAAAGATGCAATTCATGAAAGTTTCAAAAAGTAGAATTTTACAATACAAAAGATTATTGTTTCTTATCTCCTAAATTTTAATTGCTATAAATTTTTTATAGATCACAAAATATCCTATGAACAGTATTGATTGAAGATATTAATACCTATGAAACTAGAGATGTCTTTGAAGTAAATGTGATTGTCACATATAAAACTAAAATAGACAAAGGAGAAAAACTAGTTTAATTCTTGTGTGTTGATTTAATTGATCACAAAGGAGAAATGAAAATTCCAATGAAGCTGAATGGAAATATTTTTATAATTTTTTAAAAATACGATATTACTATGAGAAAGCATTTGTATAACCGATTTTAAACTTTCTCCTAAAATAGAATGTGATCATGGTTATAGTGAATCAATTTTGTTGTTGAATTAGTCAACTGTAATTGAGAATATCTCCCGTGTTTACCAAAATTATGTATTTATACCTATCACAAGCATAAAATTGCCTCTGGAAAGTATAGATCAATACACAACTAGTAGTGTAGGTGCAATTATTGTTGGCTACAAATGAACAAATTTTTTGTATTTGTTAGATAGTAAAGATGGTGAAACTAAAAATGACAAAGAATAGGTTAGAAACATATATATATATATATATATATGTCTCCAATTGTATCTATTATGATCGATTTTGTCTTTACAATACACTAATAAATTTTTTTTGCATACCCGTATAGATACAACTCCATCCAACTTTATTGGAATAGTTTTCAAAGATGAAAGAATGTTAAACAAAGAATTTCCTATTATGTTGTTCAAGAACATTGTAAGATGATATGATGCCAAGGATAACACCCTCCACACTTTTCAATCAACATATATTGCTCCACTGTCAAACAAGACAACTCTAGATCATTTTCAAAACTTGCTTCATTCCACATTTCAAGTTATGTATTCTCTTATACATTTGAGCATATTTAGTTTTTTTAACTCTCATTTTTTTTATATAAATGGGATGTACGAATATTTTTAATAATTGAAATAAAAAAAATTGTTATCAAAGAAGCAACATCTATGTTGTCCTCAAAGCATGTTTTCACTACAAAATATTTATATTATCCACTTATTCAATTACAAATTCTAGTATCTTTTGTTTTTGTTTAGTGAATCGTTGCTAAGGGGCAACACTCATATTTCTTTTGACTGGAGCTATGAACCAGTGAGGCCACATTTGAGGGACCTCATCCTTGGCATTTATGCTTGTCGCATTCCCGCCAAGCTCCCTGCAGGACCTGGCATCATTCCTTCGACTGCTATGCTTGCCTACATTCTCGCCAAGCTCCCTATAGGACCCAACGTCAACCCTTCATTTTATTTTTCCTTGCCTTCCTACATTCTCGCCAAGCTCCTTGCAGGCCCCAACACCAAACCTCTATCAGAACACCCCCATCAACTCTATTGCACCATCATTCCCTCCAGCATTTGACCTCGCAACAATGCCCGAGCATATTTTGTCCTCCTCCATCCTCTTGGTGTGTGTTCGTCCCACCTTCCACCAATGGGATTCAAACACTTGACAATAGTTTCACTACTGCTTGCGACTTTCCATTGCACTGCGGGGTCATCCCCTCTAGCATCTTTTTTATTATTCATTCACATCTATTTCATTTTTTCTAATCTAATCCTTATATATTCCCTTATAACATGTTTCTTTAACTGTGTACAATTACCAACTATATGGGAAATTAAGATTTGTAAATCCTTTCTCTATTCCATTTCTGCAGGTACTTGTCAGGTTTGCAATGAGACACCCTCTATTTTTTTAATTATTAAAGCCAATATTGCTTATTGTATTAAATTCAATCAAGACATTTCCTACACATATATCCATTGTCTCAAATGCATAATAATAATTGATAAAAAACAATTTGCACTATTCTATTGAAACATACATGTTTAATATTTTTTTCTCACAATTTGAGAAAATCGCTTATGAAGAATATCTGCAAGACAAATTAGTAATGGTCTTTACTGTGTGAGTTCCAATTTCAAAGAAATTTCACACTTAATCAAAGAAATGTTATATTTAATTTGCAAGATAATCAATAGTAGAATAATTCAGTTTCTTTGATATATGAAATTCTATCAAACAACTATGTTAGATTTATTTGTTCTTACCTAATAGTACTTGAACTAAATTTAGCTCCATAGTTTTTTGGAGATTAGTGACAAAGAGTTTTTCATAAATCAATCATCTTTCTCTCTAATGTTAATTCTAAAAATCAATTCCTATATTATGAAACTTTTTGAACTTATTGTTTCTTAGAACTTATATTACTTGTCAAATACTTTGTCAATTTAGGTGACTATGTGAAAATTACCATGTATTTCTTATTTGTTAAATTATATGAATTGTATATTTTTAAAATTTGTTATAGTTATAATATTTCTACAATTATTACTAGAAATATATGAATCCTGTAACAATTGCATATATCATTGTGTGCACATGTACATTTAGTTCTTCTTTGTTTTTCTCACTTTACATTTTTATAGATTATTTATATTAACTTCTCAATAAACTTTTTTTTTTTAATTGATAATAATACATATTACAGAAAGTGCAGTATTAAACTGCAAATAGAACTTGTAGACTCATAATAGTTGCAGCAAAAATAGCTACAATAGTAAGAAAAGCTATAAAAGATACAACCAAAGCATGACACACAAGGTCCAAATTGCTACAACAGTTACAAAAACATAATGGAGAATAGTAGCAGCCAAACTGATGAAAAACAAAACAGCTACAACAGTCTAGAAACAATAATAGCAGCATGGTGGCTACCATCAATGATAAGTACAACAGCGTGAGAAGAACCATTATTCTCTAGACATCCACAAAATGACCTGAAGCCTACTTGCAATGAACTCTTTGCCTCAAGATCACTGAGCTGCTTTTGAAGACCATCCAATATCTTTTGGAAATCGGAAAAAGCTTGAAGAGTAGAGCAAAGGACCTGGATTTGCAGAGAGAAATTAGCACATATAATAATTGATTCAACTTGCAAGGAGAGAAAGGATCGAGAGAGAGCCGCCGAACATCTAAATCTCCAAATGTGTTTAAGAATGATGTGTCTGAAAGTCTGAGTCAAAATATTATGGGATGAGGAAAGACCAAGAAGAGCAGTTCTCCAAGACCACGTCTGGGAAAAAAGCATCGAGAAGTTGGAGAAGAAAAAGTTCCAGATCTTCTGAGCATGGGCACAAAACCAAAAAGCATGTTTGATAGTCTCTTTTTGGGAGCAGAATGGGCAAGCTGGAGTAGGAGAGATGAAAGAGAGCCGATCACCAATAGGGATTTTAACGTGGAGAACTTTCCAGGCAACCAACTGGGCTTGAGCATCAGCTTTAGACTTCTAGATTAGGGAGCTTAAATTGTTCCACTTTGATCGACTGAGGTTGCAATGCCATTTGCGGTTAAGCCTGCAAGATAAGGGAATGGAAGGGAGGAGCTGTTTGTAAATAAGTTTGAGAGGAAAATTATGAAAGCTATGATTGCTGTGCCATTTCCAATCATTAAGGAAATTATCATGACATGGTGTAGACAAAAGCTGCAACAACTCAGGTTTAACTAATTGTTTGATTTTTTGAATAGGAGTCTTACAAGAATGGGGAAGTCCAAACTGAGATTTAAGTTGCTGCCAGGTTTTCCACTCGAACTTCAAAGGGTCCCACAAATCACGACCTTTTTTAAAGAGAAGTTTGCCCTTGAAATTTTTGATAATAGCCAAAGGATTGTTGTCTTGCTGGACCAAACGGTTCCACCAAATGGAAGAGGAGGCGAAACTCAAACCATGTCTCAAGTTTTGATCATACCAAATTAATTTTTTGGATGTCATTTGCCATGCTTTCCAAATGGAATTAAGGGGGGTAGAACCATGAGTTTTAAAGTAAGGGGCAAGAAGAATTTTATCTTTCCAACTGACCAAGTCCCAGGAGCATCCTGCAGGGGTAGTTTGAATGCGGTGACGCACAAGAAATTTCCAAGGTGCATCACCATCTAAGGCTCTCACAATCCATTTTTTTATGAGGAAAATTCCCTAAGTATGTGGGTCTATAATTCCCAGCCCTCCTCTCTCTTTTGGCTGAATGTAGTGAGTCCATGAAGTCATAGGCAAACTTTTTTTATTACCCCATTTATCCCAAAGAAAGTTTCTGATAAGCTGTGTCAACTGGTTGTAACATGCTTTAGAGGGCAGCCAACATGAAGAAATGTAGACATGACTGGCCAAAAGAATTTTGTTTGCTACTTGGATTCTACCAGCCATAGAGAGGAACTTGTTTGTCCAATTCAATAGTTTTTTTTTTAACTTTTTGTAGAAACCAAGACCACATCTCTTTAAGGGAGACTCCAAGACCAAAGGGGATACCAAGATATCTCGTTATACTACCATGTATAACTTCACGCCATTCACTAGGGATCCAAGGTGGTCGAGGGTTGGGACGAATCATTAAAAATTCAGTTTTGTGCATAGCCAGTTTGGAGCTCGAAACAGTACAAAACAACTCCAAAATATCCAAAGTATTATTCACTTCCTCTTTGGAATTTTGTATGAACAACATGCTATCATCTGCAAAATGTGAATTGAGTGCAGTAGTATTGCTTGGAAGAGAAATACCATGAATAAGTCCATTCAAACGAGCATGCTGAAAAAGATAGCCTAGTGCATCAACAGCAAGGACGTAAAGGAAGGGAGCAAGAGGACAGCCTTGGCAAATGGATTTTTGTAAGGGGAAAGAAGGAGAAAGACTCCCATTAACAACCACTCTAGCATTTGCATCCTTAAAAAGCATGTTGATTTGAGCACATAATTTAGGGCCAAAACCAAGCCATTTCAACATATTAATTATGAAAGGCCAACAAATTCTATCATAGGCTTTATCAAAGTCAATTTTAACAATTAAGGCATCTTGAGCAGATTGTTGAGCCCATTCAACAGTTTCCCAAGCAAGAATCAAATTATCTAAGATAAATCTTCCCCCTAAGAAGCCAGTTTGCTCTGGATGCACTATCATTTGGGAGATGCATTTAATTCTTCGGGCCAACACTTTAGCTATTATCTTGTATGAAGTGTTGAGGAGGGTAATTGGCCACGACCCATTAACAATATCTTCCTCCTCGCCTTTGGGAATAAGCTTTATTAATCCTTGGTTAATCACTTTTCCTAAGGAGCCAGTTTCAATTCCCTCAAGGTAAACATAATAAAAATCCTCACAAATATGAGGCCAAAGGGATCTATAGAATTCCACCCGGAGCGCATCAATACCAGGGCTTTTTTCTAAAGCCATACATTGAAGGGCAGCATCAATTTCATCGATGGAGAGGAGGTGGTCGAGGAACTTACTGTATTCAGGGTCTATTTTCTTGGGGATACAGTCAACAATACTATCCTCAAGGATGGGAAGGAGGGTATCATTAACCGATTCATCAGTGAAAATGGTTTTGAAGTGCTCATAGAAGGTATTCATAATATCTGAATGGCTGTTTTGAAGAGAACCATTAGCAGATTTGATAGCAGAAATGTGATCCAACTTATGTTTATGGTTAAGATATTCAAAGAAGAATTTGGAACCACGGTCACCATCCTTAATCCATTGCATCCGGGCATGAATTTGAGCACCTTTCCCTTTATACACAACCATTTTTCACATCATGTTTTCAGCATTGGCTATAGATTGTTGCAATGAGATGTTGCAAGGGTCATGAGCCAAACGTGATCTCCCATTTTCAAGCTATCCCTTAAGAGATTTCTCGATCCTGCGACATTTTGCTGCAGCTCTACGCCCATAATCTCACAGAAAAATAGTACATCTAGCAATAGTTTTCTCCCACCAACTAATACAATTGCCTTCTTGTGGTCTAGGCTCTATGTGCCAAATGGTAAGGAGACCATCGATGCAGTTTTGGTTTTGGAGATGGGAAACATTAAGCTTGAAGGGAAGGGCATTGGCAGGGGGTGTGGAATTCGAGAGGGAGAGAGTGGTGAAGATGGGGAGGTGGTCATAAAGAGTGGCAGAAAGGTCTAAGGAAACAAGACAACCATCAGACAAAGGGAGAAGGGGGCAATTAGGAGAAATATAAAATTTGTCCAATCGACTCAATTTTCTTAACTTTCCTTCTCTGCAGTTATTCCAAGTGAACCAATGAGGCATTTGAAGGTTGGATTTTCCCAAGAGAGGGTCGTGCACACCTAGGGAATTACGGGCCAGCAACCAGGCTTCAAGTTCGGATTGGGTTAACGAGGACTGACCATCCCAACTATGGTCGGAAGGATGCTCCACCATATTAAAGTCCCCTCCCAAGACCCATTCGACATTGGGAAGACTAGTGTGAAGCCACTCCCACAACAAGGTTCTCTCCATAGGTGAATTAGGAGCATAAATCGAGCAAAACCCCACCAACATGTCATTGATAAGAATAGTAGCCCAAACACAATGATTATTCGGATCAGATCCATCAGCCACAATATGTTTAGCTAGCCAGGGAGCAAGGCCTAGGACAACACCACCACTACCATCAGAATGGTTAGTATGGAGGAATATCACATTAGGCTACATAGTAGCAAGGGTAGCCTTGAGCCGAATAGAACCAACTTTCATTTCTTGAAGCATTAAAACATCAATTTGATTAGCCTGGAGGGAATTTTTGACCTAAAATTTACAAGCAAGGAGGGTCAATCCCCGCACGTTCCATGATTATATTTTGCACTTCATTGGGAGGAGTCTGGGAGGGTTTCCTCATCAGACTGAAGTATCTTAAACTGGTTTGCAGTTGTACAACTTTGGACAAATGGAGTAACATTGTGGTCAAGGGAGTCCATAATGGAGTCATCACCAGGTGGCGTGTGGGAAAGAAGTTGTGGCTGAAATATAGAAAGGATTTTATCTTGCGAAGGCAGGCTTGATTCAGGTGCAGAATTTTGTCCATTAAGAGGGGTCTCCTTTTTTTGTTTTGAGGCACTAGGATGGGAACCTAAAACAACCTCTTTAAAGGAAGCTTTATCAGGTTGGTGCGATGGTTTGAGCGAAGAGGGGGGTGAACTGAGAGAAGGTTGATTGTTCGGCTCAGGAGGGGGCAGTAAGCAAGAGAGGCGAAGAGGGAGGTGATGAAGCGGGCTTAAGAGGGTCACCACTAGCTGTGGGGACAGCAATCGGGTTATTTGCAAGTGGTTGAGAGGACTTTGGCTTATGAAAAGGACAGTGGCAGATGAGGTGGCCTTCCCTTCTGCAATAAAAATAGGCATTAGGCTTATTCAGATAATTAATGCGCCAAGAAAACTCAAATCCTGGACCTTCAAGATTGATGGAGTCAGGGAGTGGTTGATTAAGGTCCATCTCAATGCAGACCCTGGGGTGAGATCGTAGGCTTGCCCATTTATCTGAGTGAGGCTTGCACCACAAGACTTTACCAAGCTGACCTACTATGTCTAGCAAAAAGGGGTAGAATGCTAGGTTGAAGAAGGGGAACTCAACCCACATGGGGTACCTGGATTTAGTGATGCCTTCCGAGTGAAAATCAATATCCCAGGCTTGCATATAACAGGTCTGGCCACAGATTATCCAGGATCCATACTGGAGGACCATACGGGCGTGGTCAGGGTCAGAAAATGTGCATGCTACATATCCCCTGCCTAGACCCCTAAAAGATTCAATAACCCAACCCTTGTTTTCCCAGTTATTGCGGGTCCATTTAAAAAGATCTTGTTTTGTTGGAATGCCTCGGAGAAAAAACAAAATGATGGTTTTTGCTCTACATTTTGAAATGACTTAAATGATTTCGTTGGGAAATTGGAAGGAAATCGATTTACCTTCTTTCTGCCGAGCTTCTAATACGTTGTCTGTGGACATGTTTGCTGAAGCAGCAGGTGAGGAGGCATGTGGGGTCTTACAGTCTGGGTGGAACCCTGAAGACCTGGCCTCAACAACATTTACGACATTCCCAGTGTCAGGCATGGGCTCCATCGACCTTTCTCCAATGGCTTTTTCTGTCTCAGATGCGCAACGTTCTCTTGCCTTTTTCTTCATATTTCCAGATCTATTTTTGAATGCTGTGTGGGCTCCAGGAGGTGTCAACAGTGTGGGCTCCAAATCCAACGGATTTCCCAAGTTAAAAAAGCTCTCTTTTCTGGTTTTTACAGCGCTTGAAGCTGTGCAGCCGTTCAACTTAGGGTTTTCCTCCTTCCCGAAGCCAAGTTTTCATTGAGTGGACTCTCTTTTCCACTTCTCAATAAACTTTATATAGACACACATACAATTATATCATAAATAATTACTCAATTAAAAGATATAAATAATTACTCAATTAAATGATTTTTTAAACATAGATGTCTATTAATCTATATTCTAGAATACTATTCAACTTCCTACTCATTTGATTTTTTCCTCATATAGATATTTATTTCCTTTTACAATAGCATAAATTGTTGATAGTCTTTACTATACTAAAATATAAGTGTTCACTTTATGGAAAAATATTGATTCAAACAATTATTTATGCTTAAAGATATATTTACAATAATCCCCAATCTAAATATTACAATGAATTAGTTTCAAATATTTACAATAATTCTATACTTATCTAAACTTTTGAAATGATAGGCTCCTATATCTTGGACATTTTATGAAGTTATTGTTTTTTATTTTCTAGTACTTGTCAAATACTTTTTCAATTTCTGAAATTATATGGAAATTATTGTAAAAACTCCAATTACTAGTTGTTATAGCTAGTCTCTAACACAAAAATAAATTGTATCTAGAAAAAATGACGTTTAATTTTTTTTACAACAATTTTGGTTGTAGTTTTTATGTTATAATGCAATATAATAAATAGCTACCCTTTTTAATAGTAAGAACATAAGTAGGGAGAATATAAGAAGTAAACAAACTTAGCAATGTCTCTATCCAATTTGAACCGACATTGGTACATTTCTTAATCACAACAATGTTATATTGAATTTGCACCAAAATCAGCAGTAGAAAAATTCAATCTCCGGGTAAGTGCACCAATTTGTGACACAATTTTGGCTCTTAAAATGCCACTTTTTTTTTCTGAAATCAGAAAAATCTGATTTGCACGAGAAAATGAAGATAGTTACGCTCAAAATTTCAAGATGCGGCAAGAACAAAAGTTGAAGTGCTCCGAGTCTAGTTTCTAAGCTACTATTGTTTTTTGAAATTAATGAAGAATAAGGGTCTCAAAAAGGTGGGGGGAGGGGGGGCAAAACAGGTCCTATTTTTATCAAAAAAAATAGCATAGCGCCTGAGGGCTCCCCCCTTTTTGTTTAACTTTTTTGTAGAATTTCAAAAATCTCAATAGTGAGAAATTAGCTAGCTCCATGTAGTTTACCCTCCTTCTTTCAGATAATTTTTTTAATAAATATATAATATTTTATGAATTTTCAAAGTGGACACATCCTGAAAAGCTGAAATTTGAGCTTGCTCCCCCCCAATGTTTTTGCAAACTAATCAAAAATTGATTTTTTTTTCATCATGTGTAGAATGGAGTCTAGTTTCAAAAGCTATAAATTTTTTCACGTTCTGATGAACGTGTAAAAATCTATCCTAAACCTAGCACATGTTGGTTTTTGACCAAAAACGAAGGCATTTACAATAGAAGCCATGGATTAAAACCTTAACTAAATCAAAATGAAAAAAGAATTATATATTTAGATAGCTGAGACAGAGGTTAATGCTATCACGATTTTTTTATAAACTTGCATTGAAAGACGTGCAAATGAGATGGGGAGCATGGACGAAAATATGAGAAAATTTAGCAAATCCTGTTAATTAACACATCTAAAGCAAGACTTTTGGCGAGCGCCAAATGACCTGCTTTGCACAGAACTAGATTTTTGCTTTCTCTGTCAGGGAAACTATATACATGAAATAAACATTTAAGTATAAGTTGAAATTTACATATGGACATTTACTTTCTTATACTTTAATTTATATTTCATGTATATATAGGCAAGATGTTTGAGAGTGGTTTCAGATCTCTAAGAGTTATAATGCAAATTCTAGTTTTTGGAAGATCTTAAAAATTTCAGACTTAGTCAAATTTCAGTAATCAGCATGTCAAATTTCAATAATCAGGAGGTCAAATTTTATACTCAGGAGGTCAAATTTCATCTTTCTCTCTCTATCTCACTCATTTTCATCTCTTATTCTCTAGACCTCTCTCTCTCTCACTATCTCCATCCCTTTATCTAACAATATCTTTCTTGAGCTCAAGAACTATGTCTCTACATGTCCATCTCTCTCTCCTTCCCTCTCCAATATTTATCTCCCTCCCTCCTTCCCTCTCTACATTTTTCTATCTCTCATCCCTCTCCTTTTATCTCTATATATCTCTCTCTACTCTCTATACCTACCTATCCCTCCCTCCCTCCCTCTCCTCTCTTTCTCTCTCTCTTTGCTTCCCTCGCTCTCTCCTCCCCTCTCCTCTCTTGTCATTCTCTCTCTCCTTCCCTCTCTAGTTCTCTTTATCTCAACTCTCTCCCTCCCTCCCTCTCTAATTTTCTCTATCCCTCTCTCTCTCCTTCCCTTTCTACTTCTCTTTATCTCACCTCTCTTTCTTCTCTCTCCCTCTCTCTTCCTTTCACCCACCTTTTCTCTCTACTTCTCTCTATCTAACCTATCCCTCTATACATCTCTCTCTCTCCCCCCTCCTTCCATCTCAATCTCTCCACCTTCCTCCTTATCTCTCTAATTTTAAGCTCCATCACACATCTCTATCACCTATCTCACTTCTCTCTTTCCCCTTCCCTCTTTACTCTCTTTCTCTCTATCTCACCCCTCTCTCCCTACCTATTCCTCCCTCCTCTCTCTTATCTCTCTCACCTCTCTCTCTCCATCCCTACCTCTTCCTCCCTCTCTCCTTCCCTCTATACTTCTCTTTATCTCCTCCTCCCTCTATCTACCTAGACCTCTCTCTATTTTTTTCTCACCTCTCTCTCCATCCCTACCTCTCCCTATATCTCTCCTTTCATATCTACTTCTCTCTACCTAGTTGTCCCTCTATACTTATTTCTCTCTCCCTCCTTGCCTCCTCTCTCTCAATATCTCCACCTTCTTTCCCTCTCTAATTCTTTCTCTATCTCTCTCCCCCCTCTCTACTCTCTCTATCTCTCCCTCCCTACCCCTCTTTCCCTCTCTCCTCTCTCCCTCCCACTCTTTCTATATCTCTTTGCCCTCTCTCTACCTATATCTCTCTCCTTCTATCTATCTCAACTATCCATCTTTACCTATCCCCCCCTCCTCTCTCTCTTCCACCAAAATTCACTCTACATCTCTCTGTCTAGCCTACCCCTATATACCTCATTTTCTCTCCCTCTCTCTTTCCCTCTCTCAATCTATCTACCTTCCTCATTACACCTCTACTTCTCTCTATCACCTCTCTCTCTCCCCCTTCCCTCTTTACTTTCTTTCTCTCTATCTCACCTCTCTCTCCTTAAATATCCCTCCCTCCCTCCTCTCTCTCTATCTCACCTCTCTCCCTCCCTACCTCTTCTTCCCTCTCTGCTCCATTCTCTACTTCCCTTTATCTCCCCTCCTTCTCCTTACCTACCTCTCTCTCTCTCTATTTCACTTTCTCACCTCTCTCTAAATCCTTATCTCTCCCTTGATCCCTACCTCTCCATCCGTCTCTCCTTCCCTCTCCACTTCTCTATATCTCCCTTTACTCTCTCTACCTACCTCTCTCTCTCCATCCCTACCTCTCCCTCCAACTCTCCTTACCTCTCTACTTCTCTCTATACCTCATTCTCTCTCTCTCCCTCTCTCCATCCTTCCCTCTCTCAATCTATCCACCTTCCTTCTTCTCTCTCTAACTTCTCCCTCCCTCCCCCTCTCTCCTTCCCTCTCTACCTACATATATATCATTCCCTCATCTCTCTCTCTCTCTCTCTCTCTCCTACCCTCTCTCCCTCTCTCAAGTCTCTCTATCTCTCTCCCCTCTACCCTTAACCCTTTAAACCCTCTACCCTCTATCTCTCTCCCACTCCCTCTTGAAGGGAAAAACATGCAGGATCTAATGACCCAATAATGTGGAATAAATTCCCTTAACACTAATACAATAGAGGAGAAGAGCATAAACTAGTTCCTAATAGCTTTCAAAACTATTTGAGATAAATACAATAAGCATAGAAAAGATAATCAGAACTAAGCAATCACAGTTGACACAATATATATGTGGGAAAACCTTTTCAGGTAAAAAAGCCACCACACAAAGTCAAGACAATTGTATTTTAGTAACAAAAACCGGTTACATACAATATTCAGTCTTCTCTGATTAGCTCACAACAACACTTCTAGAACTATCTCACTGTTACAATGTTTTCCTCCAAAACATACAGTTCGAAAAATATCACTTTGTCTCATGCAATCACGTACTCAACTCACATAAGTCATACGATGCATTTAATTCTACTCAAATAATTGCCGATCAAAAGGTACATCAATCTTTGATCCAATCACACCAATGATCTACCCATGTCGATCTTCTTGCATCGAGCCACCCAAGCATTAATGCCACCACCCAAATCGGGTCCTGATTGCCAGCCAAAAATGGCCTGTAATAACTGTTGTTGCTACAAATGACATTGGCCAACCAAAAATAGTCAACCTGCCACATGTCCAATTTGCATTCGCCTATCGCTCTTGCCACCAAGTCCAACTTAGTCAATCACTGGTTCGATCCCATCCGAGCTCCCTTTGTTCATACCGCTCCACCACTGAGCTGAGTCGACCCAACCGTAGTAATGCGGTGAGCCCGATCGAGCTCACCCACAAAATTCACTGAGCTTGTGCACTAACTATCCTATGCTACTACTGTTAGGGTTGTCATAAGCCGCAAAAATGAGGTAATTGGCCAAGGTGACCGCTGGCGGTCAAACCATGCTACTGCGGGGGTCGACAGACCACCCCAAAATAGGGCGGTGATCGTCAGCCAGACCGCTGGCAGTCTCACCGTGATCACCATGGTGAGTGGACCCACCACCCACGGTAAGGCGGTAGTAGCCAAGGAGACCACAGGTGGTCACACTGCCACCATCGCGGTCAAGGGATTAACTGCCTGGAGTATGGCGGTGACCAGCCAGACCAGTTGAGCGGTGGTAGTTGCAGTGACCGCGGTTAGGGGTGAGACCACGAGCAGTAAAGCGGTAACTGCCACCCTTCCACCGTGGTACTGCCAGGGTAAGAATAGACTGCCATGGTAAGGTGGTTAAGGTAGAAAAGAGGCCAGGCGTGGTACAACGGTAAACTATATAAACACATGAATTTAGCCAAGTTAGAAAAAGAAGAGGCTTCAAGTTGGAAGTTGAGACATATTTTCTCAACAAGCTCCCACTTGGTGAACACTTCCAGCTCCCCCATGAATTAAAAAATTATTGTCTATCATAGGCCCCAAGGCCCATCGATCCTACACACCATATAAACTTGTCTATGCTGACTGGCTTTGTTAAAGGGTCTACAATACTCTTCACGGTGTCCACCTTTTCCAAACTGACCTTTCCATCTTCAATCATATCCCTCATGAAGTGATATTGCACATCAATGTGCTTGGTCCTAGCATGAAAGGTCAGATTCTTTTCCAAACAAATGGCACTCTGACTATCACAGAAAATAGTGATCTACCCTGCATTAAATCCAATGGATGAACATAGATGCCTTAGCCAAACAACCTCCTTACAGGCATGAGTTGCAGCCATGTACTCTGCCTCTATCATGGATAAAGCAACTACAGCCTTTCACTTGCTCATCCAACTGATTGCTCCACCATTAAGCATGAAAGTGTATCCATTGGTGGATTGCCTGTTGTCAATGTCCCCTGCCCAATCTGAATCAACATACCCAAGAATGCTGAGAGTCCTCTATGATGCAACCAAACTACCATGGTAACATAGGGCATAGTTTGAAGTCCCCTTCAAATACCCGAATACTCTCTTCACAGCATCCCAATGTGATCTCGGATTTACCATAAATCAGCTTAGAACTCCCACTGCTTGGGAAATGTCTGGTCTTGTGCAGACCATAGCATACATCAAACTGCCAACAACACTTGCATAAGGCACACTGGTCATATCCTTCATCTCAGTAGCAGACTTTGGACAATCTTCAATAGACAGCTTAGTTCCATGCATAATTGGAACAACAAGCTGCTTGCAATCATTCATGCTAAACCTCTCCAGAACTGTTTTCACATACTTACTCTGATTGACCCAAAGCTGTCTGCTTGTTTTGTCCCTGGTAATCTCCATTCCAAGAATGTACCTAGCTGCACCAAGGTCTTTCATTTCGAACTTTGTAGACAAATGAGATTTAAGATCAGAAATCATAGTCTTGCTATTTCCAATGAATAACATATCATCCACATACAGGGTAATAACAAGCACACGATCATTCTCAGATTATAATAAATGTAGTGATTAGATTTTGATCTCACAAATCCAATTGACAACACAAATGTGTCAAATTTTTGGTACCACATTCTAGGAGATTACTTTAAACCATAGAGAGATTTATTTAACTTATAAACCAGATTTTGTTTACCTCTTTCAACAAAATGCGCAGGCTAGGACATGTAGATTTCTTCTTCCATCTCACCATGGAGAAACACTATCTTCAAATCCATCTATTCAATTTCAAAATCATACACAACTACCAATGATAACAAAAATCTGATGGATGTCAGCTTTGCTATAGGGGAAAAAATATCCCCATAATCAATTCCCTCAATTTGAGAAAATCCCTTTGCAACCAACCTTGCCTTATATTTCTCAACACTGCCATCAAGGCTTGTTTTGTTTTTAAATATCCACTTACAACCAACATGCTTTCACCCTTTAGGTAGTGGTACCAAATTCCAAGTTTCATTCTTTTTCAAAGAATCCATCTCCTCATTCATGGCTTGCAACCAAGAATTTGAATCAACCATGCTAATTGCTTCTTTCACAGTCCTAGGCTCATCAATGCTAGTAATTAAAGCATTGGCATAGTTTGAATCTAACAGTGAAAAACCATACCTTTCAGGTTGCCTTTTTTCTCGTGTAAATCTTCTTATAGGCTGAGGTTGTTCTTCATCATCAGAACTTCCAGAGCTGCTTGAGCTCTCCTCAGTCTCATGTACACCATGCAACTCTTCCCTTTCTAGAGTTTGGGGAATCTCAACTGCATCCTTCTGCTTGTCACTCTGATTTGTCTCAAGTTGTTGATCACTTACTAAAGGTTTCAGCTCACAAAATATCATGCTTATGTTGTACAAAACCTTCTTAGTAACAAGGTTCCAAAGCTTGTGTCCCTTCACACCAACTCCATAGCCGATGAGAATATATTTGACAGCCTTGTTATCCAATTTAGATCTCTTTTCATTTGGCACATAAACATATGCCTCACAGCCAAACACATGGACATGCCTCAGAGAGGGCTTCTTATCTAGACCATGCTTCCAAAGGTGTTTTATCAACAAGAGCAAAGCAAAGAGATCTATTTATTAGACAACATGCTGTAGCCACAGCCTCATCCCAGAACTTCTGCTCCAGACCAGCACCACTCAACATACTCCTTGCTTTTTCCATCAGTGTCCTGTTCAGCCTTTCAACAACTCCATTTTGTTATGGAGTGTAAGGCATTGTCTTATGCCTCTTAATTCCATGATCAGTGCAATACCTTTCAAAATCTACAAAACAAAATCCACCACCATTTTTTGTCCTCAAACATTTAATTTTTCTTCCAGTCTGATTTTCTACCAAAGATTTAAATTCTTTAAACCGACTGAACACTTCTGATTTACTTTTAAGAAAGTATACAAATTCCCTTCTTGAATAGTCATCAATAAAAGAAACATAATATCTAGACTTCGATAACGAAGGAACATTAACTGGACCAAACACATCTGAATGAACATAATCCATTATGCCAAAATATTTATGAGGACTAGAATAAAAAGAAACATGGTGTTGTTTTCCATAGATACAATGTTCGCAAAAATAAAACTCAAGGTTACAATCATCAAGCCCTTCTACAATATTTTTATTCTTCAAGGTTTTTAAACCTTTCTCACGTATGTGACCAAGTCTATGATGCCATAGCATAGTCTTCTCAACTGGGAGTTTTACCTCCATAACATTTGCAGCCAAAGAAGTGTCTTCATCTTTCTCTATAGGAGCAACATTGCATGAATTTACAGAGGCACTGTTGCAAAGAACATGACGTGCACCCAGCTTGTACAAAGTGCCAGTATGAACACCCTTAGCCAACATCATTGCACCTCTAGCCATTTTACATCCCTTACTTGAAAAATAAACTTCTACACCAACATCATTTAACTTACTGACAAAAAGAAGATTTGAGCCAAACCTGGTATGTGAAGTACGCCACCAATACCTTTTGACTCTCCCATTAGGAAATTGAATTCCGACTCTTCCTCTGCCAACTATCTCCAGCGTTGAATCACTTGCCAAGTACACCTTTCCACCATCATACTTCTCGTATTTAGAGAACCATTCTCTATTGGACGTCATGTGAAAAGACGCACCTAAGTCAACCAACCAAACATCATCTGATGCTTGAGTTGTCAAGGATGCTGCAATGAAGGCGTCTGCATCACTCTGAGAAGATTCATTGTCAGAGGCATTCTTCTTCTTCTTCTCCTTGCAGTCCTTCTTGGTATGACCAAGT
This sequence comes from Sequoiadendron giganteum, assembly GCA_007115665.2. Lineage (NCBI taxonomy): Eukaryota > Viridiplantae > Streptophyta > Pinopsida > Cupressales > Cupressaceae > Sequoiadendron > Sequoiadendron giganteum. Next base: position 708,773,473 of record CM021103.1, read on the forward strand.
TGCCCACAGTTCTAGCATCTCACCTTGAACTTTTTACTAGGAGACTTTGATCTCCTTGCAGATTTGGATTTTGACTTCTTCTCTTTCTTCTTGCCTTTCTCCTTTGGTCTACCTCGAAAAATAAGATCCTCTTTGGCCATCTCAGAAGACTTCCTTTGCATTTCTTCAGACAAGAGCGAATCAACCATGTCATCCATATTGAATGCAGTGGTTGTGCTTCCAATAGCCATCACCAGATGATCCCAACAGTCAGGTAATGAACACAATAGGAGCATGCAACGATCTTCCTCCTTAGTCTTTACACCTACAAACGCTAGTTGAGTAACACTCATGTTAAATGAGTTCAGATGGTTTGCAACAGATGCACCTTCATCCATTTTCAAGGAGTACAACTTCTTCCTCAGGAATAACTTATTTACCAGAGGCTTTCCTTGATAAATATCACCAAGCTTCTTCCACAATGAAATTGCAGATTGCTCCTCATGAACGTTCAGGAGAAAAAAATCAGCCAGACTCAATCTTATCAGACCTCTTGCCTTTCTATCATTAAGATCCCAAGCCTATTGGGTCGTGCTTTGTGGCTTCGTTCCAAACACTACAATTTAGAGGTCTCTATCCACCAGCAAGTATTCCATTTTGAGTTTCCACAACTCAAAGTTGCTGCCATTAAATTTTTCAATGTCTACTCTATCTGATGTACTTGCCATCTCAAACTGAAACAAGTTTTAACAATGCAATACTCCCATTAAAACAATATTAGTACAAAAAACTAAGCTTTCTCTCAAGGATAGCACAACGGGCCAGGCTCTAATACCACTTGAAGGGAAAAACATGCAGGATCTAATGACCCAATAGTGTGGAATACATTCCCTTAACACTAATACAATAGAGGAGAAGAGCATAAACTAGTTCCTAATAGCTTTCAAAACTATTTGAGATAAATACAATAAGCATAGAAAAGACAATCAAAAATAAGCAATCACAGTTGACACAAGATATACGTGGGAAAACCTTTTTAGGTAAAAAAACCACCATACAAAGTTAAGACAATTATATTTCAGTAACAAAAACCGGTTACATACAATATACAGTCTTCTTTGATCAACTCACAGCAGCACTTCCAGAATTATCTCCTTGGTACAATGTTTTCCTCAAAAACATACAGTTTGAAAAATCTCACTCTGTCTCATGCAATCATGTACTCAACTCACATAAGTCATATGATGCATTTAATTCTACTCAAACAATAGCCGATCACAAGGTACATCAATCTATGATCCAATCGCACCAATGATCTGCCCATGTTGATCTTCTTGCATCGAGCCACCTAGGCATTAATGCCACCACCCAAATCGGGTCCTGATTGCCAGCCAAAATTGACCTGCAATAACTATTGTTGCTACAAATGGAATTGGCCAACTAGAAATAGTCAACCTGCCATGTGTTCGATTTACATTCACCTATTGCTCTTGCCACTGAGTCCAACTTGGTCAATCCCTGGTTCGAGCCCATCCGAACTCCCTTCGTTCATACCGCTCCACTGCCGAGCTGAGTCGACCCACCTGCGGTAATGTGGTGAGCCCGACCAAGCTCACCCACAAACTTCACCGAGCTTGTCCACTAACCGTCTCATGCTACCGCCATCAGGGTTGTCACAAGCCATGACAATGAGGTAATTGACCAAGTGACCGTTGGCAGTCAAACCGCGCTACCGCAGAGGTCAACAGACCACCCTGCGGTAGGACGGTGACCATCAGCTAGATTGCTGGTGGTCTCATCGTGATCACCACAGTGAGTGGACCCACTGCCTGCGGTAAGGTGGTAGCAGCCAAGGTGACCGCAGGTGGTCACACCGCCACCACCGCAGTCAAGGGCTTAACCACCTGTGGTATGGCGGTGACCAACCAGACCGGTCAAGCGGAGGCAACCACAGTCACCGTAGTTAGGGGCGAGACTATGAGTGGTAAAGCGGTAACCACCACCCCTCCACCGCGATACCACCAGGGTAAGAACAAATTGCCATGGTAAGCCAATTAAGGCAGAAAAGAGGCTAGGCACGGTACAACTGTAAACTACAGAAACACATGAATTTTTCCAAGTCAAAAAAAGAAGAGGCTTCAAGCTAAAAGTTGAGACATATTTTCTCAACACTTCTCTCTCTTTCTCTCTCTCTCTCTATCTCACGTCTCTCCCTCCTACCCGCTCTCCCTATCTCAAGTCTCTCTCTCTCACTCACTCACTCACTCACTCCTATATCTCTTCGCTCTACCCTTAGCCCTCTACCCTTAACCCTTAAACCCTTAAACCCTCTACCCTCTATCTCTCTCAAGACTCTCCCTCATATCCCCTCTCCCTCTCTTAGGTCTCTCTCTCTCTCACTCCATCTATCTCTCTCCCCTCTACCGTTAACCCTAAACCCTTAAAATCTAAACCCTTAAACCCTCTACCCTTTATCTCTCTCTCACTCCCTCCCTCCCTATCTCTCTCAATTCTCTCTCTCCTACCCCCTCTCCCTCTCTCAGGTCTCTCACTCACTCACTCAATCCTATTTCTCTCCCCTCTACCTTTAACCCTCTACCCTCTACCCTCTACCCTTAACCCTATACCCTCTATCTCTCTCTAACTCCCTCCTTCTCTCTCTCTCACTAAATCCCTCTATCTCTCCCCCGTATACCCTTAACCCTAAACCCTAAACCCTTAACCCTTAAACCCTCTACCCTCTCACTCTCAAGTCTCTCCCTCCTACCACATCTCCCTCTCTCAAGTCTCTCTTTCTCAGTCACTCCCTCTATCTCTCCCCCCTTTACCCTTAACCATTAACCCTTAAACCCTCCATCCTCTCTCTCTCTCAGCCATCTCCCTCCTACACCCTCTCCCTCTCTCAAGTCTCTCTCTCTCTCACTCACTCACTCCTATGTCTCTTCCATCTACCCTTAGCCCTATACCCTTAAACCATCTATGCTCTACCCTCTATCTCTCTCCCACTCCCTTCCTCCCTCTCTCTCAAGACTCGCCCCCCTACCCCCTCTCCTTCTCTCAGGTCTCTCTCTTACTCACTCCATCTCTCTCTCCTCTACCCTTAACCCTAGACCCTAAACCCTTAAGACTTCTACCCCCTCCTCTATCTCTCTCCCACTCCTCCATCTCTCTCTCTCCAGCCCTCTCCTCCTACCCCTCTCCTCTCTCAAGTATCTCTCTCTTAGTCCTTCCTTTGTCTATCCCTCTGCCCTCTACCTAAAGGAGGGACTAGGAAGGAGATAACAGGGAGAGGTCAGGAGAGATAGAGGAGAATGGTTAGGAGTAGAGGGTAAGGTACCCAAAGGCCTTAGGGTTTAGGCTTAGGGTGGGAGAGAATCTGAGGTGGCCGAAGAGACCTAAGAGGGAGATGGCGGAGAAGGGGAGTAGGAAGGAGAGTGTTGAAGAGAGGAATGGAGGTGGAGATAGAGGAGGAGGAACTAGGGATTTAGGGTTTAGGGATAAGAATTAGAAAGTAAAGGAGTTAATAGTTTGGTTTAGGGTTAAGGATGAGGATTAAGCGTTAGCAGGGTGAGGGAAAAAATAGAGGAGTGAGTAGTGAAATGAAGAAGACCCTAAGAGAGGAGAGGTTATGGGAGAGAGAGAAACTGAGGAGAGAAAAGTGGGATGGTTAAGGAGTAAGAGGGTAAGAAGTTCAATGTTGGGGGTTAAGGAGTTCAGATTACAGGGTTAAGGGTAGAGGGATAGAATAGAGGTAGTGAAGAGAATTGAGAGAGGGAGAGGGTATGAGGAGACAGAGAGGGAGATGCTACTCAGAACTCTCCTCATCCCTCCCTCTCTCTCAAGACTCTCCCTCACCTCTCTCTCTTGAGTCTCTCACTCACTCCACTCCAATCCCTCACATCTCTCTCCCTCTACCATAACCTAAACCTAAAACCTTATCCATAAACCCCAAAACCATTAAACCTTCTATAATATACCCTTCAACACTCTACCCTCTATCTATCTCCCACTCCCTCCCTCTCTCTCTCTATC
>CM021103.1:708777583-708799302 GCA_007115665.2 Sequoiadendron giganteum
TAAGGGTTGAGGGTTGAGGGTTGAGGGTTGAGGGTTGAGGGTTGATGGATTAAGAGGGTATAGGGGTTGAGGGATTAGGGGTTAAGGGTTGAGGGTTGAGGGATTAAGAGGATATGAGGGTTGAGGGATTAGGGTTTAAGGGTTGAGGGTTGAGGGTTGAGAGGGTATGGGGGTTGAGGGATTAGGGTTTAAGGGTTAAGTGTTGAGGGTTGAGGGATTAAGAGGGTATAAGGGTTGAGGGATTAGGGTTTAAAGGTTGAGGGTTAAGGGTTGAGGGTTGACAGGGTATAGGGGTTGAGGGATTAGGCCTCACTTATCTCACAATCCCTCTCTGTCAGGCCTCACTTACCTCCCACCCTACTTTCTTAGGTCTCTCCTTCACACTTTGACTCCCTCTCCTTCTCTCAGGTGTCTCCCTCCCAGCCTCTCTCTCTTAGGTTTCTCCCTCCCACGCCCTCTCCCTCCCCCCCCTCTCTCTCTCCCACTCCCTCTATCTCTCTCCCACTTTGTGTCTCTCCCTCTCTCTGAAGTCTCTCCTTTTCAGAGGAACATGTTTGGCACTCACCAAATGGGTTTTACCTTGAAACGGTAAAAATAAGGGTTGACCCCATGATTAAGGCCCACATTCTCCCGTGTTTGTCTGGTTTAGTGCTTTATCCGAGTTAGAAATGCCTTTTTTTCTGCAGTTGACTTCATATTGTACCAATCTATGCTTGATCCATCACGTTTTTACCACCAATCTGCATGGTAGACAACATAGAAGAAGATATTTTGAAGTTTCTACATCATTTTACTTTCTCTGAGGTAATATATTCATTTTGGTAAATTTAAATGTTTGTATTTAGTATATTTGTTTGTTTTTGACAATATAAACTAAATTTCCTTAATGATTTTATTAATCATAACAATTGGACTTAGAATTCAACATTGAATTAGATGATATTTGCATAAAAAAGTACAATTTTTATGAGTTTGAAGAACAAAAAAATAAAAACATGACATTTAATTAACATAAATTTACTTATGAATTCTATTTGCATTGCTTATAGTAGTCCATTTCTAGCATGGCTAGTGGAATTCACTGTATTTCATTCTTTTTTCAACTAATTTTGAAAACTTTTATTTTCATCTAATTTGGAAAACCTAATAGCTTTCATCAATGTTAATGCAAGTGTCCATTAATTTTTTTGTTCCATAAAAAAATTAGCTTCATCACATGTGCTTAGATAAATTCAAGTGAGTTGACATAGTTGAGAATGCTTATTGTCTTTCTAAGTTACCTCATTGCCAAAGAAATAGTGAATAATGATAAGATATAGCATCACAAACCCTTCTTTGAATCCATATTCTTCATGACTTTTTCGACACTCAAAAAATTGGTTTTGAGAAAAATAAACACAAGAGTCTCTAGTTTTCATTTAGGTGGCAGCAATTTATACACTAGGTTTTTGATTCTCATTGATTTGCTGTATTGAATGGTTTTCACCCTTCTCTGTATCAATTTTTTTGTAAAATGCATTACTTACTTTTGTTCTATGTGTGTTTGTGGACATGTAGCATTCAAGGTCATGCCGAGGAAACGACCGAAGCCTCTAACACCAAAAGAATGTGTAGTTAAAAATGCAAGGAGAAGAGAATAAAAAAATGTAGCTTGTGAAGCAAAGGAATTACAGCCCATACAACCACAAATTCCCGTGCAATCTAAGAGAGATGTCAAATTGGAAAAACAAAGGGCATGAATGAGGAAAGTTCATGGAAGGAAAAGAATGGATACAAAATTTGGGGGCACATCATCAACCATAGGTGAAGCTCAATGCACATCTCTAGTTGAAGACACATTGACAACAACATGTGTTTTTTCAGGTACATCGGAAATCACATCTCCAATTGAAGACACACCATAAAAAAAATTGTGTTTTGAAAGTACATCAGCAAACACATCTCTATTTGAAGGAACTCCACAAACGACATCTCAAGTTGGAGGTACAACATCATTTACATGTCAATCTCAAGGTATGTCATCAATTGCATCTCCAATTAAAGGTACATGATCTATCCCCGATGTTGTTGACCTTCCCAATATTGACACAAAGTTACATTTGAGAACTCCTCTTAGAGTTTTGCATAGAAAACCTACATTTTTGATTGATATTTATTCCAATGTTTTGAAATGGATGCCTAATAAGATTCCAAAACGTACATGTCAAAGATATGCAAAAAGGATATGGAATTTGTTTTTTGTGAAGCTAAGTGAGGGTGGAAGATGCCAACTATTTATTGAAATGATGAGGTAACTCAAATTTAGGCCCACCATGAAGGCTCTTGGGCTAAGAGTTTTGAATGACTCAAGTGAAAATTCCATTGTAAAGAACTTGATGAGTGCATACGAGAGCGTGGGTTCCACCTCACGCATGAAGGATAGTTGTGCCACACGATGTGTGATGACAACAACACTGTTAAGCAATCAAACAAGGAACAAGGTGAACCTTACAAAGGAAAGTAAGTCTTTGAAAATAAGTATATCATCTCTAATGAGAGCCAAAGGAAGGAGTGAAGGAGTGGAGGATCCAAATAGCAATGAGGTATGGGCATTTTCGGGTAGAGTGCCACAGAAAGACACAAGAATTTCTCAAGGCTTGAGATCTTTAATTGTGAATTATTGGAAGGATAACACAAGTACCTCTCCTAATCAAAGAGATGTTGTAAGAAGGAGAATTGGTAGTAAAAACTATGAGCCACATCCAATGCATTATTTGGATACCACTCAAACCTAATGTTTTGCTGATTTTGTACAAAAGTTTCTTGAAATTAAAATATGTCAAAGGTATTTTGAAATGATAAAGCTTTTTTATGTCAAAATAAATCACACATGCAATACTTGTTGTTGTAGAGTTCATATTGAGTTTTCTAACCATTATGATGTTTATCGACATATATGTGTAGATATGCATACTGACAATGTTTTGCAGGAATGTAACATAATGCCTCCACCTAAATCATCAAGGAAATTTTTGTCTTCCATTTTATGTGAAAGAGAGGATGGTCAATTTTTTTACAAAAAATCATGTTTGGATGGTACATGTGATCATTGTGGTGGCATGCAACATTTTCCAATTTGCTAACACATGGCTAGTACACACACAATTGGAGACAAAATTATGGAATTTGGCAAATATAAGACAATGGCATATAGTCTAAAAGATGGGAAAGAAGCAAAGAAGTGTGAATTGGTCAGTGATAAGATTCCAATGTATCAGTTTATGGGCATTTTTTCATGATCGGGTGGTTTATGATTATGCAACACATACACACATAGCACAATGGTTGGACTCACAGTTCAAGTTATGCAAGGACACATTTCCACTTCGTCATATTGTTTCAGTTGTCAAATTCACTGAGAACTACACACTACAACCACAGAACGAGATGCAATCACAATACTACAACTTTGTGCAGGTTGCTATATTTGTAAATATAGCATTCATTCATGCAAATGATAGTATAGAGGAAAATAGGAAAGTATTGAGGGAGTATCACTTTTACATCAGTGATGATCGCACACATTCTACATAGTTTTTTCAAGGTTGCTTTCATATGTTCTATGTCGATCTAGCTAGCAGGGGCATATCATTTAGTCAACATATCATATGGTCAAATAATTGTACATCACAATTCAAGAATGCCAGAATGTTTTACTGGTTGAGCAGGATGCATAGGATTAGTGGTGTTCAACATATGTGGAACTTCTCAGAGGTCGGGCATGGAAAGAGGGAGCATGATGGAGTAGGTGCATGTATCAAAACATCCCTAGCACGAGAAGAGTTAAAGTACACAAATAGTGTAAAATTGACAGATGCAAGATCAATTGTCCAGTGGTGCAATGGCACAATGGGTCCAGGTAGTGAAGGTAATTCTTTAGTTCATAGATTTTTTCATTTAGTAGATGATACTAACATTGCAAAATATGAGGATTGTTGTACACTAACAGGATCGAGCAAGCTACACTCTTTTAGAAGCTCCAATGCAAGTACATGGACTATCCATACAAGGAAGATGGCATGATTTTGTTATGCATGTACACTTCAATCATGGAATGATTGCGAGTCAACAGAGTGGGTTGACGAATGGTCTGTAAGAAGTCTAACCCCACTTGACACTTATCAACTCCCGACGGCTCTACAAATCACGGAGATGAATCATCCATTAACTTTGATCATGTATCAGACCTACTAGAACCAAGTAATATATCTTACTTACAAGTTTTATTATGTTGCTCAATAAATAAATCTAACAAGATGAACATATCAATGCAGGGCACATTTATGCAGTGATTGCAGATGAAGACAATGAAGAGGGTACAAATTATTACCTATGTTGTTGTATCGAGGCCAAAAAGAAATTGGAGTCCCCAGTTATAGATGGAGAAAACATAGAATATCCTACAGGTTCAGTGGTTGTTACTGGAACATGGCTTCAAAGGTATCCAGTTAAGAATGTTGCAGTTTGGTTGTTTGAGGACTTCGACACGCATCAAAAAATTCTTCACTATTCGAACCTTGTCATCGCCACCAACGTTCATTTGATCAAATATAAGGTTAGACCAACGAAAAAGAACTTGTGGAAAGTGCATGAGTCTGACCACAAGGCAATAATTGACACAATAAAGACTAGAGAAGATCTAGATGGCTCCTTGGATTGATTTGTAAGTATGCACATTGAATTTGTAAAGCCATGTTATTGATCACTCTTTTGGACCAACACCTTGCAATAAGGATTTTTCACGATTACTATTTGATGTCATATGTATTTACAATTTCCATTGATCCTTTTCTGATTGTGACTATAGGTAATACTGAAGTTTGTCAAAGTATATAAGAAAATAACATCAGTTGCTGGTGCAAGTGTTCAGTGGTATGAGAAACATTGGTTGCTGGTGCATTTTCTGGTTGTCAATCTTCTCTTTCTTTTCCATCTCCTAGATTTATCAGATTCTTATATGCTACACATTTTATGTTAAGCCTCTCAGTGATATATTTGAAATTTATACGTAGGGTCATCGAGAGATGATAATGTAGTGAAGGGGAACATCACCATTGTAGGACCTTCAATCGACCTCCTTATCTAGCATGCATGAAGGTGATAGTAGGTCTCATTAGCTGTATGACTGACATTATTTAGTTATTGATCTTTTAATGATTTTTATGTGAGTCTATGTCTAAGATTGAGAGGCTTTTGCAAGTTTTTGTGGACCAAATTCTTATGATACTACAAAACCTTGGCTCTAGTTTTATTCCTTGGAAGTGCAGAAGACTAGCAAGAAACACCAGATTATCTAGCCCAAAAGCCACAAAAGAAAATATTATATTCATCTAAAGACTATCTAACCTCATTCACAAAACCTTCTGATGGACTTTCAAATACCCTAACCAGCTGTTAGCAGTGATCTTCCTTGAAATCATGAATGGTCCCTCTATCTGAACATCTTAGGGTTTCTTCAATCTGTGTTATCTCTTGATGATTTGATATGTTGTTGCTATCTTTTTCCAATTAATTGTCATATGCCATCACTTCACTACTATGAGAACTGACATTAACTTCTTTGTAGTCTTCCATTTGAAATATTGTAGCACATTTTACTACCATGAAAGCTCAAAAAATTGGTAGAAGAGACCTAAAAGGTAACAAAACCCTAATGTCTCAACTCAGTCTTTATTAAATTCAATCATAACAAAACAACCTACTCATGCCTTTGAATTTGACTCATTCAAGGGATTAGAGACTAACCTCTTACAAATTTTAAAAGAAAAGGTTGTTTTGACCCTAAAGGATTGAACATAGACTAACAATTGTAATTGTTTGGATCTACCAATTCATCCCCCCTCTCAGTTGATTGTGTGCCCTTCACCCTTGGCCTTTCCATTATTATCATAACTTTGAAGAAAAATATAAAAAAATACTCCAAGTGCCTAACAATGATATTGCCTCACATTCATCATTCTATATTGATCCATCCACTTTAGCCTCATCATCCACCTCACATAAATCCTTTCCAAATATCAAGGTCCAAATACAAGACAAGACAAGGGTTGTAGAGACTATGGTCTTAAAGGGTATTTTTATGTAGGACAACTCCCATCTTCTCCTAAGACATATGGAAAACCATAACACATAGAAAAAATCCTCTTCTATCATCAAATTTGAACCCATGGTTTTCTCCAAGTGGGGAGAGCTAAACAAAGAGGTTATAGAGGAAGACATATCCAAATTATTGTACCAATATGAGAAAGAGAAAGAAACCCTACCAATAGATCAATGTGGTAAGGGTTTCCAAGTCATTAAGAACATGGGGGATTCACATGACATGGTAGCCTTGGTCTACATCAACAAGGAATAAGATAACCCGTTTTTCTAGAGAAATGAAAAAAAATATCAAGGGCTTGGGTATGGTTCATTATACGTTACTCCTAACATCGAGAGTACCCCTAAAATCATATTGCTTAGGGTTGACAAGGTAGGGGTATCATATGCCTCAAAGAAATTGATGCAACCTAGGTCATCTCTAACATACCTTAGGGTATGAAATTCAACAAAACAACTACTATGGTTGAACCGACTTGATCCCTTAAGGGCGCAAAGTGCAAAAGGGAAACAATATTTGATAGGGTATTAATCATAAACTGTGGTGATTACAAAATCTCTATCTGAACCTATGAGATCATGTTGGACCCATCTACAATAACCTCTCTCGGTTATTGCTATCTCAGAGGCATTTTCTTGTGGGGGTGAATTTTCACTCAGGGAAAGAGTTGTCAAATGCAAGTAGTTGAAAGTTGCAAAGTGGTGCAAATTTCATTTTGTAGCTCGTGTGACCAAAAAAATTGTTCCAATGCATTTGGGTGGGTACGTTTATGCTAGGCATGGTTCTCTTTCGCACCTAAACATGCGGAATCGCTCCAAGCTACGTTCAACCAGATCAATCCCTTAAGGGTCCAAAGTGAAAAATGGCTGGAAAATTCAACATGCTATTACTCGAACACCGTGATGCTTAGAAAATTCTCATCTGATCCTACAAGATTATGTTGGGCCAATCTACAATAACCTCTCTCATTTTTTGCTATCTTGAAGGCATTTACCTGTGCTGGCGAATTTTCACTCGGGGAAAAAGTTGTCAAATGCAAGTAGTTGAAAATTGCAAAGTGGTGCAACTTTCGTTCTGCAGCTTGTGTGACCAAACAGACTATTCCAACGCATTCGGGTGGGTACGTTTATGCTACGTACAGTCCTCTTTCACACCCAAACATGCAGAATCGCTTCGAGCTACATTCAACTGGATCGATCCCTTAAGGGTCCAAAGTGCAAAATGGCTGCGAAATTCAGCATGCTATTACTCGGATACCGTGATGTGTAGAAACTTCTCGTCTGATCCTACAAGATCATGTTGGGCTCATCTACAATAAGCTCTCTCAGTTTTCTCTATCTCAGAGGCATTTTCTTGTGCTAGCGAATTTTCGCTTGGGGAAAAAGTTGTCAAATGCAAGTAGTTGAAAGATGTAAAGTGGTGCAACTTTTGTTTTGCAACTCGTGTGACCAAATGAACTGTTCCAATGCATCTAGGTGGGTACGTTTACGCTAGGCATAGTCCTCTTTCGTATCCAAACACGCAAAATCACTCTGAGCTACGTTCAACTAGATCGATCCCTTAAGGGTCCAAACTGCAAAATGGTTGTGAACTTTAACATGCTGTTACTCGGACACTGTGATGCTTAGAAAATTATCGTCTAATACTATGGGATCATGTTGGGCCCCTCTAAAATAACCTTGCTCAGTTTTTTCTATCTTAGAGGCTTTTTCCTATGGTGGCGAATTTTTACTCGAGGAAAAAGTTGTCAAATGCAAGTAGTTGAAAGTTGCAAAGTGGTGCAACTTTCATTTTGCAACTCGTGTGACCAAAAAAACTATTCCAACGCATCTGGGTGGGTACATTTATGATAGGCATGGTCCTCTTTTGCACCTAAACACACGGAATCGCTTCGAGCTACGTTCAACCGGATCAATCCCTTAAGGGTCCAAAGTGCAAAATGGCTGTGAAATTTAGCATGCTATTACTCAGACACCATGATGCTTAGAAACTTCTCATCTGATCCTACAAGATCACATTGGGCCCATCTACAATAAAATCTCTTGGTTTTTTCTATCTCGAAGGCATTTTCCTATGTTGGTGAATTTTCACTCGGGGAAAAAGTTGTCAAATGCAAGTAGTTGAAAGTTGCAAAGTGGTGCAACTTTCGTTTTGCAGCTCGTGTGACCAAATAGACTGTTCCAACGCATCTGAATAGGTATGTTTACACTAGGAATGATCCTCTTTCACACCTAAACACGCGGATTGCTCCAAGCTACGTTCAACCAGATTGATCCCTTAAGGGTCCAAAGTGCAAAATGGTTCTGAACTTGAGCATGCTATTACTCGGACATCGTGATGCTTAGAAACTCCTCATTTCATCCTATGGGATCATGTTGGGCCCCTCTACAATAACCTTGCTCAGTTTTTGCTATCCTAGAGGCTTTTTCCTATGGTGACAAATTTTCACTCAAGGAAAAAGTTGTCAAATGCAAGTAGTTGAGGCATATTTTCAAACAATTCACTGCCTTGTCTATGGCTTGTCATGGCATTCCATCACCATGAGACCATTTTTCTTTGAGGCATTTTTTCAAAAAGTTCAATGGCTTGTCTATGCTATTGCTTACTATTATGCTTTCATAGATTTTTTCCAAGCATCCATAGCTTGTTTGAAAGCATCTGTTTTAGGCTTTTAGCCATAGCAAGAATGCAATGAACTATTTGATAAAATGCTTTGGTAGACATATATGAAAAATGTCGAAGCATAGACAAGGGAATGAACTATTTGAAAAAATGCCTCAAAGAAATGTGGTCTCATGGAATTCCATCACAAGCTAAAGGAATTGGCAGTTGCTCCTAGTTATTAGTTATGCAATGTGAAGTAATTGCATAACTGCTTAGGTTGACTTTGTAAAAGCTATATTGTAATTGAAATTTTTTCATCTATCAGCATCTAGTTATTCGTTATGCAATGTGAAGTGATGCTTTGAGTTTGAAAATTGTGCAATGCATGAATATAAACTACAAAAATCTATTTTCTACATTTCATTATTTAAACTCTTTATTTTATTTGCTCTCTATATCTCTATGCTATGGAAATGCCTTTCGATTTCAAAAAAGATAGTTTTTATCTCTTGTTATACAATTTTTTACGTTTTTTTATCTCTTGTTATAAAAAGGAGCAGATATACAAGGTTAAACAAGAGTGAAAACACAACTAAATTTATCATTTCAAAGCAATTTTTTTGATGCATTTTTTCCAACAGTTCACTGCCTTGTCTATGTTATTGCTTACTATTATGCCTTTGATATATTTTTCGAACCATCCGTAGCTTGTTCAAAATCACTTGTTTTAGGCTTTTAGCCATAGCAACAAGGCTGTGAACTGTTTGAGAAGATGCTTTGGTAGACATGTATGAAAAATGTGGTAACATAGACAAGGAAGGGAACTATTTGAAAAAATATCTCAAAGAAATTTGGTCTCATAGAATGCCATGATAAGAAAATGCAATTGGCAGCTGCTCCTAGTTATTAGTTATGCAATGTGAAGAAATTGCATAACTGCTTAGGTTGACTTTGTTCAAACTATATTGTAATTAAATTTTCGGCATCTATCAGCATCTACTTATTAGTTATGCAAAGTGAAGTAATGCTTTGACTTTGAAAGATGTGCAATGCAATGTAATCAACGACATGAATATAAACTACAAAAATCCATTTTTTACAATTCATTAGTTAAAATATTTATTGTATTTGCTCTCAATATTTCTATATGCTATGTAAATACCTTGCAATTGTATTTAAAAGGCTTAATAGGTCAGTTAGGTGGTATTTGCAAAATCAAGTTGTGAATGAATGGTAATTAAGAGCAAAATAGGAAAATTGCCATCTTAGAAGTCTAACAAAGGGTGGTTATGGTGGTTGATCGGCTCAAGGGATAGTTGGAAGGTGGTATCAAGATATATTGCTATAATATCCTGAGTTGAGGGTTGATTCTGTTCAGTTTCTAATAAGAAAATATACTTGAAAACGCTGATCACTGGTTTTCTTTGTTTTCCTGAATTTTCTTTGCCTTGCACAGGCCCATAAAAGTCTATCATGACTTGAGGCTTTGGATACTTGATTGCATATGTGTTTACTCTCTTTTCATTTTTTTTGAAGGTTTAAATCCACCATTGGTGTGTGTGGGATCAAAAAACTTGGTTACTGCTCTATTTTCTGTGTTAGGGGTTTTGAGGGCAACACCATGACACATTAGCCAATCCACCTACTATTCTAACCTTTTTTCTTGGTGGATTGGCCTATACCATGATTAGTTTGGTGTATGAATACTTTGGAGGCCGAGAGAATGAATAAACTCAGTAGGGTGTGAAGTTCTAATGTTGTTCAGGTGTTTCCACCATGAAAGTAAGGAACTCAAGTACTGAATCTGAGAAATACTGAAAGGAATTGGATTGTGAGTGTCTTTTAAGTTAGGGAAGAGGTATTTTGGGGTGTTTGGACCTTTGGAAGGATTGGGGAAAGTCTGGAGTTATGAGTTTCTTTAAAACCCTTGTTTTTGTGAAGGTTTAGGATGGTTTGTGAGTAGAGGAATAGAACAAGTTCTTGGGGCTCTTAAAATGGGAGAATCCTAAGTTTGGTGAACATCCCTAAGACTGTTTCAAGTTTCCTTGGTTTGGAGGTGAGTTTGTGAGGGGGTTCCTTTGTAAATTAGGCCTAATTGTGAAGCCTAGAGCGAGGGAGGTGTGTTGAAAGTTCATGTTGGTCCAAAAGAGTTACTATTGGTTTTGGAATATGTTGTGTAACCATGAAAAGGGTATCTTAATCCACCTTTAAATGGTTAAGTGTTTTGGAAAGGTTGGGAGAAATTAGGCTTGGACGGGGTTTTGAGTTTGGTGCAGGAGCACCTACACCACATCATCAATTTTTTTTTATTTGAATACATCAATATGGAAATTTTAGTTTTCTTTAGGTTTATTTTGTCTAATAAGCTTTGAGAGATCAAGCATAATGCAAATAAAGGGTGTTTTGTGTCTTAGAAGTCAATTAGAAATCATATAAGTTGTAAAATGTTGACAAAGCAACTTTAACACAAACAAATGTAATTAAGTGACCAACTAATCCCAAGGTTGGTTATGGGAATTTGGGAGAGGATGGTTGTTGGAAAATGATTTAAAAATCCTTACCAAGGCTTGAATGAGAGAGTGGAAGAAGTTTTGTAACAATTTTACACAATAAACACCACAGTTTTGAGCAATTTTCTAGAAAAATATTGTTTTCTTGATCTTTTTGAGTGTTGTACGGGAACATACAGGTTCTTCATGGTCTAATAATTTAAGAAGATGTGTCTATATTTTTTATAATTCATTTATTTTTTATTTGGTGTCTTAACTCTTTGTTTGTAGAGAGAACCAACACAAACAGTGATTGTCCCAGTGTTGCTGAATCAAGGGTTTGAGGGGAAATTTGTGATGTAACAATCAATCCACCTATTGTTTGCTACTGTATATTGGTGGATTGATTGAAAAAATGTTATAATAAGTGTGTCAACTCATTTTGGAATAAGGAGTCATAATTATGTGGTTTTTTTGTGACTGTTCTAAGACTGAACAAGGGTTTTCCAACATGCAAGTGAGGAACCAAAGAGAGGTTTTTAAGAATTAATGCCTGTAAGGGTTATGTGAGGGTTTGATGAGTTTGTACAGAAGTATTTTGAGGTTTTTGGGGCTTTGGAAGTGTTGAGAGAGGTCTAGAGTTGTATGTTTCTTTAAAACCCTTGATTTTGTGAAGGATTAGGAGGGTTTCTTAGGTTTTGTGAGTTAGAGGCTCTGTAGACACAAACTAATGACAAAATTTGAGGTTTGGAACCATGAACTAAGACTTTTGAAGAAATTTGGATAGATACCTAAAGTTGGAAGGGTGGTCCCTTTGGAAAAAAGGGCTAATTGTGAAGCCAAAATTGAAGTAGGTGTGTTGAAAGTATATGTTAGTCCAAAAGAGAGACCACTGATTCTTTGGTATGTTATGTAGCCATAAAAAGGGTATCTCAATCCATCTTGTAATTGTCTAGTGTTTTGGAAAGGTTGGGAGAAATCTGGCTAAAACTGAGTTTTGAGTACTACAAGAATAACCAGTCACAAATGTGAGTTTTGGAAACCTTGATGAATCTGACTTAGGGATTGTTCTCAATTGATTCAATTGTTATTTTATGAATGTTGATGGTATTTGTAGGGCCTTGGTGGAGTCTTGTTGTTCATTTGCAAGGTTGAGGAGTTGAGACCCTTGAGGGTGGGTTGATGCCTATTAGGTTGAATCATTATGAAGAAGAGTTCTTGATTGAGAATTAACATTTCCATTGTTGTGAGTCTTCTCCACCTTGGCTTTGCATCAAAGTGCTACAAGGGTGGATTGTTGGGTAAGGTGTTGAATGAAGAGTTTGGTTTGATGGGGCTTTGAGGTTGTGTAGATTGCTCAAAATAGGTTGTATTAATCTTGTTAGGAGCCCCTTGAAGGCAGGTTGTTAGATTGATTGGGTTTGAGCCTCCTTGCCTCTGCATCGGTGAGGCACAAGTAATTGAAGCATTCCAAAGGATACAAACCACCACGAATGGAGCTTATTTATACAATATGCTTTAGATAGGGCTTATTGAGCATTCAACACTAATTAATTAAGCATTAGATGTAAAAAAAATACATGCCTACAACATTCAAGCATACAACTTGCACGATACACATGATAACATCATTCAAGAATGGCAGTAGCAAAATCAAAGTTTCTTGAATAAAAAATACGAAAGGCTATACAATGATATATATTGATAAAAGTATATAAATATATCCAAAAAACCATATAGGCTTAGTACAAAGGAGCCATTTGGACATAAAATATCATGTATATATATCAATAGTACAAAATCTATGTTCCAAAATGCCACATAGGCATACAACAAACAACACTAATACATAGTCATTTCCCTCTAGGGGAAGGAAATAGATCTCGTGCTTCCTTCGAAATTCAGCTAGATGGAGTGACTGTTACTTGTCTTGTCTTTCGAACATGCCCGCTACTCCTCCTCTCTTCACTCTAGACCTTCAACTAGTACAATTAAAAGTAAAGATGTTAAAAAATAGAAATTGAATTATGGAATGGCATATAACAAAATATAATCACTTACCGCATAAATATAGTCATCAAGCACATTTAAAGCATCACCATGTCCACGATCTGGAGTGACAACCACCTGTAGCAACCATGAAGATAGAAATTAAGCTACATAAAATTATCGTGAAAATTCTCTATAATAGACCATAAAAGAGAAAATATAATGTCAAATCGACTAATCTATTCCATACCTCTCTCAATGGATCAGAACTGGCTATTGCTGCAGCAAATCCATGGTCCATCGTGCCACCAACATCACCAAGGATATCTATTGTCAACAGCTGCAAATGAAACAATATCTCAGGTATCATGTTGATATAGGAGAACATAATGTGACACGATCAAGGAATACTTGAATGCACTGTTTGTGTTTCTCATCAATTTTTTAGATTTGTATATATGGAAAATTATGAAAACTAGCTAACATAGATATACAACCCTATTAATGAATAAAGGCTACTTGAGTGTACATTGTTTGAGGATATGAAACGCAAGGTGTGGAGGAAGAAGGTGCACAGGGAAACTATTTGAAATCCAAAGCATGTTATGAGACAAACATTAAAATATAACATTCAACTGTTCAAATGCAATAATAATATCTTTAATACTAGTTGCATACCTATGGACTCATCGTTGAGAATGTATAAGGGTCTGTAGGAATAGAGCATCCCTCATGAACAGTGCGACCCTGAAATTTCATCATATCAAAATTCTACTAATTTAGTTATTCTTAAATTTTAAAATATATTTTAATAAACAACATAGTGTCAATGCCGAATGTATCATTCAGAATATCATCTGTGAAAGCCATCACCTCTGTAATTGACGTAGGTTGTGTAGCTACATCACAATCACCCTGATAATCGTACATGCAAACAACACCACAAGCGCCACAATGGTGGGGTGGATCTCAGAGCCTACACGTCTCCTGCACACCAGGCTCTACTAGAGGACTCACACACTGTAAAATGGTCTAGGTGAGTGAGCCAATTGACTTCATTGTGTCCACCTCTACACTATCCTTAAAAATGGAAGGAACAATGACATGCTCCACCATGGTTCTGCCTAAGGCTCTCGGTGCCAACTGTGGATTACGTTGTGCAACAGGTCTATCGTGTGTGGAGCCCCCACCTCTACCCTGAAAGTCTAAGATGTCAAAATAGTTTGACATTTTATTGAGGACAAACTCACAATAGAGTTTCCTCAAAAAGTATTGTGGCACCTCATTGTTATTGCATGGAGGTTGGTCAAATTCCATACACCACCGATCCCAAAATTTGTTTCTAATTAAATCATGGTGGCACCAATGGATGGGGAACCTCTTGCATGCATGGGACAAAGGTTCATTGGTTTTTGGGTCTTTAAATAGGGCACACATTTCGGCTTTGCTAATTTTTAGTTTTTTGACATCTACATATGACAAACCATTAGCATAAAATTGCCTCATCTCATCTCTCTTAGTTGACCAAAAATTCATTTGCTCACTCATTTCTCCTACATGCATTAAAATTGACTTCAATGATTCAACAATCCCTCTCCTATAAGGGTGGGTTTTGACATGCTCGGTTAATCTTGCAATTAATTGTTGAATGTCTCTTTTATTGTTTTCAATTTGATTTTGAATATTTTCTTGTGTTCCTTGAGGATGCCTATGAATCGATGGAGGGGTTTTGGGTTGTTCTTGTATAGGAGGCTCTTGATGATGGGGTGATTGTGAATTCTCAATGTTTTGAGGTGGAGATTCATTCCCTGAGAATTAGAACAAAGTTTTATTAAAAAAATCTATTTAAAGTTGCATTCCAAATCAAATTCAAAATAAATAGAATAAAAATGCACACCTCTTTGCAATCTTCGACCTCTCCAACATGTTAGCGACATCCTCGTGGAAAATTCCAAGCTAAGGATGCAAAGAATGGAGGAGATTTGGCAAGCACGAATTGCAGACCCGAAATCTTCCTTCTCAAGTCGCGAATTGAAGACAAAATGAGGGTTCCAAACCCGACTTTTTCATTTTATGTCTGGAAAGACATTTGGCACACACCAAATTTGGCATGCGCCAAAGGCCTTATTTCAGGGTCTTTTTGATCATTTTTTCAATTTGGCACCTAAATTGTGTCACAGATTGGTGCACTCACCCCTCCCCGATATATGAAAGTATATTAAACAAATATGCTAGATTTATTTGTTCTTACCTAATAGTATTTGAACTAAACACAACTCCATAATTTTTTTTGTATGTTACTGACAAATGAACTAATCAAAAACAAATTATCTCCCTCTTTGATGTTTTTGATATGTTATTTGATACTTGTCTAAGATTTTAAAAGAATTGGTTCATATATCATGGACCTTCTCTAATATTTAATCTACAATAAAAAAAAACCTGCATGCTAGGTCAAAATGGGGTCAATATACCTTGCAGGAAAACCTCAAGATCGACAAAAACAACTCAAGAAAATTGTTACTTATATGTCGTACAAATTAAAAGGCCTTAACTGCATTGATCTACCTCCAATTCCAATGTAAGAAAATTATTATAAAAAAAAGTAAATAACAGAGTACCGAATTAGCTTAAACCACACCTACAAATATCATCACAAATCAAGAACTTCTGGTTTTAGTGTAGACCTTAAACAATAGCACATTTTCATAAAAACTTTGTAAGTATGAAAGGATTCAATGATATTGCAAAAATATGGGGATACATTGGTATTATGAGAATAGAGTAAATGGAAAGAACTTTAAAATAATTGCAAATGCACATACCCTACCTATATAATAAAAGCAATGTGGAGATAAATATTTTCTTTAAGTAAGGCTAATGCGTGTATAAACTAGATCTTCTATAAGTGCTAATTCTATAGTGTGCCAGGATATCACAGATCACATACCTCTAAATGCCTTTTAGTGAATATGCCTCTCATCAAACCATCTCCACATTAAACAAGAAATAATTCTACAAAACACCCACAACAAAAATGATTTCACCAACAAGACCCAAAACAGAAAATGACTTCACAAACAATAGTAATGATCCAATTTTGCTATATCAACAAAAATACAAAAAAGCAAGTATTATACAGATAATTCTATGAAAAATGAAAGTAGAGCAATGTAAAAGTACTTGAGGGAAGAAAAACACCCCAAAGGATAAAAGAAGAAAAAAGTAGTGCTTTCATGAAGCTAATGTAAGATGGAAAAGAGGTCAAGTATCCATTTTTAATTAAAGCTAACATCTTTGCTAATACTTAACAATAATTAATATAAGACACTCACTTTCTTGTAGTATTTAAACATCCCATGGGTAAATGTTTGAACCAAACACATCAATTCATTCTCTATTCAGGTCTACCCTATTGTATCAGATGCATGAATACTCCAAGTCATTCAATGCAGTGACATAATTTTATTGTTTTTTCCCAATACATATTTACATAGTTAATACACTAGATTTGATGCCTTGAAAACCTATCAATACTATACAACACGATAGAAATCAATCAAATTCTCACCCATAGTGCATATTCCTTTAACACTTTCCATACCTTCACACACTATTCTACCTAACAAGTTCACCTAGCAGGTCCTATTCACATGTTAATTTTACTTAGGTCATGCAAATCTTTCTAGAAGTTTGTTAGTTGTCATAAGATCTTATCTTATCTTTTTACATTTAATGATTGTGTCCTAAGTCATTTAATATTAGTCATGATCTTGTCTAATCCTATGCCTCACCTTGGCTATATAGCCAATGGTCTTTCATACACTGTATTCATATTCTATTTGCATTATTGATAGGGATATAGTTTATTCTTGTCATATTGATCTTCTCTTTGTGCTTTCCATTTGGCCTCTAGATCTTGGGTGGCTAATATCTCCATAACCAACTCTTACACTATGAACCCCAAACTTCATGCATTATCAACAACTTTCCATATACCATTTATAGGTGTGCAATGTCCACATATCAATCAAATTCCCACCAATAGTTTATATGGGTGAGGAAAATCTGCAAGAGGTGACATTAGAAATCAACCAATCACACCAATCACATATATATATATATATATTGTTGTAGACATACCCTACATAGTTCGTAATGTGCCTGCATTACATGGGTCATGTGTTGTACTATCAACACTTTCCATGTGATGCACACAGGCATGGCCACATAGTTTCGTAGACCCACCAACACCTACTACCCAAATAAAATATTTTGAGGCAGCCAAAAGATTATGCCAACCAAAGGAAACGGATATTATAACTTCATCAACATATTTTGCCCCAAGATTTTTTTATTTATCATCAAGGGAATATTTTGCGAGAATATTTTGTTGCCCTATTGCCAAAAGCATACTTTATGAATATTTCATTGAAAAAATGGAACATTCCATAGTTTTTCATCATGCTAATGTCATAATGCACCTAAAATGTTTTTCCCCCCTCTCCAATGTAGTTTTTGTTTTCGCAGTCTAACTTCAAAGGCTCATAACTCAGTCATCCAACCTGTGTTTTTGGGGTAGAATTTCATGCTCTTCATAGTGGTGCAATTTGTTTTTGGTTTTTGTGCCTATTTTTTCCCAAAAAAAAAGATTCTCATAGGTCTTGCTAAGTTTTTTTTCTTTTGGAACTTCTAGGGCTCCGTTCTTGCTCCTATAGTAACATTTTTCGGTGATTTTTTTTCAAAGTAAATAATTTTTAAATGTACTTTGCAATGGTGTGATCATATTGATCCAATTATATATAAAAATTATACTTTGATCTTGTGGCCAAATTTGACATCTATATGCATTAAGATAAAGTCCAATTCATTGTTTTTAGCAAGTGACACCTATAATCACACTATGTATAAAGTTATAACATAATATATTTCTGGGGGGATTCTTGATTGAGTAATTTTGGGGGGTTTAATATTGTGGTGGTTAATTTATTTCTTTTTCTTATGGTGTGTTCTTTCAATAGGGAAATATCAAATTGAACTCCTAACTCCATCTAATTATATGCTTCATGGACAAAATTAGTATGGATTTATTTCATGGGAAAGGGTTTTCTAGGCTATCTGAAGGAAACCATTCCTCAACCTAATGATGCTAAATAATTATAAAAATTAGATCTTGATCATGAGAAAACACTTAGATGCATATTTTCACTAGTCTCATTTGATTTACAATTTCATGTTGAATCATGTAAAACACCTAAAGAGGCTTGGAAGAATTTTGAGAAATTGTATGGTAAAACTGATAAGATTAGGGGATATCAAATTGATAATGATTTGATGAATCTTGATCTTAAATGTTTTGACCACATCCAAGATAAAATCTCCAAGATTAAGAAACTAATAACACAACTAAAATATTATATTATTGGTGTTTAGAGGATTTACAGTTGATTCTAAATGTGTTATCTAAGCTTGTTCCTAAGTATTCAGTGTTTGTTTTTGGCTTTCATACCCATCGAATTTCTATGGGAGCATCGTATGTTGATCCTAAGTTTGATTAATTTTCAAACCTTTTAATCCATGAGGAAGAAAATTTAATTCATATGGGTCTAATTAAGTCTTCTAAGTCACAAGAATTGTTGGATAGTGAGCTTGAGGTATAAAAAAATCAAGGAATCTTGATAAGGAGCAAAAGAAGAAAAAAACTTAAGTTGAATAAATAATATGAATCCTCTCACTCTCAAGGGGAATCATTTAAGAAGGATAAGCCTAAATATGCATATTGCAAGAAAATAGTGCATGATGAACATCAATGTTATTCAAAACAACTTGATGAGTTGAAGCATCTTCTTAAGAAGAATCAAATCAATTTTCTTTCAACATCAAAAGGTTCATCTTCTTCTTCTTCAAATTATAATAGACATAAAGGGAAAGTAATTATTGTAGTTGAATATTCTTAGTCAAAGAGGTGGATACATGATTTAGGAGCTTCACATCATATGGCTTCATCTGAAAGTATGTTTGCTTCATTTGAGTCTTGTTCATCACCACACATCCTGATGGCTAACAACACATGTATGTGTATGTGTGGGAAGGGATCCACTGACATGGATGGCATAGGATTTAATGATATTCCTTGTGCTTCATTTTAAATCAATATCCTTTCTACCTATCAGATCACAGATGATGGAGCATGCAAGAGTGTTGATTTCACACTAGATTCTATCATAATCCCCTATTTACATAATAGAGATATAGTTGTAGTCGGGGAGGTTGATCACCAATCTTGAGTCTACACCTCACATTTTTATCCTATTGTTCCTTTAGTAGATGTTCACACTCAAGAATCTATTGTGGACAATTTTGAGGAGATTCAATATGGTAATTTTAATCTTGGTACTCTTTCATCCACTAAGGTTCTCAAGACATGTGTTGATATTCCATTTTCTTCATCTACTATTGTTTCTAATTATGCTTGTGTTGCTATAATTTTGGCTCCTTTTGATTCAGTGCAATATGACATATATTGTCTTCCAACTACATCTACTTGGGATGAGTACTTGACAAACATTGTTGGTTTGTTTATAGAGTCCCACATTTAATACTTTGAAGACATCATTGATTGTATTCATCTTCTCTTTGATAGAGATGATCCTTCTTTAGTTGTTGTGAGGGAACACTTTGACACTCTTTTTCATTCTCTACATGATCACTCTTCACAATTTTAAATTAGTGTGGATTCTTTTGAGCAACATTTGGAGAAGACTTCTTTATGTTCAAAGTAGGTATCTTTGTCTTTGACTTGTGTTGTACAATCATTTCTAGGATATTCTAGATTGTCATCTTCTATACTGTGACCTAGAATGCATGTTTGGAGTTTGACAACTTTCAACATCGACATCATGCAACTTGACCATATTTGAGGATGGGTAAGTGCAAAAATATGGGTCCCAAAAAGGGGGCTTAAGTGGCCACTTTTTTTTTGAATCAGAAAATACTGACCTTGGACGTGAAATTGAGGATAGTTACACTCAAAATTTTGAGATAGAACAAAAACAAAGATCGAAGTGCTCTGAGTCTACTTTCTAAAATACTAAATTATTTTGAAAATGGTTGATATTAAGGGGTTCAAAAGAGGGACATACACAAATTTGTGTTGGTTTTGTCAGAAAAATATAACATAGCAACTCTTGTACGACCCTTGTATGGTGAATTTTTTTTTTAGTATTTTTAAAATCACAATGGTCAAAAGTTAGCTAATAGTATGTAGTTGATGCATGATTTTTCTGATAATTTTTTAATGAATATTTGATTTTTTACTAATTTTTGAAGTGGACACTTCCTGAAAAACATAATTTTGGCCATGCTACCCCTACAAATTTCGGAAACTAATTGATTTAAAAATAAAATAAAATTGTAGAATGGAGTCTAGTTTCTAAAATGTAATTTATTTAAAATTTTGATGAACGGTTAATTTATAATGAAAAAAACACCAAACATTGCTTTTTATCAAAAAAGAGACATACAAAAAAAAGAAGTTATGGATGAAAGGCTTAACATTGTCAGAAAGTTTAAAAAATTACATCATTGGATAACTAAGAGAAAACCTAACATTACCCAGATGTTTGATTTGTTTGATATTGAACCACGTGGAATCCTGACTGTGAGTACGAACCTGATTATGTGAAATATTGTAGAATTTACAAAAACACGTCTCTAGTCATTGGGAATGCCCTCCAAACCTCTTGGTTGGTATTCCAAGGAAAATACCAATCCCAAGGCTTGGGGATTCCCAAAGCAAGATATAATGCGCTCACGTTACATCTTAGTTTTGACATGGATTTTTTGCGTTTGTGAGGAACATGTCTAGCCAGACATAACACGAGCACGATATAACACACTCGAATTATGCCTTTCTTTATGTTAAATTCTACTCTATTGAATATATGTTTATATATTTATATGTTTTTATGTCATGTATTTATGTATGTATGCCTGTATGTATCAATGCATGTATATTGTATGTATGCCTATATGTATGTAAGAGTGTATCTACACATGTAAATGTATGCTTGTATATATGCAGGATTGTATGTACATATGTATTATGCTTGTATGTATGTAAGTATGTATGTATTTATGTATGTCTTTAGAGGGAGGGAGAGAGATAGAGAGATCTAGAGCTTTCTAGGTAGGGTGAGAGGGGGGAGAGAGGGAGAGAGGGAGAGAGAGGGAGTGGGAGAGAGAATTGAGAGAGGGGGAGAGAGATAGAGAGAAAGAGAGAGTTATGCAGGTAGGGTGCCAAAGGGAAAGACTTGAGAGTGTGAGGGGGGTGAGAGGGAGAGGCTTGAGAGATAGGTAGTCAGAGGGAGTGTGAGAGAGAGGGAGTGAGAGTAAGAGACCCGAGAGAGGGAGAGGGTGCGGGAGGGGGTGAGCTAAGAGAGGGAGAGAAAGAGGGGGGTGGAGTGAGAGGGATTTTTCTAGGTAGGGTGGGAGGGATA
>CM021103.1:708799402-708829345 GCA_007115665.2 Sequoiadendron giganteum
TAGGATATAGGGGTTGAGGGTATAAGGGTTAAGGGGAGAGGGGAGAGGGGAGAGAGATAGAATTAGGGTTTAAGGGTTGAGGGTAGAGGATAGAGGGTATAAGGGTTAAGGGTAGAGGGTAGAGGGGAGAGGTGAGAGAGACAAAATGAGTGAGTGAACGAGAGAGAGACTTGAGAGAGGGAGAGGGGGTAGGAGGGAGAGACTTGAGAGAGATACACACAAAGGGAGTGGGAGAGAGATAAAGGATAAAGGGGAGAGATAAATAAATCTATAAAAAAATAGGGTATAGAGGGTATAGACAAAGAGAGAGAAAATAAATCTATAAAAAAACCAAATTTCTCATAACACGAGTGCATTTTGGATTGCTCTAAAAATGGTAAAAAACTATATACCCATGATCTCAAGGACCACATTCTGCATATTCTCTTGGTTCTACGTGTGCTCTGACAAAAAAGTAGCTTTTTGATGATGTTGTGAAGTGTGCATGCATGTTTTTCACATTCCACCACCTTTTTCATGATCTTTCCACCATCTTTCCTCGAAATAGTAGTATTTTCACGTTGAAAGGCATATAATATCAATTTAAGTTTGAATTCCATTCAAAAGTGATATATGCTTGTAGTTTGGAGGGGAACAAGCTTTTGAAAAAGTCAAATTGTTGAGAAGTTTGAAGAAAGAAGAAGCAAAAGCTACATAATTGGGTAGAAATCCTCCATTTCAAACTCTGGATTTTTAGGTATGTGAAGTATTTACACATTTTCTTTCATTCTATTGTGGCTTGGTTTCATTTTTGGTATTGTACATATTCCATGTTGATCATTGTTTGTTTGTAATTACAACCTTAGGTTGTCAATACACATTTTAAATTACACAATTCTATACACTTTCCAATTACATTTTTAAACCACATCTCTTTGAGGTATTTTGTTACTTAACAATTGACTTACCTTGTGTATGCTTCCACATTTTGTATACACATATATATAACATAAGTTTTAAGGAAGTAAAAAAAAGATCATTTTTCAATCCTTTTATTATCGATGTGCATACCACTCTCCAAATCTTTTTGATGTAGAGCATATGCACAATTCCATAAACTTCAAGGGTACTTCTGACCCTAATCCCAAACTGAGAAGATTAACAAAACTTTCAACCAATATTCACTTAAACTTTCAACCAAAATTCGCAACTTTGTAACTTGTTTCACTTTCCTAAAAGGCACCAAATTACCAAATCAGGTTACCAACTCACCACAGACCCTAAAAACACCTTGAACATCATTATCTTGGCTGGTTCAAAATAAAAACACCATTGGAAAACTCTGAATCACTCAACTCATCAAACATTCTCACCAAGACACCAATTTTCACCTTGTTTCCACATTGCTATAAAGCAGTAAAACAAAAAATCTTGACTCCTAACCTTTACTGGTGTAGGAGCACCTTAAGGGTCTTTTGGAAGATCTTGGCAATTTTGGTTTGTAGGTGGTTCTGGCCAACCACCAAGGTAATAAGGACTAATTGTAAAGTCCCAAGTTTGTTTTTGATGTGTGTGTTATGGAAAACTTAGGTTGATTTAGAGCTTTGAGGTTTGGGAAATTTTTAGTGTAGAGATTAGGAAAAACTAGAAAATGTTGTCTTAGGAATTTGGCCTAAAAGTTCAAAAAAGGCATTAATGATGTTCTAAGCCCGACCTAAGGGTCCTATCACGTGGGAGAAAGGTATATAAGGTCATCCAAACCCTAATACCTGGATTGGAAGTTAATTTTCACGAATTGAGACTTGGAGAGCATATTTTGTGATTGGAATTCAACAACTTTTGGGTGAAAATTTGTGTTTGAGCCTTCATCCAATCAAGAATGGATTGAAAGGACTGATCAAATGCTTTGAGTCTTGAAATTTTTTTATTTACTTACTGTGTGAAGCATTAGATTAGCCATTTCGTTCAATTGTTTTTTGTTTTGCAAGTTTTTGGAGTTTTGGCCTTATAGCCGATTTAGGCCAATTTTTGGAAATCATGATCCCCACTTGAATTCTCATGGAAAGGTTACCATGGCCACTTTTAATCAATTAGGGGACTGTTTTTATAGTGTAAATAGTGTGTGTGGAGTCTTGGTTTTCAAGGGAAGAGTTGAATTCATCAAACACTAGGTGAGTGCAAGTGCATTCTGGCTAGTGGCTTGGAGAGGACAACAGTAAAGAAAGATGATAAATGGCTTGGTTTGTGCAAATAAAGAGAATGAGAGTATGGTAACATGTAGTACATACATTTGTGTGAAAGGAGGAGAGTTGAGGAGGTCATTGAAGCCCTCAAAGTTGGAAAAAGGAGCCAAAACCCTAGAAACCCTTGAAATTAGGGGGTATGAGGACAGTACTATGTATGGACACTTGCAGAACCTTAAACATGGTAAATATTGAAGCCTATGGTACTAATAGAAGGAATATCCAAAAATATTTGGGGGTTG
Source organism: Sequoiadendron giganteum (assembly GCA_007115665.2). NCBI lineage: Eukaryota > Viridiplantae > Streptophyta > Pinopsida > Cupressales > Cupressaceae > Sequoiadendron > Sequoiadendron giganteum. Next base: position 708,801,867 of record CM021103.1, read on the forward strand.
TTAAGGTCGTTTTTGAGAAAAGCCAAGAAAACGGGTTCTAGGAGGCCTAAAAGGGGCAAAAAGGCTACAAGGCCTAGAAACTAGAAATTCTTGAAAGCGAAGGGAAAAAGGTGAAAGTATCCAATGAAATGGATAAGTGAGGAGTCAAAACACCTAAAGAACAAAAATACCACCTTACCCTATCCCTGGAGTGGTTAGGATACATTTGGGTCAGTGTGGAGCTCAAGGAAGCCCAGTGGTGGAATGGGAGTGTTGGTGAAGATTTTGAAATTGGTGGAGAGACCTATAAGGAGTTAGGGGTTTAGGAGAGATCCCTGAGTAGGGTAGAGTGGAATACCCTAAGAAGACCAAATAATAGGTCTTGGGAAGAGAAAGAGTGCTCTTGAGGTCTAGGGATCCCCATCAAATTGGTATCCGAGCCAATAAAGGCTTGGGAATTGTAATTAGTGAATGTCAGAGAGAAGTGAATCTATAGGAGACAACACCATGGTGACCAATTCAGAGCTAGCTAGAGACTTGATAGAGCATCAAGAGAAGAATAAGCATTTTGAAGAGGCTATGGAAGAGATGAAGCAAAAATTGGAAGAAGTTGCTGAATCGACAAGCAAGATGAAGGTACAGTTGGCAGGGGACAAAGACAAGGGTAAATACCAAGTGGAGGAGGACACAGAACTAGAACCTGACCCTCCAATAGCAAAGGAACCCTTCCTCAAAGCATTGAAGGCATTGAGTGGCAAGGCACTTGAAGGTGTCCTTGTGTTCACTAGAAGAATGGATGCAAAGCTAGTTATGGAATGGATTGAGGGAATGGAGAATCACTTTGAATGTGATGGAGTTACTGAGGCACAAAAGGTGAAGATAGCCAAATCAAGGTTGAGAGGACAAGCATTAAATTGGTGGAAGTTTCTACAAGAAGAAAGAGAGATGGAAGGCAAGAAACCCATAGGAAATTGGAAGACAATGGTGGCTAAAGTGAAGGAGAACTATCTACCTGAGGACTATGACATTCAATTGCACAAGAAGAGACAAAATCTCAGACAAAGAGACCTAGATGTAGCTGCATATACAGAGGAGTTCCAAAAACTAAGCCTTAGATCTAGAGTGAGGGAATTTGAAAGCATCAAGGTTGCTAGGTATCTAAACGGTCTTAGATGGAGCATACAAGAGGAGTTGAGTCATTTCACACTTACTACCCTCCATAGCTGCTATCAAATGGCCATTAAGGTGGAAGAGAAACTGAAAAAAAAATAAGATTCCAATACTAGAGGTAAAGGAAGAGGTAGAGACTCTAGAGGTGGACAAAGAGGAGGTTTTGGTGGAAGCAATGAGAACAAAAACCAAGGTGATTCCAAGGTTGGAGAACAATCCCATGAGTCAAATAGTAGAGGGGGTTATAGAGGTAGAAGCTCAAATAATGGAGGAAGAGGTAGATCAGGAGGCTTTGGGAGAAGCTCTCATTTTGCTTCCATGAAATGCTACAATTGTGGACAGTTGGGTCATCCGGCTTATAGGTGTCCTGACAAGCCAACATCTTCAAAAAGTGAGAGGAAGATCAACTATGTTAAAGAAGAGGACTGCTCCAAACAATCAGAGGTGAGTCTAGATTTAGAGAAAGGTGAGAATCTCATGTTAAGAAGAATTTTGATCAAAGCACCTATCGAGGATGAACACAAACAAAGGAGAGCTCTTTTTAGAGTGTAGTGCAAGATACTAGGAAAGGTTTGTAAGGTCATCATAGATTTAGGGTCTACTGATAATTTCATATAAGAGGAGGCAGTACAAAAGTTGAAACTCATCAAGATACTCCCATGTATGCCCTTACAAGGTTACTTGGTTGAACAAGGGGCAGAATATACTAGTCAATGAACAAGTTTGGGTTGAGTTTACTATAGGAAAGTATCATGATAGGATACTATGTGATGTGTTACCAATGGATGCATGCCATCTGCTACTTGGCAGACCATGGCAATATGACAAGGAGGCAGCTCACCATGGCAAGGAGAATAAGTACTCATTCAAGAAGGATGGAGTGACTTACAAAATACAGTCTTTGTTAGAAGAAAACATAGTGGAAAAGGAAAAAACTAGTGTCCTTTTGATGAGTGGAAAGGAATTCCTAAAAGACATCAAGGAGGAAGAAGGAGTTGTCTATGCAATTATGTTGAAGCCAAAGGAAGAAGAGTCACCTAATCAGCTACTTATGACAACAGAAGTGAAGCGACTATTGGATCAGTTTAGGGACATCATTTGTGAAGGTACACCAGCTACACTACCACCCAAGAGAGCAATCAGTCATCAAATAGAATTTATACCAGGAGCAACACTACCTAACAAGGCTGCATACAAGATGACATCGGAGTAGAACAAAGAGATAGCAAGGCAAGTTCAAGAACTTTTGGATCAATGGCTAATCAGAAAGAGCATAAGTCCATATGCTATTCCAGTTGTGTTGGCACCCAAAAAGGGAGATAAGTAGAGAATGTGTACTGATTCTAGGGCAATAAATAGGATAACTATTAGATATAGGTTTCCTATTCCTAGGATAGAAGATTTAATGGATTGTTTAGGAGGTGCTAAGTACTATTCCAAAATTGATTTGAAAAGTGGTTATTATCAGATTAGGATGAAAGAGGGAGATGAATAGAAGTCAGCTTTTAAAACTACAGAGGGGTTATATGAGTGGTTGGTGACGCCATTTGGGCTTACAAATGCACCTAGCACTTTTATGAGGGTGATGAATGAGGTCTTGAAGTACTTTATAGGAGTTTTTGTGGATGTCCATAGATGATACCCTCATCTTCAACAAAACAAAATAAGAACATATGAAGCACCTAGAACTAGTGTTGAGGAAACTTCAAGAGGAGAAGCTCACCATAAATCTTGAGAAAAGTGAGTTCATGAAGCAAGAGTTAGTTTACCTAGGATTTGTAGTGTCTCAAGGGAACTTGAAAATGGGCAAGAGAAAGGTTGAAGCCATTCTTAGTTGGCCTACTCCCAAGATAGGGACAAAAGTTAGGAATTTAAATGGATTAGCTCAGTTCTATAGGAAGTTTGTGAGAAGGTTTAGTGAAATCTGTGCATCGGTTCTTGACACCATCAAAGGAGGACTGAAAACTAAGTTTGTGTGGACCAAAGAAGCCAATGAATGATTTGAAAGGTTGAAGAGGGAGATAGCTACCCAACCTTTCCTAGTTCTACCAAGCTTTGACAAACCATTCATAGTGGAATGCGATGCGAGTAACATAGTAGTTGGGGCTGTTCTAAGCCAAGAAGGCAAGCTGGTGGCATTCTTTAGTGAAAGGTTGAATGAAGCAAAGTCCAGGTACTCATCCTATGACTCAGAGCTTTATACTTTGGTGCAGGCTCTTAAGAAGTGGAGGCATTATCTATTGCCAAAGGAATTTGTGGTATACACTGATAATCAGGCCTTAAGTTACATCAACACCCAAGAGAAGCTCAGTTTTAGGCATATCAAGTGGATGGAGTTTTTGCAGTCATACACCTTTACCATCAAGCATAAGAAGGGGGTGAACAACAAGGTTGTTGATGCTCTTAGTAGGAGGTTGCTTACTGTCCAAGAGATACAGTTACAAAGCACAGGGGTTGAATGATTCAAAGATCTATATGAAGGAGATTTTGATTTCTCAGAAATATACAAGGTGTGTACTGATTTTGAGAACCATTTTCACAGTGAATGAGCTGATTACACCTTGCAAAATGGTTTATTGTTTAAGGGGAAGAAATTGTGTGTTCCTAGAGGTTCCATGAGGGAGAATCTAATCCAAGAAAAGCATAATGGTAGTTTGAGTGATCATTTTGGTTTGAACAAGACACTAGACTTAGTGGAGAGGTTATATTGGTGGCCTAAAATGCAAAGAGATTTAAGAAGGTATGTTGAACAATGTGGAGTATGTCAAAAGGCAAAGGGAACATCAAGCAATGTAGATATTTATCAGCCATTACCCATCCCAAGTAGACCATGGGAATGCATAAGCATGGACTTCATAGTAGGGCTACCTAGGACACCAACTGGTTTTGACAGTGTGTTTGTGGTAGTGGACAGATTTAGCAAGATGAGCCATTTTATTCCATGCAAGACAACACATGATGCAAGTCAGATTGCACACCTATTCTTTAAGGAAGTAGTGAGGATACATGGGTTACCAAGGAGCATAGTTGCAGACAGAGATGTGAAGTTTATGGGGCATTTTTGGAAAAATCTTTGGAAGAGACTAGAAACCAACTTGTCTCATAGCTCAACATATCATCCACAAACATATGGATAGACAGAGGTGATCAATAGGGTACTTGGGAACTTGTTGAGATGCTTAACTAAGGAGTATGGACAAGGATGGGGGCAAGTGATTCCACAAGCAGAATTTGCTTACAATGATAGCACAAATAGGACTACGGGTAAGAGTCCATTTGAGATAGTCTATGGTTTACATCCAAGGGGTGTACTCTAGCTTAGAGATCTGAAATGTTATGAAGGAACCAGTGGTCATGCTAATGATTTTGCTCAGTCAATGAGAGAGGTTCATGAGCAGGTAAGGAGGACATTGATAGAGGCTAATCAAAAGTTGAAGGCAAAAAGAGATGAAGGGAGAAGAGAATTACAATTTGAGATAGGTGATATGATGATGGTATACTTGAACAAAGCAAGGTTACAGAAAGGCATACCAAGCAAGCTGCAGATGAAAAGGATAGGGCCATGTAAAGTATTGGCTAAGTATGGATCCAATGCTTACAAGGTGGAGTTACCCAAGGAGATGTCTATTTCTCCTATCTTTAATGTGAAAGACTTGATGAAGTATAAAGGACCAGAAATGGATGAAGAACAGTACAATGCTGAGATAAACAAGGATGTAGAAGCACTCAAGGTACCTGATCAGATCAGACCACAAGTGGACAGGATTTTAGACTCAAGGGAGAAGAAGACTAGGCACAAGACATACAAGGAGCACCTAGTGAAGTGGAAACATCAACCAGAGTTAAAAGCTACTTGGATAGTAGAAGGTGACTTTAGCAAGCATGGAATTAGTGAGGAGCTCCTGACACCACAAGTTCCTTAACTTCTTTTTTGCAGGGGGAGAATGGTGCAGGAGCACCTTAAGGGTCTTTTGGAAGATCTTGGCAATTTTGGCTTGCAGGTGGTTCTAGCCAACCACCAAGGTAATAAGGAATAATTGTAAAGTCCCAAGTGTGTTTTTTATGGAAAACTTATGTTGGTTTAGAGCTTTGAGGTTTGGGAAAGTCTTAGTGTAGAGATTAGCAAAAACTAGATAATGTTGTCTTAGGAATTTGGCCTAAAAGTTCAAAAAAGGAAATAATGATGTTCTAAACCCGACCTAAGGGTCCTAGCATGTGGGAAAAAGGTATATAAGGTCATCCAAACCCTAATACTTGGATTGGAAGTTAATTTTCTTGAATTGAGACTTGAAGAGCATATTTTGTGATTGGAATTCAACAACTTTTGGGTGAAAATTTGTGTTTGAGCCTTCATCCAATCAAGAATGGATTGAAAGTACTAATCTAATGATTTGAGTCTTTTAATTGTGTTATTTAATTACTGTGTGAAGCATTATATTATCCATTTAGTTCAATTGTTTTCTGTTTTGCAAGTTTTTGGATTTTTGGCCTTATAGCCGGTTTAGGCCAGTTTTTGGAAATCATGATCCCCACTTGAATTCCCATGGAAAGGCTACCATGGCCACTTGGAATCAAGTAGGGGACTGTTTTTATAGTGTAAATAGTGTGTTTGGAGTCTTTTTTTGTAGGGGAAGAGTTGAATTCATCAAACACTAGGCGAGTGCAAGTGCATTCTGGCTAGTGGCTTGGAGAGGACATCAGTAAACAAATCTGATAAATGGATTGGTTTGTGCCAATAAATAGAATGAGAGTGTGGTAACATGTATTCCAAACATGTGTGTGCAAGGAGGAGATTTGAGGAGGTCATTGAAGCCCTCAAAGTTGGAAAAAGGAGCCAAAACCCTAGAAACCCTTGAAATTAGGGGGTATGAGGACAATCCCATGTATGGAAACTTGCAGAACCTTAAACCTAGTAAATATTGAAGCCTAGGGTACTAATAGAAGGAATATCCAAAAATATTTGGGGGTTGTTAAGGTCGTTCTTGAGAAAAGCCAAGAAAACGGGTTATAGGAGGCCTAAAAGGGGCAAAAAGGCTACAAGGCCTAGAAACTAGAAATTCTTGAAAGCGAAGGGAAAAAGGTGAAAGTATCCAATGAAATGGATCAGTGAGGAGTCAAAACACCTAAATAACAACAAGACCACCTTACCCTAGCCCTAGAGTGGTTAGGACACATTTGGGTCAGTGTGGAGCTCAAGGAAGCCCAGTGGTGGAATGGGAGTGTTGGTGAAGATTTTGAAATTGGTGGAGAGACCTATAAGGATTTATGGGTTTAGGAGACATCCTTGAGTATGGTAGAGTGGAATAACCTAAGAAGACCAAAGAATAGGTCTTGGGAAGAGCAAGAATGCTCTTGAGGTCTAGGGCTCCCCACCATTTACCAGGCCCAAATTCTTCTTAACCATCATCATCTTAATAGGAACAAATCAACATCACCTTTTCATAACACAATATCACCAATTTCACAACTTATTGCACTCATGCCATCAATTTCTTGTAGTAGACCATAAACACTAAACTGGATATATATGTTGAGCCACAATGAATCTTCAGAAACTAAACACATCTTTAGGAACCCATTTCAACCTATTATAACATATCAAAAGCTTTGATAAGGTTGTTTTGAAAAATTTACCAGAATAATTGACTATCCCATGGAATAGGGCCGCAATTAGGCCTAAAATACAAAGAAACTACCTTCAATTCGACTCCACAACCATGAATAACTGTAAAAATTATTGCATCATGTTCTAAAACATTAGAATGTACCATCTTTTGATCCCTTAATTTCCTTCAAAGGTCACAAAGCACAAACCCTCACTTTATGCCAACTTAGACTAAATGCAACAAGGGTTTATTGGAAGTATGATTGCCAAACCTCATACCAACTTTCCAAGGCCTAAAAAAAGTTTGTATATGTCTGCACATGGTAACCAAATTTCCTCCAAGCCTTTACCACTATCATTTCACCAAACCCTAACTTGTAGGCACCATTTCTTGCATGGAAATCTCAAAAATTTACTTGGAGCAACATCATATTTCACCTTCCTCTATTCTACCAAAACACACACACAATATAGAACACTAAAAAATGATTACAAAAGCTCTTAAAAAGGTGTTTACAAAAGCTTTCTTGACTGCCCCCTTAGTTATTAAGACTTTACAACTTCACGACTCTTCAACTTCCTAATTTTTACAATTTTGTGAATTTGCATTTTTGCATTGTTGACAACTATTACAAGATTTTTCACTTTTCAATACTTTGACCATAAACCCACCTGTTTATGGTGAAAATGACACAAACAACGTTAAACAGAATATCTCTACTCTATTTCTCCTGAAAAAGAAAGACAACATATAGTATCCTAACTCCCCAAGTCCTGGTAGTTGGTTCTCAACTGTCTGGTGTCACTCAATTGGTCCATGCAATTGTAATATTCAAGGGACATTTTTTGGTAATAAAGAATGCAAGCAATGATTGATTCATTGAATTGTTCTTAATGAAAAGGGGGTTTCAAATAAAAGAAAAAGATAGATCAGGGCGTACATCAATGAAACATGAATAAAACTTATCTAATATCCAGACATATTTTCAACAACAAATGTTCTTCCAATAGATCAAGAAAACCATAACATGATGTAATTTATAGGACAATCCATACTATTGCATGCATCTATGGTGCTTAATTTAACCATCACAATCACACATCATAATACTTTTAAAAAATTCCAAAAGAACAAACTCTCATTCGTTGCTAAAATCATAGATCAACAGACTTTCAATAATTCAATCCACGGATATTTTAATGAAATAATCTTCAAATCCGGTTCCTTCTAATGATTTTCATCACATAAGAAACACTGATGCTTCAACACAATCACTAGCATACAGATAGACTATAATTCACTAAACTTATCCAATAAACCTAATTCCAACACCATATTGCGTAAAAACCTGTATTTGTATTCAACTGTAACTAAAAATAACAAAGTATCTTTTCAAAGCTATAAAAATTCCTATCTCCTACTATCATGTGGCCAATTCTATTCACAATAGCCGACCTTTACAATATGGTACCCTACGGGTATATATAGATGTACAAAATATGAAGTCCTCTCTAGCTAAAGTCGAGATCCACCTTTTTTAGGAACTTAAATTTTCTTGGAAACTTAGATCAATTGATCTTAGTTCCCACATTGATCATCTAGTAAACTGGAGAGAAGAGAAAAGAAAGTCACGCACCCATAGGATTGTTAGTCATGCATGTAGAGTTTTCTCTGAAGTGTACTCATCATAACTAGAGAAGACTTGTTGAAGCATATCCAAATCTGGTCCATCAATCCAACTGTCTTCGAACTTGATCCTCTTCAATTTAGCAGTAACAAACTCTCTCATGTCTTTTAACTTTGTCAATTCTCTTCTAGCAGCCCTTACCTCTTCTTTAATATCCATCAATTGATCCAACAACAGATCTTCCCCATCATCTCCCTTTTGTACAACCTCTTTAAGTCTATCATCCCATTTCTGTTTTAACTGACTTAAAGGCAGGTCTTCCTTCACTAGTATATCAACATTCACTATAATAGCAATAACAACTTCTATCTCATCAAGCTAGTCATTTAGATCCTTGCTAGAATCTTGAACTTCATTCTTATGTTTATACAAAAAGTCAGATCTAAACCGGACTATGTTGGAGGTCTTTTCCAAGATATCTGTGTTGTCCTCTTCAAGTATTGATTGCTCCAGAAGAGTGGATTTTAGCACTTTATTGATTTCTTTTAGCTTCTAGATATACCCTCTATACTCCTCCTCTTGTTCTCCTAATGATTTAGCATGTTGATTCATCTCTTCTATTAATTCCAATATCATCTTGTGAATCTCAAAACTGTTTCCTAGCACCTCACCCACTTCCTGATTAAGCTTGTCGGCCCATCTATCCATCATCTCAGCCTTACTCCTTATCTACACCAAAACATCCACCTCTCTCTTGCTAAGAAGAAATGGTGTCTCTATGGTGGTACTTTGTTGTGACCTTGGAGCAGAAACATTCTTCAAGAAAGTGTGTAATTGATCCAATTGAGCCTTAAGCTCATCCTTTCTCTATTTATCCTTCATCATTCTTGGTTTGGTGGATGATGCTACCACATCAATCAAGTTCATTTGCTGATTTCTTATGGGTCTTCCCAAATTGACCATGCCCAACTGGTAATCATTTAGCTGCATATCTCCCACATCCTTGTCCACCACTAGTATTTCACATTCAGCAACAATTTATCCTCCTTCAGTGAGTCTAGTGGAATGCAAAATTTTATCCTTCTTCTTGGGTCTTTCTTTTTCAATCTCTTTCATCATGTCATCCCAATTAAGAGGTTGTGAGGGTGTTACTAGCCTCTTTTGAAGATCAAGTTTTAACCAAGCGAGAGCATTTGGAGTAGTGGTCATTATAGTTGAAGAAGAAGAAGCAGTAGTAGAGGGATGTAGCATATTACCCTTAGGTTGACAATCAACCTCTTGTACATTCTATTGTTCTTGCTCTACATTTTCTCGTACATGCTTTTCAGCTTCTTCTTTATCATTCTGCTCTTGCACCCTCTTGTCTTCTTGTTCCTTCTTCAGTTTTCCCTCTTCTAATCTTTTCTCCTCAAGTAATGTGTTCCTCTCTTCTTCCAACACTTTAAGTCTGTCTGAGGCTTCCTTTTCCTTTTGTAGCTGCTTGGCCAGCTCCTCAACATCTTATTCTTTTTGTGTGTGTTTTGCCTCCTCCCTTTTCTTGTAGGCTTCTTCAACTAGTTTCAATTTAGCCTCAAGGGCTTCTCTTTCTCTCCTCTATTTAGTTGTTTCCTCTTCTAGCTCATGGATCTTCTACACCATCTCGAGCTTGTCATTTTCTTCTTTGGTTTTAAGCTCCTGTTCCTTTTGCCTTTTCTGTTTTTGCACTTCATCAAATCTTTGCTTGGCTTCCATTTGTTGTTGATGAAGTAAGGCATTTGCTCGTGCCTTAACATCTATTGCCTTTTGCTTTTCCACTACTTCTGCAAGTGCTTGAGCATTTGAAGCTTTCTTTGCTTCCTCAAATTGTGCCCATTGATCCTCTTCAGTTAGCACATGCTCAGTTTCCTCCTCTAGAGGCATCTTTTCTTATGCATCCTTCTCTGATAAGGTCTCATTAGAGTCTGTTTCAACATCATGGATCTCCAGCTCTACTCCTTTTCCCTTTAATGCTTCCTCTATACCATGAAGAGTTCCCTTAGACATCTCTCTGCCTGGTTGCTCTATAAGAGGGACTTGAGCAAATGACTCACCTATTGCTAGTGTTGAAGCCACAAGTCCTGTTTGGGAATCCTCCTCTTCTACTATGATTAAATCTTGAGTAGGGGCTTCAAGCTCGATTTCTTCAATATCAGGAGGGAAGAACTCCAAAGGCTCCTTGGGAGGAAATTTCCTCTTGATTCTCTTATATCCTTTCCCTTTCTTAGGAGTTGGACCCCCAAGAGTTTTGGCTCTTAGAACAACCCAGTGGATACTCCTATCCAAGACTGGTCTCCCTATTTGCTTGATGTCGATTGTCTCCTCAACATCCCAATCTATCAGATCCAAACTCTTGGTACCTATGTTTAATGCTTCATACAATGGATCCAACACTACCCCATCATCTACTAATGTATCAGGAATATCAACTTTGACCCCAAACTCTACCATGAGTGAGACAGGAAACCTCTCATAATTCCTCTTCCTGACGTCATATTCATCCTAAAGATCACTCCAGAAGTCCTCTAGCAGGTCAAAATTTTTGTCAAAGACAGAAGCTAGCTAATCATTCATCTTCCTCTTTGGATCAAAGTGATTTTGAGTAGTATACAAGCCCAAATTTAAGTGTATCATTTCACTACAAACCACCTTAGCTCCCACAAGGTGTGGGCAGCTATATTCACCCAATTGCATGAGAAACTTGTGACAACCTGGTTTGTGTTTTATTCCAAATTGGGCATTGACCCCCAGAGCTTGGTAGACAAACTCCATCAAAATCATCCTTTTGCTACAGCATCTTGGAAGTAAGTGGGGATTACCCTCAAATTTTGCCAACTTGAAATAAGTGAACTTGGGGTATTGGATATACCAACATCCCCATTCTGTGATAAAGACCATGGCCTCCTGGCTCAATCTGTACCCTGCATCTCCATTAAGCTGGTTAATGACTACATATAAGAATGCATCATTAACTCTTCTAAATTGTGTTTCAGAAACCTGTAGGGATAGCTGATCATAATGATCCCATACTCTTTTTTTTCCATCGGCTTCTCCCAATATTTCCACTCTGTTCAACCCTGGAAAGATGCCTCCTCTGGTTGTTGCATAGACAACATAAGAGGTCATTAAAAAGCTCTTAGTTTCCCTTATTTTGGTTAGCTGATCATGAATGGTATCCGAGACAATCATAGGCCAATCAAACTATTGCCTGCCATCAAAGATTGTCTGGACAAAAGGAAACATCCATTCCTTAAAATGGAATGCATCCCTCTTGCCAAAGACTCTAGACAACATCATTATAAGCTCTGATACCTCTTTGTAAAATTCTACCCTCTTTGGTTGATCTGAGAGTTTTGCCAGGGACTTCTTCTCCGTTCTCAACCACTTCTTGTTCAAGTGAGCCTTATTGGCCTCCTTGTGCTTCCTATATATCTCTAAAGCATTTGCCTCATTCAATTGTGCCAGATTCTTTGGATCAGGGACACTGAACATTAGTTGAAACATTTAAGGAGTTAAGTCTATGATCACATTGTCCTATGAATCCATACATTGTCTAGTGGCTGGATTGTAAGCTCCTACTGCTATCATGATTAGTTCTAGGCATTGGATGGATAGAGGAAATACAGTGATGTGAGCCAAACCAGACTCAACTATTCTTCTAGTTCTCCTTGTTACATCCTCAGTGAGTTTTTTTGAGTATAACTCCTCAAAATTGAATGGGCCTAGATTGGTGTCGGTTACATCAGCACAATTAGATTCCAATTTGGGACGATGACGGCAGTACCCCTATGGTTATACCTCAAGGCATAAGGCAACTACTCTAGCTTTATAATCTTCTTAGGCTTAGTTGATGCCTTCGAAGTTTCTGCAGGCTAATTCCTTTGGGAAGCTTCTCCTGATACTCTTGAAATTCTTTAGCTTCATGCAATATAACCTCAAATTAGATCCTTGAACAAATATAACAAAATATGCTTTAAAATATTACCCTTCATATATATATATATATATCGGAGGCGCAACTAGGCAGAAAACACTCTAAATAGTCTCTTTTAAAACATTATCAGGATCGGAGCCAAAACAGTGATTGAGATTATAGTAATAACAAGCAGGACCGAAGTTGAAATTGGAAAAGTAATCGAAATCAGAACGAGAACTGAATTGGTTCCATGAAGATTTTTTTTTAATTTTATATTCAGTTCTGGTTCCGGTTCCAGCTGGGTTACCAGTATTTTGAAAGCCTGGTTCTTATTGTAAGCAGAATCAGAGACGAGATGGAAATGGAATCGATACTTTCTACAAAACATGGTTCAAAGTCTAAATCGATTCCAATCTTGCTTCCGCCTAAAATAACCATGACGTCATAAGAGATTTTATCAGACTGATAAATAACATCATGATTTTTAAGGACTAGGTCATATCAAAATGAAAGGGGCTAGAAAATAACCTATACAAGACCATCCCCATATGACCGAGAGGAAACCATACTAATTAGGGCATCATATTTAAAACAAGAACACGTTAAAACCCTAAATCACAAACCCTCGATTTCAAATAATTAGGGCACAAATTTAATCCCATCCAAATTAATCAAATTCAAAATGCAACAGGATTCCTAAGTAAAACCATAATTTATCAAACCCTATAAACAACATAATAGCAACTAATCTGTGCATTTAAAAACTAGGGCACCATAATGCGGTCATGATTAAAACGTGAAAACGACCGTATCAAAAACAAACAAACAAGAAACAAAATACCAGAAAAGCAAAAATGAAAACAAGAAAACCAAACAAAAAGAGAAAGAAAATGAATCACATGAACTCACAATAGAACTGAGAATCCCAAACTCGCACGAAACCAATGACCAAAAAAAATGCAAACGCGAAATAAAAATGAAAGAGAAGAACAAAAAACCCTACCTCAAACGCCAAATAAATAGGTGAGTCCTCTGAATCAATCCACGCGTAATTGTCTCCCTTTCGATCGACTCACACACACAAATGCTCCATTGCAACTCTGGTTCACTCTTTGATCTTTTAAACAATGATGATAACTACCATTTAATCCCTAATTAAGGTAAAATCTCACAGTTTCATACATGTAGAGCTCCTGTAATTAATGCCATAAATGTGGCAAAGTGGAGTTGGAACTACAGAGGGAACTGGCACATTACTGTTGTGCGACTTCAGTAAAGTCAATGACCCAAAAACAGCGGAAGCAGAATCGGAGTGGAAAATGATTTAGAAACTTGTCCAATTTTCCAACTCGGTTCCCGTTCCGGTTCCACTTCTGCCAACAAAGAAGAAAGCGAAACAAAAAAAAAAAAACACAAAGACTGAAACCAGAAAACCTAACACAAAACAAAAGTCAAAACAAAAGACCAAAAAGCAGAGGCGGAGGCGGAATGGGAATTGATTTTGAAAACTTGAATAAATTCAAACTTAACTTCCACTCCGGCTCCGACAAAGACAAAGACAAACCAAAAAAAGGTAAACAAAAGACCGTTGAGACGAGGATCAAAATCGATCTTTGAAAGAAGTTTCAAAACCCGATTCGATTCCGGTTATGATTCCGATAGAATAAACCAAAGAAAAACAAAGGGTTGGAAAAGAAAGACTCCAAAATTTGTTTAAAAACCCAACCAAGGACAAAAACATAAAGGGGGACCCATTTTGACCAAGGAAAAAGATGGGGTGGTTATGCAAGGCATAACACCACCTAGTGACCCAATCAACTGATTCAAATACATCAAAATGACCTTTTTACATGCTTTACATGAGTGGAGTTCAAATTTTTCAAAATTACCTTATAGAGGCATAAAATGCACAAGGTGCTCCTGCACCACTTTCATTGAGGTATTTTTTCAAATAGTTATACCAAGCAGCTGATTGCCTTGTCTATGCTACCAAATTTTTCATACATGTCTCTTAAAAATTGGAATATACTCCTCCCACATTCATAGATCTTTGAAACTATTTTGGTTTTCATCTCTATTCTAAATTTACCTCATCACTAAATCTACGTGATCACTTATGTTGTGATATATTTTAAATGTTTCCTTGATTAGTCTACCTACAAGGGATTCTAACCCTTCTCTCCACTATTTCAAGACTCTTTATTCAAGGCTAAGTTAGAAACATGGGGAAAGGTGCAACCTATCTTGCAATCATGGCTCAAAATGGAAGCATGGACAAAGCATTTGAATTATTTGACAATAATTTTTTTGTATAAATGTATGCAAAATGTGGTAGCATTAAGAAGCTAGTGAGCTTGGCAAGATAGCGAGATCACTCACTAGCTTGCCAATGCGGTAGGGTTGAGAAGGTAGGGTCAGCGTATACCTCATAGAAATGGGGTCGCACGATGATGTATAGGTAGGGGCAGTGTATGCCTCATAGAAATGGGGTTGCACGGTGATGTATATAATCGTGAGACCCAATTTCTATGAGGCATACACTGCCCTACCTTCTCAACTAATGCAATACAAGGTCCAAAACATTTAGTCAATCACAATTTAAGTCTTTAGAGACAACTTTGCAACCTTTAAAAACTTATCTCAATAATTCTTCACAAATTCACCCAATTTCACTTGTCAGTCTGCTGACCTAGTTTCTTGACCAAATCTACCCTAACCTATACTCACTGAACCCACTAACCAAATATATTTTAATATAACCTTTAAGGCATACACAAACATATCTTAACAGTTCATATAACTCTTTTGGAAGAAATCTCTCAAATTCATGCTTCTACATTGTCCCAACTAAGCCAAATAGGCCAATTTAACAAAGCATCACCTCTCTAAACAACTTACAAACACCAAATTCTTGTGGAAATTCATTAACCAGCCTCTAAAACCACAAAATCTACAACCTTTAGCCAAGGAACCGCTCATAGAGTGCACTTTTAAAAAAAACCTTCATTTTTAGCAAAAATAGGGAGGGTTTATTGAAAGTCCTATTCCCACGCCATATCTCATCTTTCCAAAGCATAAAAAATGCTCCAAATGACTTGAAATTTTTTAAACAACCTTAATATTTTGCTACCCCAAGTTTTTACTACACTTTCCTTCTCATAACCACCAATTTTCACTCAAATACATAATATTGTCAACGAGGGCATCATGCCCAAACACTCAACTTCACCTCCCCTGCTCTTCCAAACCTTAAAACACCTTGTAAAAGCTCTACACACACTTTTTGAAGTGATATCCAACCTTCTTGAGTGCATTTAAAATTAATTTCAACTTGGAGCCATTACTTTCATAGGAAAAACTCAAAAAAATCAGTGGGGGCGGCAATCAAAACCTCACCAAATATTATTCCCTGATCAAAATCCTACATCTATATCTAATACATTTTTAGACACCCTTTATTTCCTTACACAACATATCACAAAAAATCATACAACTCTTTAGGAACAAAACCATCAAACAGGTGCTTCTACGTTGTCCTAGACCTTCAATTAGGTCACTTTTACAAAGGAACACCCCTTTAAAGTTACTTCCCACCCAAGATTACTTTGGATAGTCATGTACCATGTTTTAAAACCTCAAGATCCACCATTTTTAATCAGTGGAAGACCCACTAACTCACCCAGCCCTGAAACCCTCAATTTGGCTTGTTTTAGGGAGGTTTTATTGAAAATATGCCTTCCGAAACTGTTTTCAATCTAACACACTTCAAAAACTTTGGAAATTGTCTTCAAAAACTTAATTAACCTTCAAAAGTTTCTTCCCCCAAGATTTTCACCTATCACCACCCTCTAACCACCAAATTTGATAAAAAAAACAAAGGAATGCCATCTAGGGCATCACACAAAACCACTTTCAAGGCCTCCCCTGCTTGTAAATCTCATTCAAACATCTATTCCTACCATTTTGGACTCATTCCACTAAGTCACAGTATTTACAATAGGTGGAATGAGTCAATTTCTCATTTTAAGCAACCACAACCCTTTAAAACAGGGTTTCAAACCTTATTCATGACAAAAAAGACATAAAACATCTAATGACCTATCACAAAACCAAAATTTCAACTTAGCTAGTTGCCCCTGCACCACATGGCTTCTCCATGCTTCCATTTTCAGCCTATCTTGCAATCATGGCATGCCACATTACCACATTTCTTTAAGGCATTCCATCAAAAAACTTCATGTGACCTTTGTCTATGCTAGAAATACTCTTCTAGAGGATGATTGTAAGTATTTTTTTTGAAGCCTTGAATGACATTTATTACATTTATTTGAATGGATACATTTTTTAGGAACTAACATTCATCTCATTACCATGCTACAAGTAAAATTATCTGCCATGCCAAAGAAATGAAAAATGAATAAACTAACAGACTAAGAGTATGAAACCTTCAAAGAAAAAGAGAGAGAACGGGTGGCGGCATATCGTGAAAAGAAGAAATTGGATACGATTGATGAAAACAAGCCAACTGAAGAGGAACCTCAACCATAAAAAAGAGAATAGACATTGGCAACACAAAAGGCTCAAATGCAAAAGCATCATGGTAAGATAGATTCAGATACCATAGTTGGAGACACACCCTCTATGTCAAGAGAATATGAAGGGACACCATTAGGCACAAACGAATATGGACGGAAACCATCTACCACAAGTGAATATAGTGGGACACCATCTATCGCAAGTAAATATTGTTGGACACCATCTAACACATCTTAATTTGAGAGTACATCGTCACTAGGATTTGATGAAGAAGGTATGCCATCATCCCCACTTGAACCTCAAGGTATGTCTTCTACTCCACCCATGAACAAAGGTACACAATCTATCCCACCTCAATTAAATATTGATGGAATTTGTAATATTGAGTATGTACCTAGGAGAACACCACCTAGAATTTTGTGTAGAAATCCAAAGTATTTGATTAATATTGATGAGGATATTTTTGTAGCACATGGAAGGTAAGATTGCAGCACACACTTGTAGAAGATATGCTAATCAGATTTGGAAAACGTTCTTTGAAAGGCTAAATGAGACCGCAAGATGTCAACTATTTGTTGAAATGATGCGGGGTATAAAGTATAGAAACATCATGAAGACTCTTGGGTTTAGAACATCGAATGCATCGAGTGAAAACACTATTGTGAAGAATCTAATGGATGCTTATAATAGTGTGGGTAAGACCTCACTCAAAGGATAGTAATGTCACCTGACATGTCATTACATCGAATTTGGTAAGTAGTCAAACAAAGAGAGCTCATCTCATTAGAAGGACGAGTGAACAAATGAGAAATTATAGAAAAACTTTATCAAGAGCCCTTCAAAGGCGGGAAATAATTGAGGGTGCTGATTCAAATGAATTATGGGTATTCTCGGTGAGACTCCCATGAAAATATAAGAAAGTTGTTGAAGCATTGACAACACTAATTGAAGAATATTGGAAGAATAACACAAGTCCATCTCCAAATCAAAGGGATGTGGTAAGAAGGAGAATCGGTAGTCAGAACCGTGAGCCACATCCAAGGCATTTTTTTGATATGACTCAAACCCAATTTTTTCATAAATTTCAACAAGATTATCCTCAAATTAGTATTTCTCAAAGATATTTTGAAATGATTAAACATTTTTATGTCAAGATAAATCACACATGCACTACTTGTTGTTGTAGACTACATATTTAATTCTCTAACCATTATTATGTTTATCGTTCTATATGTTTATATTTTCATACTAACGATGTTTTGCAGGATTGTGGCTTAGAAGCCCCACTATAAGTGTGAATAAGGTGTAAAGCAATAAAACACTTCTTAATGAAACATTGCATCAAAGATCAAGCTAATAACCAATTGAAAGTGTCTCATTGTCTCCTATCTTTAAAGATTTATTAAGTTAAGTGCTCTCAGATTTAAATAACACTATTAACTATTAAAATGACAATCTAAAGAATGAAATGGTGTAGATGCAAATGATATGAAACTAATATGATAAAGCTAGATGATAAAATAAACTAAATTAGCATGGATTGACATGAAAATGATAAACAAAGCTATAGCAGGCAGCCATGATATGAAATCTTGAATGTTGGATGCTTGATGACTTCCTGCAGAGTAAGAGTGCATAAGTTAGATAATCTGGATCTTTTTCTTGGTTCAATGAGGCTTTATTTATAGATTTCTTGGCTGTAGAAATGAACAGGGATGGCAAAGAGAGGCTTGGATTCAATCTGGAGGATTGAAAGGTGAGAGATAGAGGAGATTGAGAGAATTTTGGAGATTGTCTCTACCCATGAAAACATCAGGAAAGAGAAGAGGAAAGATTGATGGAGGAGGATTGAGAGATAAATTTGTAATTTGTCTCCAATTCTTCCCGTGAAGTTTCAATCAATTAATTTTGACATGATTTTAGACATAAATTAGACATAGGATATCTAATTTAATTTTGAGGAAATATAGAGGAATATTCCTTATGCCTTTATTTAAATATATTTGATTTATTTAAATTAGCAAAAGAGGGATAAATAATTTAATAAAACGAACTATAGAAGTTGTTTATTAAATTAAATAGAAGAATATGGCAATTAATCAATAAAGTATTTAAACTTTATTTAATTAATTAAAGATTGAAGTGATAGAATAAAATAGGAAAATGATAATTAAATCAAACAAAGTATTTAATTTTGTTTATTTAATTTAGAAGACTTTAAATGTGAATGTGAACATGAACTATATAAATAAATATTTCTATTTATTCAAACAGTAGAGGAAATTAGGATAATTAATCAAATAATTTATATTTAATTAATCGAATTCTCTAGAGCAATTTTAGGTGTATACATTTTGCCCCTCTTCGAAGTGATGTGTTTACGCGTCACTTCGAAGATTTTTTTTGCTGCTATTGCCAGGATCGATGATTAAAATTCAGTGTGCCCGAGACATGCCCCAGATATTGCTTTTCAGATGATTGCCAATAATATGCACCCTCGAGAGATAAATTAATGATTTGATGATTTTTTAGAATTTTAGAATTTTCACAATGATTGATGATGATTTGATGGAAAAAATAATTTATCTCCTGACATTGATGAAGAAGAATATAGCCCGTGGTTGAATTTTAATTAATTCCATGGATAAAATTAATTAAAATAAAATAAAAACCCATAAAAATCTCTTTTCAAAAGTTATATATAGTCCAAAAGGTCATTTTCAAAGTCATTTGCACTTTTTGACTTTCAACACCTAGTGAGAGAGACTTTTCAGCCAGCTGGAGCAAAATGCCAATCTCTTACCACACTCACCATTTCGAGCGCGTGTGACATCATCGGTGACCAGCCGTGTACAAACCTCCGGTATGTACCCATAATCCACCTCATTTTTCATGTATTTTTGTTTTTTTATGCTTTTTTAAGATTTTAGTGTCTTTTGTCTAGTTTAGCGCATCCAAGTCACACTGTAGTGCTTTACACTCTGGTGTAGTGCTTTGATAAACTGTTTTAGCGATTTGAGATTTAGCGCTTGCGTTATTTTCTCTAGCACTTTCGTAGGATAGTGTAGCGCTTTCACGATTTTAGCGCTTAGGTAGTTAGAATTAGCACATCGACGCCGAATTTTAGTGCCTAGAATGTTCTAGCGATTGATTTGGTAAATTAGCGCATCTATGGTCTATTGTAGCCCTTCTGGTAAAGTGGCACTTTGATGGACTGTTTTAGCACATCGATGCGGTAAAACAATGCTTAGGATGAAGTAGCGCTTCAGATGCCTGTTATAGTGCATCAGAGTGCTGAAATAGTGCTTTGGATAAAATAGCGCTTTGGGTGCCTGTTTTAGCACATCCGATTGATAAAGTGTTGCTTTTGAGATTTAGCGCTTTGGATGTCTGTTTTAGCGCATCCATGTCAGAATTGCAGATTTTGACTTAGTTAACTTTGATTTCATCAATTCCGATCATGTCCATTCTTTAGATTGGTATGATTGATAATCCAAATTCCTGATGTTGGATTCTGTTTGATTTAAATAAGACTTACTCTCATGATAGGCGAGAAGAAATCCTATTTGTGATGATCCTCATGATAGGCGAGGAAATTATTCAATATCTGATAAACCTCATGATAGGTGAGATTAGATAATGTTTGATGAACCTCATGATAGGTGAGGTTTGTTGATGTTTGTTCCTGAATTTTGATCAAAAATTCATACCAAAGTTTGATTAGACTTGATAGTAGAATGAATTTTGATTTCTTGACATAGTGCAAATATTGTAGATTTTTTCATTGTGATAAGAGGATCTGGGTACTCTCTAGATGCGAGAGGGGTTTCCCTATACCACCGATTTGATTCCTCATCTGACACCAGATGAGATTTAGATTATAGGTCGATGTGGCCTTACTAGTGTACTTGACATGCCCCAGATTAGGATTAATCGGGGTCTCCTTACCACTTTGGCTGAGCGGTGGCACAGTGACCATAACACTTTCCATCTACCCACTACTAAGATGATGGTCACACCTGAGGATGCGTGGTGGATTTTGCGTATTTCATTTATGGGGGAGATTGTAGTATATGATTCTCATGAGGTTGGTGGGAGAGATGCTCTCTGCAAAGTGTTTCATGATTAGCACATTGTAGGTCTGAGTATCCGATGGAGGACGATTGCTGATGCATATCCTTCACTACCAACAGTGCTTGCTGGATTCATTGGAGGTTTCATTTGCTCTGATCATAGGTCAAAGGGATTCTCTATGGGTTGGGGCCAGATTCTAGAGAGCATGGTCGTACATCGTACAAGATATGCGTGGGGGATGTGTATGTTGGCACATCTCTACCATGACCTTCATTCAGTGGTGTATTTGGGGGCACAAAGTTTATCAGCAGGGATGACCCTATTACAAGTGTGGGCATGGGAGAATTTTTCCATTGCTCGACCATTTCTAGTTTTGGACAGACCGGTAGGCAGACCGTATGTGTTTCAGTACAGAGGTAGATTTACCTAGGCTCGGATGGGTAAGTTGGAGCATTAGAGACGAGTTTTTGATGATACAAAGAGTGTTGTCTAGCGACCGTACTTAGATTGCGAGCAGTGGGATGAGGATGACATCGTGCTTGGTTACCTTTACAATTCGATGTACCTGATTGGTAGGAAACCTTTTTTCTTGGAGAGATTTTTGTTATGGCGGGTGTACAGACAGTATGACATTGTTTAATTTATACCATAGGGGGTAGCCCACTATGCTAGGCGATGCAGTGATGTACCTGATTGGGGTCCATGCCGATCATATGAGACCATAGTAGAGGGATATAGGGCTCTACAACCATCTGCTTGGGATATTCACAGGGATATTGTCGAGGCACCTATGACAAAGGAGTATGCTACATTTTTAGCATTGAATCCACATCCTCTCATCATGATTCTAGATGAGCCAACACTGTTACCTATTAAGGAGGATGTTGTCGAGGGTTTAGAGGATATTGGGGGTGATACTCCATCAGGCAGTAGTACTGAGAGTGGCAGTGATGAAATCAGCAGTGGGGATGACAGTGATGGTGGCGGTGGAAGTGGCAGAGGGGCTGGACCAGTCAGTGTTGGTCCTTCATCTAGTAGGCCTCACAAGAGGCGAGCAGTGCAGTACCATCAGTTGATTAACAAAGATAGATTGCAGGTCTTCAGACACAAGTATAGACGTTGCAAGGACAGTTGGTATAGGCCCGGGGTTTTTTGGTTCAAACGCAGACTTAGATACAGACCCAGGCTTAGACCCATGCACAAGCACTAGCGCAGGTAGAGGAACAATTGGTCATTGTTTAGACTCAGGTTGCCACCTTGACAGCCGAGCGAGACAGTGCCTGACAAATTGTTGAGAGGGCACAAGAGACGACCGAGACACTCTAGAGAGTAGCCAACGGTACCTCTGTGGCAGAGTATATGAGAGAGGTCCTTTGAGCTGGCCGAGAGGCGGATTTCTATAGGGGTAGATACCATGATGCAGTGCCTATTGATCGCAGAGTCAGTTATGCTCCGTCAAGATCCGGTCGGACTCGCACTCAGACAATCATTGAGGGTGTGAAACAACCTCCTCGAGGAGATCCTAGAGATCCTGGTCCTTCCGGGGGCTGTGGTGGTACTGTTCCCATTGGACCCGCACATTCTAGCAGTAGCAGATCATAGATGCTATTGTGATTTTGAGATATTCTTTTCGAGATATGATGTATACTTCGAGTTAACTCATTTTTGGATGATGTATCTTTATTTTAGACTTCATTGTATACTTGACATTGATGATATATATACGAGATGCAGTTGATTTGATCTCATGATGATTTATGATTTCTATGTGATGGATGCATTTATTATGTGATGATGTATCTTTATGATGTTCTATATGAATGCTTTTATTTCAATGTAATGATGCTATGGTAAATGCATTTTATTTTAAATGTGGTGATGATAAATGATGGAAATGAATATGCAGAATATATGATATTTGGATGTATGATGTAATGTATGAAGTTCTAAATGATGATCTATGATGTATGAATAATAATGATATGACTTGTATTTATTTTATGTTGATGATAATAATAATAAATGATGTTTTAAAATGATGATAATAATGATTATGCTGTAATGCATGACATATTTATTGTGATGTGATGATGATAAAAATGATGATGTGTGGATAATAAATGTCATGACATAATGCATGGATGTATTTGATCAAATGATAATTTTGTAATGTAATGATATGGATGACAAATGATGTATTTATTTATGATATAATGATGATAAATATGGTATGATAAATGCATAATTTATTTGATGTAAAATACATGAATGATGAAATGATGAAAACGTAATGATGAGATAATGACTTCTACATGTTGTTGATGATTTTTGAATTTATGTCAAGTATACTCAGTCATAGTTGTAGAAAAGATAATCATTAATTGGGATTGCTTATGCAACAAATACTCTACAGATAATGAATTTATGATGAATGCAGTCTAATTTTAACATGCAACTATATGCAACCATTGTCATTTTAACAGTACTTTGTTTGGTATCATCATAGAGCTTTTATTGGATGTTGAAAGTGAGTACAAGAGTTAATGGTATGTGTTAGACCAATGACGACCTGAGTACTACTTTCATGATTTTTGATATTGCAAGTAAACACAAGCATCTAGGTATAATTGAACCGAGATGACTTGAGCATTCATTGTGTAAACAGGTAGAGATTAATCATTTTAGTGTGTGAATTCTGAATGTCATCGGTGATACATTTGCATAGCACATCGCCCGAAAATTCACACATTTATATGATTAACTTACAGACAATAGACAATAAAAATATCATTCTTCTTCCTTGTTTCTCTAGTTTATTTACATCATTGAGTTACTCCAAAGAAACGATAATAAAAAATACAATTTATCCATTTTTTACTTAGAGTGTTTCAATCATTATTCAAATTTTAGATCATCCATCCTGATTTTGTGATGTTTTTGTGATTTTCGAGATTTTGACCAAAGACCTAACCTACTCACTTATCCTAGGGGACTCGAGGGCTGATCAAAGATTATCCTTGCCTACGTTACACACGCAAAGACCACCTAGTTTGACTGACACAGACCCATCATTTTGATTTTTACTTTTTCTAGACTGACTTTTTGACATGTTTTTTTTGGATTTTTTCTGATATGATACGGATGTTTGATGCCCTTCTGATGGTGATTGATGTTGCATTTTGAAGATTGTTTTTGTTTTCTTGTTATACTGTTGTTTTCCTTTTTGGTGAAACTGATGTTTTTGTTGCCCCTAGTGATATCCAGATGTTGCCCCCAAGCTTGGAGTGAGACATGACTATATGAAATGGTTTGATAATGGATGCAATGATGGAAAAACTAATGACATGTTATGAAACGGTAATGACTGCCATATTAATGATCCCGATATGTTTCAAAATAGATGGGAAAGATTATTTAGAATCACATACAATGCCTATTTCCAGGTTTTCACCATATGTTTTGATTACACCCTTTTACTTTGTTTATTTTCTCACTGTAAGTGTGAATAAGGTGTAAAGCAATAAAAGCCTTCTTAATGAAACATTGTATCAAAGATCAAGCTAATAACCAATTGAAAGCGTCT
Organism: Sequoiadendron giganteum; assembly: GCA_007115665.2. Classification (NCBI taxonomy): domain Eukaryota; kingdom Viridiplantae; phylum Streptophyta; class Pinopsida; order Cupressales; family Cupressaceae; genus Sequoiadendron; species Sequoiadendron giganteum. Next base: position 708,826,373 of record CM021103.1, read on the forward strand.
CATTGTCTCCTATCTTTAAAGATTTATCAAGTTAAGTGCTCTTAGATTTAAATAACACTATTAACTGTTAAAATGACAATCTAAAGAATGAAATGACGTTGATGCAAATGATATGAAACTAATATGATAAAGCTAGATGATAAAAGAAACTAAATTAGCATGGATTGACATGAAAATGATAAACAAAGCTACATGAGGCAGCCATGATATGAAAGCTTGAATGTTGGATGCTTGATGAATTCCTACAGAGTAAGAGTGCATAAGTTAGATAATATGGATCTTTTTCTTGGTTCAATGAGGCTTTATTTATAGATTTTCTGGCTGTAGAAATGCATAGGGATGGCAAAGAGATGCTTGGATTCAATCTAGAGGATTGAAAGGTGAGAGATGGAGGAGATTGAGAGAATTTTGGAGATTGTCTCTACCCATGAAAACACCAAGCAAGAGAAGAGGAAAGATTGATGGAGGAGGATTGAGAGATAAATTTGCAATTTGTCTCCAATTCTTCCTGTGAAGTTTCAATCAATTAATTTTGACATGATTTTAGACATAAATTAGACACAGGATATCTAATTTGATTTTGATGAAATATAGAGGAATATTCCTTATGCCTTTATTTAAATATATTTGATTTATTTAAATTAGCAAAAGAGGGATAAATAATTTAATAAAACGAACTATAGAAGTTGTTTATTAAATTAAACAGAAGAATATGGCAATTAATCAATAAAATATTTAATCTTTATTTAATTAATTTAAGATTGATGTGATAGAATAAAATAGGAAAATGATAATTAAATAAAACAAAGTATTTAATTTAGAAGAATTTAAATGTGAATGTGAACGTGAACTATATAAATAAATATTTCTATTTATTCAAAAAGTAGAGGAAATTATGATACTTAATCAAATAATTTATATTTAATTAATCGAATTCTCCAGACCAATTTTAGGTGTATACACCCACCAACATCATCAAGAGAGTTCTTATCAAAAATTTGTTGTGAAATAGAGGATGGACAAATATTCTACAGGACAACATGCTTGGATGGTTCATGTGAGTGTTGCAGTGGCTCGTAGCATATGCCAGCATGTAAACATATGGAAAGCACATATGAGGTGGGATAAAAAGTAGTAGAGTTCGGGAAGTATAAAACAATGGCATACGTTACAAAATATGGGTCTCAAGAAAAAATGTGTGATTTGGTTATTCAGAAGAATTGATGGCTAGACACGTAATTCAAGCTATGCAAGGACACCTTTCCAGTTGGAAGCATAGTATCAATGGTTTAATTTGTAGAGAACTACACTCTACAACCACAATGTGAGGTGTATTCATAGTATTACAACTCCACACAAGTTTCAATATTTGTGCACATAGCATTCATTCATGCAGCTGATAGTACAAAAGACCAAAGGAAGGTATTGAGGGAGTATCACTTTTATATTAGTGATGATTGCACACATTCTCCAGAGTTCATGCAAGGATGCTTCCAAATGTTCTATAGTGATTTGGCTTAGAGGAACATAGCATACAGTCGGCATATAATATGGTTGGATAACTATGTAGCACAGTTCAAGAATTTGTGCATGTTCTACTGGTTGAGCAAGATGCATGTCATTACAGGTGTTCAACATATGTGGAACTTTTGTGAGGCCGGACATGGAAAGGGGGAGCATGATGGTGCATGAGCATGCATGTAAAGAGAATCAACACGAGAAGACTTAAAGTATAAAGACAGTGCAAAGTTGATAGATGCAAGATCAATCGTCGAGTAGTGCAATGCTTCGATGGGTCCAGGTAATGAAGGTATGTCTTCAGTTCATAGAATTTTTTGGTTGATGGATGATACTAACATTGCACCATATGAGGATTGTTGCACACTAACAGGATCAAGTGAGCTACACTCTTTCCTTAGCTCAGATGTGGGTTCATGGAGTATCAATACACAGAAGATGGCATGCTTTTGTTCTTCATGTACAATGCAAGCCTGGAATGATTATGAGTTAGGGGAGTGGGTTGACAGATGGTTGACAAGTTATCTTAGCCCACTTCAAATATATCACCCTCCAACAACATTGTAACTAACACATATGGAATCATCGATCAACTTTGACCATGTATCAGATCTAGTTCAACCAGGTAATATATCTACTTGCTTAGTTTTTTAAATTCCTATTGTTATCTTACTTTGCCTTGTATACATAATGTTGACTAATTTCAAGAGATTTGTTGCATATATCAATGCAGGGCATGTTTATGTAGTTATTACGGATGAAGAAAACAAAGAGGGAACAAACTATTACTTGTTTCATTGTGTTGAGGCCAAAAATAAATTGGAGGCCCCAGTTATAGATGGAGAAAACATCGAATACCCTACAGGTTCAGTTGTTGTTACTAGAATGTGGCTTAGAAGGTACCCACATAAGAGTGTTAAAAATTGGTTGTTTCAAGACTTTGACATGCATCGAAAGATTCTTCATTACTCAAACCTTATCATGGCATCCAATGTTCGTTTAACGAAATATGGGGGTAGACCTTTGAACAAGACCTTGTGGAAGGTCCGTGAGTCTGACCATGAGGAAATACTTGTCACAATAAAGAGTAGATCAAACCCGGATGGTTCATTGGATTAATTTGTAAGTATGCACATTGGTTCTTATTAACTTATACTTGTATGCACATTAATTTGTTTGATGACAATGCTATCATCTTCTTTTACTTTTCCTATTTGTAAGTAACCTACTAAAAATTGATTGGTGTCCCCTTGTAGAAAAATGCAGATTTATGAGCCATCCAAGAGAATCTCATCCAGAAAAGCAATGCAACATCCTTATTTTGATGATCTTGACAAATCTCAATTATGATTTTAAGCCATTACAAAAGTGTGTGTGAAGCTTGGTGAGGGAATTTAAAGTTATGCATTTGAAGTTAACCTTATCATGAGCACCTATGATGTAGACATTATAAGA
>CM021103.1:709429445-709757938 GCA_007115665.2 Sequoiadendron giganteum
TAATGAGTGGTGGACTTGTGTGGAATATGTTTTGAGTTTCAATGAGCCCATCATGAGTATGATTGTGTATGCTAATACAGATCAACCATGTTTGGGTGAAATATATAATGGCATGAACTCCAACCCCACAAAAACATTTTTTAAAAGAGGTGCAAAGGATCATTTTCTACCATTAGAACAAGTTGACCACAACCTTGCATCTTCTAGCATTTGCTTTGTCCCCAAGAATTTTATAGCACAAAGATACTTTCCTTGCCAAGGAGGGTGGCACCAAAGAGAGATGAAAAGGTGGTTGTTAGATACAAAACTGCATTCAAAAGAATATTCCTAGAGGAAGATATACAATGTTGTCTTAGGTGAGTTTGGCCACTTTATATCTTCAAGAAATCATGATGCTTGCACTCTTCAAGACAAGCACAAGAAAGACACTCATGAATGTTGGTATATCCATGGCCAAGACTCTATTTACCTACAACCTCTTACAATAAAAATTATATCTCAAGTATTCATTTTTTATTTTTTAACTTCTTTAATTTTCTTTCATTGTTATATCTTATAATATATGTTCAATAATTACAACTATTATATTGAGTTTATATGCAATTTCGACACATTGCGAGTTCTTCTTTGGCTAAGCAAAATTGGAGTACATATTCCGTTATCCACTCAAATAAGTGCAACCCATTGGCTATAAAACAAGTTGAGGATTTGGCCTACGTGCATTCCAACTGGTATGTCTTGAGACATAAGACACCTAATTACAGCAAGGGAGCAACAAGGAATTGGGATCGAACCACTAAGTGTGCCAACTTAGACGCTTCTATTGGACAACTTCCCTTAATCTCTTTAGATGAGGCAAATTCTACATATGACATAGTTAGGGTGAGTGGCACTACAATTGATTGTGGTTCAAATGATCTATATGATGACTTTGATGCTCTTGATAAAGAGCAATATGAAAATTAATATTATTGATTATAGTTTTCATTTTGTATTGACATTTGACAATGAATCAATGAACTATGAATATATGAGTATTTTTTTTTATGCAAATTATGAGGTATTTTGTTTTTTGGCAATTATACGTGTTACTATTTTAATATATATGTGAATCCATTTCCAAACCCAAGGTAATGAAATCTGCCTTATTGCATACTCGAACCTCAAGCCCCAACCCAAACTGGCAACTTAGCAATTAAGCTTTTCTAGGACTGATCAATATCAAATGAAGTGTGTATATATGGCATACCATTGCCCTCATGAAACTGAACATCAGCTCAAGAAACCAATGACAAGTCAAGACACAAGGAGACACCGAAGAGAAGATGACTAACAAACCAAATATTGCACTTCCAGACCTAAGTGTACCAAGGCATCGTGAGATCTTTAAGAATATGGAGTCATCGAACATTGAAAATCACCAATATTATGAGCTTGCATAAGACAACATTTAACACTTAGGTTTAGCAAGATGGGCTCCCTAGCATAAAAATGGAAACATATGCATTTCATACTTAGCTTGCTGAGAGAATAAATGTTATAAGTTTTATTGCCTAGTTTTTTAATCCAATTACAACCTAATATTTATTTCCTCACGATTGTGCAAAAAAAATGGCATTTTGAAGGTGAAGAGGTCCCTTTTACCACAAGAGACGTTGATTGTAGTGCCAACAGTTGAGCAGAGGGTGTGAGACACTACAAGGCATCTGAAAGTGAAACCGCAGTGTTTGTATGCTCTATTGGAAACCTGGTAATTTTCTTGCTAAATTAAGGAAACAAATGGGATGGCCTTATTTCTTGTTGGGCTTTTTACCATTGTGGATTTCTCTATGGCAACTACAGTGCCTTTCATTTGAGCTTTCTGTAGTACATCATTTCTTTTATGTCCTTTCAAATTCCAGTTTGTTGTAGCCGAAAAATTCATTCAACTGCAGCATGATCTCAGTAACTTCAAATTGAACAATAAGCATGGTTCTTGTTGTCAGCGGTAGGGAAGCCCATATCAGAATATATTCAAGTAAAGATCTCTGTTGGTGAATTGACTCATTAATGTCTTGAGTGATCACAGCTCATATCAATAATGGCCTAACAGAATGAAAGAGATTTTCCGTCTTCGTCCTAGTAACAAATAGATTTTTCATTGACTGAGAGAATTGAAATTCCATAAAATAGAGAATCAAATAATACATCATCATTTGCTTCAAACTGCAAATTTTCGTGTATTAAATAATGAATTTGTTAGAAAAAACCTATTAGAAAATTAAACAACAATATTTTAACAAGTGGGGAGAAAAAAGATGTACAAGCATACAGCATAGGGTTCTTGGTAAGTAACGCAGATGCTAATCTTGAGCAATCAAATGAGAAGCTCTAAACAAACCAGTGAAAGAGCTGCATTCAAACGTTCGCCTCCCTTGTTCATTTCATGCAAATCAAGGACCTGTATGCTTGCAGACAACAAAATTATGTCAGTTGCAATTAGCATGCTTTCTGTTTGTCTCTCTTCTGCATGTTGCTTTAAAAAAATTGTGTGCATCTATCTCCATGAAGGCATACTGTAATTTGATCAAACAAAGAATCTATCAAAACATCTAAGCACACAAGCAAACTGAAAAACTTGCAGTACAAAATAAGTCTATTCATTTTTTTCTTATTCACTGTGAAACAGGGTACTACACAAAATTCCTTAGGACAAGAGCAACAAACATAAGGTCTCCGCTGGGACACTGCTAAAAACAAGAAACATGGTAAATCCCCATAGTACTAGCAAGAAGATTGCTATTTGTTAGAACATAAAACCCATCAGTATGGGTGCCATTGGGTTACCATGGCATGTGGTTCACCTTTGGGTTATGTTATCTTGTATTGGTACTATGTGCCTTGCTTATTGAGCTTAAATGTGTTAGTGAGCCTACTTGTATTTAAGGGCCTACATGTCTAAGGTATGTTATAATATTATATTGAGATATGTGCCACTATTGGTCAGCCTGTCCTCATATCAAGTGTATGAATGGTGTATACAAGTGTTCCATGGAATCTCTCCGATGGGTGTGGCTGGGTTTACTTTCAGTGATGGCAAATTTTTTCCCAAATTTGGGGACAGCAGGGGAAGGCAGCTAAAATTATATATAATATTGGAAAAATTAATAATAAAAAATAGTAAAAGAAATTGATATTTATTATTATTATTTATTATTTATTTATTATATATATTTGGAATTTTGGTTCAGTTGATTGTCAAATTGTTCATCAAATTTGCAATACAAAGTTAGTGTTACAAGTACAATGGGCCAATGGTTATTGGAGCTCATTGTCCGATGCAAATGATGTGGCATACACCTCACTATAGATATGCTATATCCATTTTTAACTCCTAAATACCCAATGCAGGCCAGTTTTTGTTGCCCATTCCAAGCTGGTCTTTGATAACAGATAACAAATACAACAGAGCATTGTCAAACATACTGAACTTTAGTGGTAAAAAAAAGTGGAAATTCACCATTTATCCAATTCACAAACAATAGGTAGGCATTGGTACAAAAACGTCCCCTTTGCAAGAAACGTCCCGAGGACGTAGGGACAGGTAGGGGACGGTTGGACATCCCTAGGACAGTTGGGGACGTCTCACACATCCCCTGATCATCCCTGGGACAGCCAGCCATCCCCTAGTGTTGTAGCTGAGTTTTATAAAAAATAAAAAATCCAAACTTAAAAAAAGAATGATTTATTAAGCTTTATGATTTATTTCAAATCCTTGTTAAGATTCTATAGAGGAATATGTTCCATGATAGTGCTATTGCTTCTACCCTTGGACAAAACAATAATATCTAAAGGAACAATGGGATAAAAATAGTGGAAGAGTTTATATAAAGTTTAAACTTAAATATGATATAGCCAAAAAAAAAGATACATCAAAGTATCCAAAAGTATTTTCGGTTATGTAACAGATTATAGACATTTACAAAGGAAGAAGAAAAAATCATTGGGGTTTGCCTCAAGTTTCAAGAAGGCTCCTTTTATTTTTTGTTTTTAGGTGCAAGTTGTAGCAGCAGTATTGTTGTTATTGTTGGCTTTTGGCTGCACTACAATGTTTACAATTTCAGTCTTCATTATTTTAAATCTATGTTAAATTTAACTATTTGCCTATTTCAAAGATTGAAATTTTGGTATCCAACTGTGTAAAGGCATAGTGTACATCTATATACAATCTGGACATATTGTTTTGATGTTTATAAAGTTGGACATTGTATTTTTGATACCTACAAGAGTGATAGGTAAATAGAAGCTAGGCACTTCTTCAAAGGTTAATTTGATTATCTATTTGGAATTTATGGTTTCTTTACTTTCCGATCTTTAAAGTTATTAATATTTATTTATTCAATATGTGAACTCTATTGTTGTGTATTAAGGATTCTACAATGTATATGTCAATATGATGAATGCACTATCATTGTTATGATGTTATCAATGTTATCATATGAATATTTGAAATTTCCCTATTTTATATATAGTCGTCCCCTTTGCCATTCCCTAATGTCCCCAAAAATGGCCTCAAAAAAATGTCCCCAAAACACGTCCCGCCATCCCGTCATCCCCTTGTCCCAGAAACTTGGTGGAACATAGAGAAAAACTCTTTTGGGCAAATGGATTTAAGGACAAAAGCTCTCCTATTCAAATAAGTAATTCCATCCAAGGATCACCAATTAACTATAAAGTTGCATAATATTTTTCAATTCTAGTTGGTTTGATTTGTTATATGAGATTTTAGATTTTGTGTGGTTTGTTTTGGGTATCTAGATTTTGAGCTTGTTTGCAAATTTCAGTAAGTTTATATTCGGTACCAATTATGAGGTGGTTCCAAAATAATATATTTATGGGAATGGTGTTAAATACTTTCATGCTAGCCATACTATTTTATGTTGTTACATGTTCATAATTTCCAGCCATATCATATTGGTAGCAGCTGTACTATACATTATTGTTTATGTTTGTGAGAACATTGCAGTGCAATTTTGAATGATTTTGGAAGGGCCATACTTATCTAAGGTTGAAAGTTTTTAAAAGGTATTCCTAATTAAGGGTTCATACCATTCCCAAAGGCAACCTATTTACAATAGTTGTTGCACCCTCGAAAGGAAATCACATTATTTGATATTGCTGAAATAATATTCCTAATGTGCTAATTTATACCAATTTTAATTGTTATGATTCACTTCTAAGGCTGTCGTAACTTTGGGTACGCATCATGCCACTTTGATATGTTTCTTTTGGACTTTGGGGTGGCAATTGTACGATTCTATTTGGTGTTAGAATTTGGTTTCAGTTTGTAGCTATTATGATTTCATATTGTAGCAATTGATTAATATTTCATATTTAAGGAAGTTTCCTAATTTTCCAATTATAACATTCTCATATTTTGCTCTATAATTTTTTATGTGGTTCACCACTAAAAAAAGTATTTAATTTGTAGTTGATTTCAATACTATAAATCTAGCAGGCTATGCCACGATGACCTAGTAAATCAATTTCATTCCAACATTATTAAATTCTAATGTAAATATGTGCAGTTCTCCACCAAATTTAGAATTTGTAATTGTTTTGGAAGGTTTGGAAGGCTTGCTGCCAGAACAAGCATATCTTACTTCCAAATTTTGTAACAGTTTGCAATATTGAGTTGTGCAGTTTACTGCCAACAAGCATATTAATATAATATTACTCTAATCTTTTCGTCAGATGATCTCACCTTGCCCACATTGGGATCTCGGTGATCAAAAGGCAATAAGGTTTATGCATTTTCATTATCAAAAAATTTTTAAAAAAATCAGTTTGGGACATTACAGACACATTGTTGTCCCTTGGATGATCAAGGGGACCCTACATGTTCCTGTGCCATCCTACGGATGGCAAGGCATCCTTGAACAACCCTACAAAGGAGAATGTCCCCTTCGCTACTTTTGCAAGTGGTGCTCAAAGGGACAGCCAAAGACATTTCATCCCCATCCCACCATCTTTGTCCTCTAGTATGTAGGTTTTACCCTGAAAATGTGTTCCCAAGTAACACTAGCATATAAATGGATGCCCACACTCACCATTTCATCAACTTCATTCCAAATCTATTTCTATATTATAAAAATCCTTCTTCTCTTGGGTGTCTTTCAACACCTTCTCACAATGTCCTTTACTCTTTCTCTTGCTTGAGGAGTTTATTTAAAGCTAATACAAAACCTAATTGTATAATCTAAAATGATATGAAAGCTTTGGTCCTAAACTCCATATGTCATGGTACCTTGCGGTTGACAAGAGAAATGCCACTATCTCAAATAAGTTTTTCAAGTTGCAATACTATTCTCCAAACATTTTCTTAAAAAGGGAGAGATCAAGATGTTTTTTGCTACAAAGGGCATATTCTGATTTTGATCTGCATTTCCTACAAGTTGAGGATAAAAAGAAAGGTCATTCAAAGCCAATCAAGGTCACATTTGTCTTTTAGTCATATATTTTGTTAGTAATGGAGAACTAGGGATTCTAAAGGAAGTCATGCTTTGGAGCATCGAGGAGCAAATCCAAATGGTTTCTGGAATCTTAGAAGAAAATATTAAGGAGTCAATTTTACTCAAGCTATCACCTTCAAATACAAGCTTCAAATTTCTCTATTTCTTACCCCTAGGGCTTGCAGCATGGTCACATCGTCAATCATGAGCCCAGCAGCAAAGCACTTTAAGTGGATAATGGCAGCGGCCTACATATAGGCCATTGACATTCAAAGAGGGGTGTTGATCCATAAACTGAGAGGGATACTCCCAAACAGCTCATCCAAAATGAACACTTAAAATGTTGCTTCCCACATGTTGGCACCCACTTTTATGTGTCTAATGTTTGCTTTTTTATGCTCCATAAGTTGTGTATTTGACCCTATCCACCCTTTGTTAATAACCGATTTGAGAAGTCTTCAGTCGGGTACCATATGTTGAGTAATTGTCTAAGGGTATTCATCCAAAGTGTGTTTATCAAATATCCTTAGTAAAACTTGTTATAGGGTGCTTTTGTGGTCAATGCCTTGTAATTTTGCTTTTCTTCGAGCCACTTTGCAAATTTCAGGATTTCAGAGTATCTCATATCGCCATGCATGTCGGACCTGTCATCCCTGGCATGCCTTCCCTGACAAGTCCGTTTTCCCCTCTAAGCTGATTTTCCTTCAAATCTGAGATTTTGGGTTTGGTCATCCATGCATCCTTTCCTCAACTATCAACTTTCCTTAACAAAAATTCCACTTTGCAAATTTCGAGATTTCAGAGTTTCTCATATCATCATTCCTATCGAACCTGTCATCCTTGGCATGCCTTCCCCGACAACTCCAATTTCGGGACTTTAGAGTTTCTCATATCATCATGCATGTCAAACTTTCAGGGTATTTTTCCCCCTCATCCCCTCTGGCATGCAAAGTCTTGAAACTTCGTCATTTGAATGAAAAGCCCTACCTACCTTCCTACACGACCCAAGATGCCATTAATGATGTCAAGATGAATATGATTCGATAAGTGAGGACTCTCAAAGGCCTCTTGGTACTTTTGGGCCCCTCTAAGACATAGATAGTGTACAAAAGCATATGGTTGATGATGCAAAGGGCATGGTTTCAAGTGTATGGCCATGTGAAGGTGATGCAAGCAGACATGGGAGGCTTGTACAATTACATACGACCATGATTCTTTCCCCAAGATCTCTAGATGGTGTTGAAAGATATATTTTAGAGATTGACCAAAGAAAAAGGGGAGAAGGAACAAAAAGAGGAGCAATTGCAAAACCAGTGGAGCAATAATATATTCATAGGAAACCCTAGGGTTTCAACTTCTAGTTTTGGGTAAAGGTATTTTGGTATTGTAATGATTTGGGTTCATCCCAAACTTGTAATAAACACTTGTAAACTTTGAAGACAAGATAAACCTTAGTTGGGTGTCTCCTTGTGTATAATATATATATTTCTGGATATGTGTTGTTTAGTTGTTCAACTCAAAGCGTGTAAAATCCTTGCAAAGCCTTTGTAAGGTATTTTTTCAACATAATAAAGAAAATGTATGGATATGCTCATGGATTACTAAGTAGACCCACTTAATATTCTACAACCATTGATTATTTTTTCTTAGTGTATGTGTAGAGCTAAGCTTGCTTGTACATTCTGAAATCCATAGTCTTCTATGGTATCTTGATTAGGGTATCACCTTTGTTCACAATCTATTACATGTTTGAGTGAAGTCGTGACTCTATAGCCCTTCAAGAATCAGCACCGATTTGCTAAACTTCATTTTCATCACCCCAAACTTAAAAAAATAACTCATTTTCTCTTCAATTGTGGTAAGGTAGTTTAACTTTCAATCTTTAGAGATATACAAACTGTAAGGGGATATACAATCTTTTTGTCATGCCCCCGAAATTGCAACACTAAACTATAAAGCAAATAAATAAATAAAATAAATATTAAAAATATAAATATAATATTAAATTATTATAATATAATAAATATTATAAATATATAAAGAAAACTAATATAAATATAAATATTAATAATTTAAATATAATCATCATAACTCATTTTCTCTTCAATTGTGGTAAGGTAGTTTAACTTTCAATCTTTAGAGATATACAAACTGTAAGGGGATATACAATCTTTTTGTCATGCCCCCGAAATTGCAACACTAAACTATAAAGCAAATAAATAAATAAAATAAATATTAACTATATTAATATGTAAGAATAAAATAAGGAAATACAATTACAAAAAAGTGATTAAAGGTAGCAAATGTTATTAAGGGAGTGGCTGAGGCAGCGATTCTTATTAAGGTAGGTATTAATCTACCAAAAGGCAGCGATCAGCAGTAACAAACAGATAATAGGAGGCAGTGATGGTAATAGCAATGGAGGATGGCACCGATTACCTTATGTAAATAGTAGAAGCAGCAATGATATCATTTGGGAGGCAGGTAATAAAGACAGAACTTTATTTATTAAGGAATGCAGCGATTATTATCAAGTAACATAGTTAAGGAAAGCAGCGCTTATGTTGGAAGGGGTGTGTCCCTTACAAATGTAAGGCTGCTAATCAAAAGGAGGTGACTCTTCCCCCAAATGGGATATAAAGGGGCATACTTCACTTGTGAAAGGGATTATGGAGAGAGATGGAGAAATAGATCTGCATTTAGTGAAATCTGGAAACTACGGCAGAGGGAATACATATATTGGAATAAGTATCATTGACAAGAATATAATTAGGGAAGTAAAATTAAATTTAACTCTATATATATATATATATATTCATGCAAGAATGATTATTAGGAAAACTAATATATATCTATATGTATATATATATAATATTCATGCAAGAATGATTATTAGGAAAACTAATATGTATCTGTATGAAATACATACATATATATATATATATATATAATACGAATATGCAATAGTGATGCTTGCAGCAATTATTGAGCCTTATAAGTTGTCATGTTTCTTTAATATGAATATGAATAATAGATTCTTATGTGCTTAATTTACACTAACAATATCCTCTGAATATTAAGGGCAGATCAAACCTTAGGAGGATACATCATCGATCAAAGAGAAGAGACATACAGAACAGAAAGAGAAGAGAATCAGACCCGTGTATTACAACAGATTACTATTATCAGATATATATACATAAACAGGAGTATATCAGATCTATCCTATATTCAAGTGTATTTTTGTCATTCATTATCTTATATCTGTATGTATATTTCCATGCATAATAGAGGAGTATTTAATGTGTGATTTCTATGATAGAATACAAGATGTATTTGACTGTTTGGAACCCACCCTGTAGGAAGGGCCTGGGGTGTAAGCAAAAGGGATTAACGAGGCTAGTAGGTAGCCAACCAAAGGGCCCTACACAAAGAGCCAAGGTACTGTTGGTGTCTGTTTTGAGTACGCCACCGAACACAGAATAAAAATGCCCAAAGGACACTCTTATCCTCTCTTGAAAAGTGCTTGCAAAAATCTAGTAGACAATACAATAACTCCAAGGTTTCTTCGGTCAGGTCTTGACATGTGGATAAGGCCAGTGGGCGTTGTGATTGCTGGTAATCACAAGGAGACTTACATGAAATTCTTTTGCGGGTTGGAAACTTAGACGGTTTTATCCTTGAAGGCTCTTTCGGTGGGTATCTTCGGATTTTCCAACAAAAATAAAAAGGATAAGGGTTTAGAGATTTAACTATGCCTAAGAATTTAAGAGACAGCAGCGACTAGATAAAATGGGTAACCACACTTCGTTTCGCCACCTTCGGACAACTACACGAAGCAGGTGCAATCTTCAACGGAAGTGATAAGAATTTTCATATTTGAATCGGTAATTGAAACAAACAGAAGTTAAGCATCCACGATTTAATGGCTCGGACTAACTTTACACGTCAAATGCAAATCATCCACTCGACAAAAGTATGAGCAAAATTTTATCCGCCACTGCGATCAAATCTATCATTCATCTAACCAATGCATAAATGAAATGCTATTCTAGTTCTAATCTAAGTGTTGAAGGAGAAATATTAAACCTTGCATACTACTTGAAAATAAAAGTTGTTCTTAGCAAATCATGCACAAGAGCTTTTATAAACGGAAATAGTTTCGTCGCAACAATCTTTTATTACTCACTTCACAAATTACAAATGAGGGTCAATGAGTTTATATAGAGTTCTCAAATTGAATAAATGGCTCAGATTAAAAATGAGCCGACGGTCAAGATTTAACAAACGAAACCCTAATTAGGGTTTCCCAAAATGACTTCAGTTAACTGGCAATGAATAGCAATGAGTTGGCAATAGGAGCTATTTTCAAGGGACTATATCCTGATCCTCTCGAGCTGCCGTGTATTCGCCGAATCTGGACACGATCAAGGCAACCTCGTCCATGGTAACCTGCGGAAGCATGCCGATTCTGAATTCAAGCCCATCCATGCTCTCGGCGCATCTGGCGAAGGTCTCCTCCCACTCTGGTTCAGTCTTCTCAAAGGACTCTCTGATGCTCAAGAAGTTCGCCAATTTGGCCCAGTCCTGCCTCAAGATGGGCCCAGTGATGTCGAAGATATTTTCCTGGACACTTTTCTTCAAAACTTCCAACTGCAGGTCATTCTCTCGCAGCGCCTCTTTATCCAGGACATCGGCAATTATGTTGAGGATTCTGGCCTGAACTTCCTTGACCTGTTCCTCCAATCTGATGCCGTCAATCTTAACCCTCTCCAAGACTTCACCTCGTGCCGTCAAGGCCCAATACCAAGTGTGGAAGTCATAGGCTGCTCCCGCTGCGATGACGCCTCCCTCTATCAATTCTTGCTTAGGAACTCCTTTCAGAATCCTAAGGCAAGGGATTATTCTATCCTGCACGTCTGGAAGGCTGTCCCATACTTCTGCCAAAGAAGCGAACCTAGAAAGCAAGGCAGTGGCCTGGTCATAAACCAAAGTTAGCCGCTCCACAAATGTCTCAGCTTCAGTCCCCTTTACGGCTATCCATTCTTTGGCTTCTTGAACCGTGAGCTTGTTTTCTTCCATCTCCCTAGTGGCCTCCTGTGAAGAGTCCGGAAGTAGAGGAGCTGCCGTAGTGTCCTGATCAAGTGGCTTGATCAAGTGCTGAATATATTCCCTTAAGCGCTCAATCTCTAATTGGCACTCCTTCCTTTTGGCTACCTCCTTTGCCAACCTTGATTTGATGGCGGACACAGAATTGTCCAAATCTTCCATTTCTTGGCCCTTAGTGGTTGGACCCAAGTCAATGGTCGTGATGGCGTAATCCTGTGGAGCCATATCCTCCCGTGGCTTGTCCACTGTAGGCACGGCGATTTGCACTGTCCTGTTGCCGGCCTCGTCTCTATGTATGCTGGAGAATTTCTTTGCCGACTTTTTGGGCACGGTTTGAGACAGTCTGGCCAAAAAGTCTGCCGTATCATCCTCTTCTGGTTCATCTGCCGGCACTTGTACCTTTAGCCTTTCCTTCAGCCAATCCGGGATCGTAAGCTGCTCAACACCGTCTTCCTCCGGCACGCCTTCTCTATCAGGAACGTCTACAATTCCCCTAAGGGCTGAAATCATCCCTTCCTGAAAATCCTCATCTTGGGTGCCCACATTGTCATCATCTGACTCCAGTATTTCGGTGCCCGTGGGAGAAGGTGGCGCATCCTCATTTGGCTGAAGCTCCGCGTTGTCCTCAGGAATCGGAGAAGGATCCTTCATATCTGCCAGTGAAGCATCAGCGGTAGCCAATATCTCCTCAATATTTCTGGAGGCGGCTGATTGAGAAGGTTTCATCTTTGCCTGTTTCTGGACCGGCGCCTTGCCTACAGCTATTTCTTTTCTTTTCCTAGACGTGGTGGCTTCTATCACTGGGAGGTCCTGTGATGCTCCCGCATTGGAAGAATAAGACTCTGCCTCGCTTAGCATGTCATAGGTCAGGGTTATCTTCTGGCGCCTTAATTCTTGAACTAGTTGATCAACCCACCACTGAGTAAACTTGATGACAGGCCTCATCAAGACGTTCAAGTCAGCATGTTCTGCTTCTGACCACTGGACAGCGGGCAAAGCTGAATTCTCATCGAAGCGCGGTTGCGTCTGATTCTCGTCCTCTTCCAACTGATCTGGCACGTGACAAAATTCTGTTGCCCTGATCAAGCTGAGAGGTAATCTGGACCACATCCTCCGTCTGACCTCAAATTCATCCGCAGCATTTGCCCAATAGTCCTCCAGTTCGACCCTATGCTTGTACCTCCTTCCATCCACCATTCTTGATGTGGTGATGGGGGTCATAGTGATTTCTGGCCGGATATGGAGAGAAAGGGTAATGCTGTATCTCGATTCTGGCACTGTCAGCTGCCTGTGATGACGGACACGACTCCAGCATGCTCCCTATAAAGAAGGGAAAAGTAACTGCCGCCTTTTGCTTTGCTCTTTGAAGGCCTTGGAATTCTTCTAACTGTCTCAGCACTTCGAGTAGGACCATCTTGTTCGTGGGGAAGATGGGCAGACGGTACGGGCTTCCGGTGAATCCCTGGATTCTGATATAGGTAAATCTTGGATATTGGATGAACCAAGACCCATATTTACTGATTAGGCTTTTGGCCTCGTGTGTTAGCCGCTGATGTGTTCCTCCCTGGAGTATCCTGGTGATGTACATTAGGAACGCGTCGTGGGCTCGCCTAAAATGCGCCTTCTCCCTCAGCTGGAGTTGTGGGTAACAGTCATAAGGTTTTAGCTCGTTCTCCTTACTGCCAACTATGCCTTTGCAGATCAAGCCTGCATATCTGTAAGTTCTGGCCAACATATAGACGACGTAAGAACCCATATAAAACGTTTTGGTCTTCTCTAGATTGATAAGCTGGTGGTGAAGATTATTGCTTATCATCCTCGCCCAGTTGAACATTTTGACGCCTTCTGTGAGGTCCTCAATGAAGTAATACATCCACGGCTCAAAGGGTGCTCCCGAGGGATTGCCTGCCACTCTGTTCAGCAAGATAATAATATCTCCATAGTCTTCCTTGAAGTCCGTGCGCAGCAACTTCTTGGGCATCTTCTTAACGGACGGTCTAGGCTTGTCTAGCAAAGATTTGTTAAGGTTGGCGGCACAAAGACCAGGATTTTTGTCATATAACTTCTGAGCATCTTCCTTGGTCTTGTAGACGGTTTTAGGATATGCCGGAATGCCGAAGGCTTCCTGAATGGTCACCTCTGTCAGATGTGCCAACACTCTCCCATCAGGCGCCACAATCCGCCTTGACTCAGCATCATAGTGAAGTGCACACTCCACCATCAATTCAGCACAGCAAAGTGCAGGCTGGAATCCGGCAGCTTGAAATATGCCACTATCCTTCTAGCTACAGGCGTTGGTAAGGGTCCGTTATGTCCATATACCCTCTTTTTAAATTCCACGAGATCGACGTGGCCAAGATCAGTGTCTGAGACATTTTTCCATTTAGACTTTATTCTGGTCTCTGGCTGCGATCCTTTACTTGCAAACTTCATCTGTGCCTGCCTGGATATTTCGCTTTGATCGATCGGCAGCCTGCAAGCACAAAATACTTAACATTAATACAATATCATTTAAGAATTAATGAGTTTCGGGGTATAGTTTAGACAAAATCGCACTTTCAGCCTTATTAAATTAAAATTTTCTGTCAAAAAGCAAGCTGAAAGTAATTAAATTCGCCTATCATGAATGAAATTCGTGCCGGAAACGAAGTAGAAGATAGAAACACAGTGCAAATACGTTGTCGATTAACTTCCAAACCTCAAAGATCGCGTTGTGGCTGCAAATGAATTTAAAATTCAGAAAATCTGCCAGTAGAAGTGCGCCAATATGCTGGAAGTACGATTTCAGCAAAGAAATAAATTACTTCTCTCAAAAATCACGCCTGTCAATAAGAAAATGCTATCTTGATTCTCACAATAATGAATTTCTCCTTCGCGAATGATTTCCTGAAGATTCGAGAGAGATAGTTGCTTCTCAGCCGGAATTTGTGAAGAAATGAGTTGCTGAAACTCATTTTATGGCTGAGAAGTGCGATTTTCTTCAAGGCATTGTTTTCTTTCCTTTGATTTTCTTCCAATTTTTAGAAACGTTTTCTTCTCAGATTGGCAAATTTCTAATTTCACTTTCAGTTATCGAGGCAAGTTTCTAATTTTCATCTCTGCTTGAGATTTTCGAATTTTCTCAAAGAAAATTGTCTAAGTTTGGAAAAGATATTAAATTAATTGTCCAAATTTAATTTTCCAATGTATTTTAAATCCTCCGAACATGGCAAAGTTTAAATTTATCTAAGGCAGACTAGTTTAATCTTCCAAATAATCTCCGGATTTTGAATTTTTAATTAAAATTCCCTAAGTGTCAGGGAAATAATTAAAAAAATTAAAATATTAAATTCCAACCCGTTTAACTTTGATACATGGCTAATTTCTTTTGTCCGAGGCAAAATATCTCTTTTCAAATTGTCTGCCTAGCCAAAATATGCTCAATAGCTCATCTGCCAAATTTCAACTTTCTAGGCGGAGTTCTGACCTCTTTGGATATTTTTATTTAGCCAAACGATTCATCTTCTGGGTTGGGCGAATTTGGAGATCTCTGCCAAACACTCTGCATTTTGTGCCAAAGAATTTCATTCCGTTGCGCCGAGGCGTGATTTTTATGCCGGCCAAAACCTCTTCTTCTTCTAGATAATTCTCCGTTTTTCATGCCTTAGAATAATTTTCCTTCCAAAGTTGGGCGAATGTCTTATAATTCCTTGCCTATGGCGTATTTTATCATCCATTGGTCTTAGATTTTCCTTGCCATGGCGAATTTTATTTGTGCCTTGTCCAATGGAAAATTTCACTTGTTTCCATCATTTAATTCAATTTTCAATGAATTATCTTGCAATTTTACCCCTTTCCAAACACCTTGGAGCGCACCCCTTCATGTTTTACCCTTCTCCACACTTCTTGGGGCGGACTTCATGTTCTTCATGCCATTTTCTCTAAGCTGGGCGGACTTCATGAGTTTTATGCCATTTTTTTACTAGGGGCGGACTTTGACTTCCTTGTGCCAAGGGCGGACTTGGCAACCTTCATGCTTATGGGCGGACTTCAGCCTCTTTGTGCCATGCGACCTTCTTCCAAGGGTGGACTTGGCAACTTTCATGCCATGGGCGGACTTGGAGACCACCTTGCCTATGGCGGACTTGGTGAATTTCTTGCCAGTGCCTACCTTTGGCATGCCAAAGGTAGGGCGGACCTTGACTTTTCCATGCCATTCCTCTCTTGAGGGCGCCAGTCTCAGGCATTTTTCAAAAATTCTTTGCCAATTTTCAAACTTTTTACATTTTGCCTTGATTTTCTTGATTTCTGGAGACATATTGATTTTCTGCTCTGTGGGATCCAAAAATAGAAACTTTTTCCCAAAATAGAAACTTTCCAAAAATAGAAAAAGCAAAAAGCATCCCTAAAAAATAGGGACTCCAGAATGGCCTAAAAATGCCAAAAATCAAAAAAGCAAAAAGCAAAAAAGCAGATTCCCTAAAAAATAGGAAGTGTCAGAAACGACCGAAAGCAATGGCGATCTTCGTCTACCGGGTCTTCTAAGCACTTCTATGACGTTAAGGCCCAAAAACGGGTTCAAAATCTCAACTTAGCCAGACTGACTCTTAAAATTTATCCAAATTCAAGACTCTCAGAGACGTTGCGCGGAAGGCGGAACCAAACTTGGGGGTCCCCATTTGCGATGGGGCGATGTGTGAAATAGGTCACAACAAGTACCCACTTATGGCCCCCGCCCAACTCCTCATGGTGGCAAGTGTCTTCCAAGAGTCGAGGCCTTGATGGGGAAAGCAAGTACAAGTCGCCAAGGGGGAGGGCTGTGGTATACAACCTCTTACACTTGGCATATGGCTTCAAGTGGACCCATCATGTCCCTTCTCCCAATTTCCTAATATGTGGCATTATTGATAATCTATGAATGTGATCTAATTATCTAACCCTAACAAGCATACATACATATTTGCGAATGTTGTTCATGTGGTGAATGCAAGATTCAATCCAAGATTACATCATTAAAGAGATTTATTTAATAAGGTGAAACCCCTAACCCTAATTTGTTGCAATTTGTGATCAATAGGCGAATTCTAGGGCAAACCAGGAAAGGGGACATTACACTTTTCATTAAATCTCATGACTGATAAGTTTTCTACTATTAGAGGTGCATAAGCCTTGCATGTCCAAACTAGCACATAAGTATATTTTGACACCAGAATTGGGATACATTGTGCAGAGGGTATAGTTTGTTGTAAGGAAGTGTTCAATCACAATTTCAATAATCGATCCTACATCTTAACGAAACCCCCCTTGCTCTAGCAAAGCCAAAAGTGAAAAAAATCTAACCCACCTCAATAATTGGTCCTCAGTTGCCCAACTTGAATATAGATTTTGTGGATATTCTTCCCAAGTTTGACACCCTTGGCACCTGGAAGACTTTCCAACCTTAAGGATTGGGACAAACAACTCAGATCACCATCACCACAAAGACCTGCTAGTTATACCTATTAATGAGTTATATCAACATTTATTTGAACCAACATGTCTTGAAGAGAATATAAATGAGTGACAACCACAAAGAAATGCATTACAATGACTATACGTAAGGGTTTAACCTAGAGAAACCCCAGATTCAGGAGAAAACCCCAACAAGAGAGAGCTTAAAACTCCTCATCACCACTACAAAATCAATTAAGTAAATTATAGTAGTACAATTGCACATCCAACCAAGCTTCATACATTCACAACAAGCTTGTACAACCTACAATGAAGTCTACACTCCACTAAATCCTGTTGTTCTATGATATGCACTTGCAAACATGAAGATTCTAAGAGGAAAACATGAGTGCCAGCCTTCGGTTCACATTCAAAATTGCATTTTATAGACCTCCACTCATCACTTTGGCCTCCAAACACAAATACCAATGAATAGAAGTTGAAATGAAACATCAAAACTGTAATGTCCCCTTTTTCCTAAGCATTGGTCAATCACAGTGGTTAGTCCATCACTTGGTCCCCGTGGACTAACAGGGTGGTTAGGGGGCCCTTTGAGGGCGTTGCAGACTTGTTCAGTCCAACCTTTTTGAGCTCAGTCAATTTTTTTCCCAGCCCAGTGTTTACCAGGGAGTTTGTAGAAGCTATTCAGTCATTTTAACCATACTATTTTTAGTAAGTCACATGGGCATTTCGTCTATACTTACTATTTATAGTAAATCACTAGTATGGTCAGTTGGCACAGTTATTATTTTGGGCGTGATGGCATATTTATATCCTAGAGAAATTTTGGCATTCAATGGTCCTATGTATTTAATTTTAATAACGTTAATTATAAGTTAATTTAAATTAATTAGCTTTATACGTTATTATAATATATTAAAGGACTTTATTAAAAGTAGGATATAAATGTTTTTAAAGTGCACTTTATAATATAAAGTTAAGTGAAATTAAAAAAGGGAGTTATAAGTTGGGAAAAAAGTAAATTAAATGAAATATAACTCAAATGCAAATTAGGGTGTGAGAGTTATAAAAACCCATTTGGAGCTCATTTGCACATTCATTCATGTTGAAGAAAATTATTTTGATAAGGGTTTTGCAGGAGACTAGAGAGTCTGGAAATACTTAGCTTTTTGAGAACGAAATCCCTCAAGAAGAACAGCTCGGTGCAAGGGTGAAAGATCTCCCAAGCCAGCTTGTAGACAACTCTACTTTAGGGGTTGTGCATTGTGCTTTCAGAGGTTGCTTAGAAGTTTATTGGTTAATTCAGGGGTTTGCCTAGCGATCACATTTTGATATCTAATTCAGTTGGAGCTCAAGATTTGTGCTCAATATTGAAGGTCATCCATCTTGGCATAAGGGTTTGAAGATATTCACTTTGTTGTTATAAGATTATATTTGTGTTTTATTGATTTGATTTGCAGCTATTTGGAGAGATAAATCAGAGGTTTTCAGTTGGGAAATATTATCCGTGCTTGAGAAGTCATTTAGTAGGGTTTTTAGAGGAGAAATGTGCACATTGTGAGCTCTCCAAACCTGGTCGTACACCTATAGCCAAGCTGAGCACTTGTCAGCTAGTTGTGGGTCTTTCCAAGGCAAATCGCCTTTGTTTTTGGACTACTATCATCTTGCAGTGAGGCGTCTAGGGTAAAGGGACATTTATGCACCATTTTCAAGGCGTGGAGATAAGGGTTTGGAGTGTCGAGTCCATTTTTGTGTGCCTACAATCTGTTGTTTATGCAAATCAGACCTGCACTTTTACATATTGCCAAACGGGCATGCATCTATTGTAATTTTGTTGCAAATTAATAAACTGGGTTCTATTTAGTTTATGCTTTCTTCCATTAGTTTCACATTTTTTGCAAATATATGTAATTTTCCTGTTTCTTGGCAAAATGTAATGTCCCTTCCTAGCCTCTGAGCAATGCACATTGTTAGTTTTACATGATCAGATACATCAAAACATGAAGCACTCAGAAAATGCAACACATAAGACAATGAACACCACAAGATACCCTGGGAAAACCCTCCAACTCGAGGGAGAAAAACCCACCAAATATATCTCTTATATATTGAATGGATAAAAGCAATCTGCTTTTACAATAAGCCAACACAAGGCTGAGATTATTAGCACCACTCTTGGTGCAGACAAACGAACTCCTTGAATGATAAATTCGATCTCCTTGAAAAATAATCTCGATCTGCAATAATGAACTCTGCTGTAGATATTCACACTTGACTTCATGAATAATTCAATGGTGATCAACTAAATCGCATCTTGTATATATACAAGTCAAGGAGGATGTCTTCAATAATCACGATCTTTCAAGGCACAAGGTCGGCCACCAAAGAAGGGATATGATTCTTCAAGAAGTCGGCCATTTAAACAAAATATAATATGATAATTATGTGAAGCGCTTCTTCACAAAGGGCGTCTCCAATAATTAAATAGCTGAAAGCTATATTTAATTATTGCTTAACAAGCTCAAGGCTGGAAGTAAGAGGCCCGATGCTGTAAACATCAACACTCCCTCTCAGCTAGGGAGGAATACTTCCAGCTGCAAAAGATATATCACTTCATCATGATGATGAACAACATGGCTACACCCATGTGTAAAGGAGCTTATCACCTCATCGTGATATCAACCATCATGGCTACCTCCATAGATGGTATGTACAAGTGCTCATTACTCAATGTGATGTTGTCACCTCACCGTGACATTCACCATGGCTCTCTCAGAGGGTGAAACACAAGTACAAGTAAATCATCACGGACTCCCTCACGTGATGTTGTCATGGAGTCACACACATGGCATCCACCATGGCTCTCCCAAAGGGTGGAAACAAGGGCTTTCACCTTGAAATTCTCTCATAGAGAGAAATGCATTAACAAGGGCTTGCACCTCAAATCTCTCTAACAGAGAGAAATGCATTATCAAGGGCTTGCACCTCAAATCTCTCTCAATAGATAAATGCATTAAAGAGGATCACTGATACTGAGACTCCTTCTCAGCTAGGGCTTGATTCTCCACCATACCAAGCTTGTCTCGAAGGTACACAAACTTTATCCTAAAGAGATGCTTGGTGAGAATGTTTGTCATCTACTCATCAGTGCTGATATAACTCAACTGTATCGCTTTCCTCAATACCATATCTCTGATATAGTGGTATTTGATCTCAGCATGTTTAGTTCTATCATGAAACACTGGATGACATAAAGCTTCACACAACTTTGATTATCACAATGAATGATAGTAAGTTTCAACGATTGCCCAAACAATCCTACTAGGAGCTTTCGAAGCCACACTACTTCTCGAGCTGCCACACAAGCTGCAATGTACATAGTAGGATCTACTGGATCTGAACTAGCTGCAGCCTCCATCTTCTTAAGGTTCAGTAGGCTCCCTCAGAATCTTCAAGTGATTGCATTAACCTTCTGACCTCATCGTCCAAGATTGCTTGCAATGCTTGTCTTAGAGAAATGGTTTCCAGCGCACACCTCTGTAGAGATTCAGGGCTGTCCTCTTCGACCTCAACCCAAATCACTCTATTCTGAAGGTTTGCGGAGCTACCAATGTTAAATCCAAGTTGACTGACTTGAGCAATGCTGATCTCAACTGCTGAAGAGGTACTTCAAGGATTTAGCATCTAGCCTTGCAACACTGCAACCCTTACTTATTCTCAGCAAATCATAGAACTCCCTCTGAAGGTTAATTCTTCCTCTTCGAAGAGATGTCTTCAGCCATCCACTCCATCTCATGGTTGCAAGCAGTGTCTCCATTCTCTTCTTCTCTTGAAAGCAATCTCTTGGTCCGTCATAATGCACATTAAGGAGAGATTACTAATAGTTTATATAACTCAACTATTCCAAAGAGAAATACTAATGCTGGAACTATCTCAATGTTATAGCATGAATTAATAACTACATGAGGAATTCATGAACATGAAATACTTATCTCATCAAAAATCAGAATCCTGTACGCAGACACTGAGGGATCAATATCAATGATCACAATATCTGCTCTCTCTGCCCTTTATAGTGGCGTCGATCACTACTGCTCTCAATGCAAACTCTTGACATCGATTACAACTAAATACCAAAGGAAGATTTTTACCGTCTTAAGCATCCTTTACCAAGACCTCACCATACATATGTGTCTATACTTCTGCTCTAAGTATAGAAGGCAACTTCTCTGTCAAGATGTTCAGCTAAACTTTTGGCAACAAGGGTCTGAACCAACTTCTCATTCCAACTCTTTAAACTTCCCTCAGGTTGATGGTAAGCCATCATTGTATTGTGGGAGAAGCCTGAATTTTCTTCACAGAAAATACTAATTGAATATTTCAATGATAATACCTGACTGGATTAGCACTGAAACAGAGATCTTGGAACAATTTTTGGAGATCTAGATACAATTTCATTCCACAAATCGATGGACCCAGGAGGCAACTTGACCGGTGAAATCTTGAGCTTCACTGATACACAAGGACGTCAAACAATGAAGGCAGACTCCATTCAAGGCTATCGAGCGACCTAGGGTGAAAATAATGGTGACTCAAGATGCCCATCGATCTTGCTCAAGAATAATTACCCGTCCGTGAATGATGTCACCCAGTCTGTTGCGATGAAATCCTAAGATGTTTGTGATCTTCTAGTGTCGCTAGAGAATCCTTGCTTGATCCGGAACACGAAAAAAACGAATGAGAAGAAATTACGAATCATCTGGACGACAACAGAAGATTACGACCTTGGAAGACTATGCTCTAGAAACACAAAATGAATAATATTCCGCAACTCATGAATGCCTCTGAAATACTCCCGACTCCAAACCTATTGTCGCGATGAAGGATCCCAACTCTTCTCATGGGAATGAATGAAAAAGATAGACTCCTGGATTGCTATGCTCGAGCCTGGAGAACATGCGATGAAGGCTTCGTCGCCCTTACAGTGGCACCTTCGCCTTTACAGTGGCGTCGTCGCCTGAGACACATGCCGCATGAAGAAGGCAACATTGGAGGAGCCTAGGATATTTCTGAGCTTCCAGATTCTGCAAGTCGCAACACCACTCACAAGTCCAACAAGAGAGATTGATATGTCCATTGAAGGAGTGACAGAATCTTGATTGAAGCCACAACCATCCGGTGAAGTTGCTCGCATTAAAAAACATTCGGGATTTCCTTATGAGAAGCATCTACAGCAAATATATCACTGGCTTGAGGCGACTTCACCTTTTGGAAACTTCAAGCATAATGCAATTCTGCTTATTGAATCTTTGATCAGATCTTTTCTAGACCTGCTCTGATACCATGTTAGTTTTACATGATCAGATACATCAAAACAGAAAGCACTCAGAAAATGCAACACATAAGACAATGAACACCACAAGATACCCTGGGAAAACCCTCCAACTCGAGGGAGAAAAACCCAACAAATATCTCTTATATATTGAATGGATGAAAGCAATCTGCTTTTACAATAAGCCAACACAAGGCTGAAATTATTAGCACCGCTCTTAGTGCAGACAAACGAACTCCTTGAATGATAAATTCGATCTCCTTGAAAAATAATCTCAATCTGCAATAATGAACTCTGTTGTAGATATTCGCACTTGACTTCATGAATAATTCAATGGTGATCAACTAAATCGCATCTTGTATATATACAAGTCAAGGAGGATGTCTTCAATAATCACGACCTTTCAAGGCACAAGGTCGGCCACCAAAGAGGGATATGATTCTTCAAGAAGTCGGCCATTTAAACAAAATATAATATGATAATTATGTGAAGCGCTTCTTCACAAAGGGCGTCTCCAATAATTAAATAGCTGAAAGCTATATTTAATTATTGTTTAACAAGTTCAAGGCTGGAAGTAAGAGGCCCAATGCTGTAAACATCAACACGCATCACCTTTAGCCTATTCTAGAGTCCCTGTAGGCTAAGAGGTTTTGATAAGGGGACTTAGTTCCAGCTTTGGGTGTTGGGTTTTCAATATTCAAGGAGACATTTTTTTTTAGCAGGGGTAGTATGGTGCTCACTATCTACAGTGAGTCTTGGTGCAATATCAATATTTCTCCAATTTGAAATTTTGGGATGCCACTTGCTATATTTAGTACTTACTAAAAATAGTGAGTCTATTTTGGGTATACTGGACCAGGTCAGGTTTGTCATAGTAGCATATTCAGTTGGTATAAAGTTACTAAGGTTAAATCATTTAAATATTTGATTTAAGCTTCGAAAGGTGAGCTTTATTAAATTAACTTTATATTTTATTATTGAGGGGTCATAAGGGGACAAACAAGTACCATGGTGCCTAATGTAATCACCTTAAGTTGTTTTTAAAGCATCTAAAATGCTTTTGAAGGCTAGATAAGGAGTGGATGCCCAAGCAAGGAGATGAAATTAAAATTAAAATGAAAAGCTAATGTTTGGTTGAGATTTATTTTAAATCAAAATTATAATGTCTCAAAGGTGGCGTTGGGTTTAGGTTTGAGCTTGGTCGCCCTAATTGGAGAGATGTATCTTTTAAAAAGTTTAGTTTCAAGCTTATTTTCTTCATGGTTGAGTTTGATGACATACAAAGATGCTGTTGTTTTGCTACCAGAAGGTCTGAAAACGAGATTGAAGACGAAAACCCTCAGTATCCAAGGCTAGTTTCGGCAATGAGAGACCTGCTCAAGCTAGTGTATGGTGGTTTCAATCAAGAATCACATCTGGACGAAAAAGATGAAGATTTTCCAGTTCTTTTAAGTGGATTTCAGTTGGGTTTCAGTATGGATTTGCTTATTTTCAGTGTGGAGTGGATTTCTAGTGATTTTTGGTGTGTTTAATTTCATTTTCTGGGCACTCATTTCCTAGACCTGAACTCACCTTTCTGCTCATATCTTGGAGATGAATTAAAATATCAAAATGGGTATTTGTATCAATGTAAAGCTATCTCCATGGTGATTCTAAAGAGTATTTATTTGCAATTTTTAAGTTAGTTTTGGAATTTATAGAGAAGATCGAACTTCTCAAGGGGGTACAGCCTTGTGGGTGAGAAAACGCAGATTTCTTAATGCTGGTAATGGCTGCTTCAGAATGCCAATGATGCCTGATTTCAGTGTGATCTGGAGGTAGTATATGAGGAGGATTAAAGTGAATTACTTGCTGCTGTGCGTGGGCTTTGAGGAGCTTAATTTGCTGTTGTTATGCTTCTTTTTCCAAGTCTGAGATCTCATTAATTTCTGATATAAATGTTTGTAATCTGCTCTTGTTATGATCAATGAAAAATTTGTGCATTGATGGGAATGAATGTTATTTTACCTATTAATTTCTTGCATGATTCCTATGCAACTGTTCTATATTATTTGGCATCTCTATATCATGTATGGCATGTGAGAACTTCAAACAAGCAAATCAGAAAACAAACACAAAACCTTTCTTACAGCAGTGGAAACAAATCAGGAAAAAATATTTGGGGGTTGTTTATTACACAAAAGCACAAAAAACCCAAAAAATCTAAAAAGCATTTAAAAACAAAAAAAAGAACTCTAAACGGGAGGGTGGGATATTACAATGGTATTAGAGCTTGGAATTTCCTGCCAACCTGAAGGGGTTATCAAAAAGGGGATTTTCAGTTTGAAGTTAAGGGTAAAAGACTAAGTTGCCTAATCGGGTACGGGCACAGGTATGGGTACGTGGGTACGTTTGTGTACATCCGTACAAAAAACAATAAAAATCATAGAAAATTAGTATAATTATAAATTTACAATATATTAATATGATTTTTATAATATAATCAATATCATAATAATATTACTATATACATTATACAATATTGAATATAATTAATTTATTATTAAAAATAAGTTATTAATATAAAATTTCAATTAATAAATTAATAATTAATTAACTATAAGATTATAATATAATAATTTAATATTTACACCTATATTAAAATAATAAATAAAATAATATAGGTGTAAATTACTAAATAATAAAAAATTTAATAGGTGTTTTTCTGTGGTCGTATAGTTTAATATTTAAACCACACAATATTAAAATAATAAATAAAAATAATTAAACCTTTAAAAAAAAATTAAAACCGACCCACTCGTTTGTGTAAAGTTTTAAACTGTGAATATAAATAATTTTAAAAATGATTAAACGGTGTTCAAATCTGCGGCTGGCAAAGAAATATGTCCGCTTCGAACTTGCAACCCACCCTGAACCTGCAACCCGTGTCGTCTCCCAGCCCGCGTCATCTCTCAGCCTGCGTCGTCCTGCACCAAGCATCGACGGAGTCCACGAAGCAGCTTTCAGAAAAAAAATCGAAAGAAACAAATGTGTTGCGTGGAATAATATGACTTAGGGTTAAGGTGTGTTTTCTTGTGACGTGAAAAAGTGAAAAAAACGTCTGGAATCGTCAACGGCATGGTGGAAGCGTTTTGCCAGTGAAATGTCGAACCCATAGGGATTCCGGGAGGTATCCGATTCCAATACGTCCCGTACCCGGAATCGGTAGGGTAAAGCCACGATTCCGGTAACTTACGTAAAAGATGGCTACAGATAAATCCATGTTTGAACTGATGCAGGAATTGTACATGCTAATGAAGGACCCTGACATGAAAAAAGCATATAAGAGGATGGTTGTAAAACCTAAACATTTGGATAAGGAAGATGAATTGTATCTATGTGACTTGCAACCTACCAGTGTTCACGGGGAAGAAGAAAATCAGTCATCATGTGTTGAAGATTGGACTCAAGTTCTGAAGAGAACAAAGCTACAAGTTCAATTCAACCCTATGAGGACAAGGACGTAGGAGAGTCACCCACTGAAGCTCTAGATGAAGAGCACATACGAATTGCAGGAGATGCCATCATGGAGATTGACAGGACAACTATGTGGGATCAGCTACAAGAAGGTATAAACCTGTTTGACACTCCTCTAGTTGAGCCTAGCATTGCTTCATCACCATTACTTCAACTTGGCAAGGAGTCAGATTGTGGGTTGGGTGTCTTTGAGGTGAATGTTTCACAAACCAATGCTGGGAAATCAAAAAATACAATATGTAGTGAACAAATGGGTTTGGATCAGACCTACATGGCATTACAAGATCCTGTTTGGGATGGATCTACTTTCGACCATACTGTTGTCCTAACTTCTTCTACACAGTTGTGCATGAGGGATGGCATTTTTGACACTGTTGGTGTTGAAACCAACCCTGGAAACAAATCATGTAATGCTCCTCACTACATGTAATGATGATATCATCCACATATATGACAAGAAGGATGATGTTATTGCCTATTCTCTTGACATATAGATTCGGATCTGAAGGACTGCGCTAGAATCCCTGTTGCCCCAAATACCTGTCAATCTTAATGTACCATGCCCAGGGTACCTACTTCAAGCCATAAAGGGCTTTTGTCAGTCTGCAAAACTAATGCTCCTTTCCTGTAACCTAAAAATTTTGAGGCTGTGTCATGTACACTTCTTCCTTTAAGTCACCATTGAGGAAGGCATTCTTGACCTCCATTTGATGGACTTTCCAACCAAACTGTGCTGCCATGGCTAGAACTAACCGAATGGTGCTCATCTTTGTTGTAGGAGCAAAGGTCTCCTCATAATCAATACCTGCTCTCTGCAAAAACCCTTTAGCCACCAATCGTGCTTTGTACTTGTGTAAGAGAGGGGGACCAACCACGTCAAGGCTCCAGATCACGGAGAGCCAAGAGCGGAGGGCTGCCCTAACTTACCTCACTCTAAAGGGATGTTTTGGGGTGAAGGTCGAGAATGAAGGGCGCTATGTAGTACTTTTGTCACTCTACAAACCCGAAATTCTATTTGGGGCTAGGCGAATTGGTTTTTGGAGTCAATACTGCACCTCAGTCAGTTCTATGCCCGAGGACGGCAGCATGATTCTGGGACAATAGCGCGGCACACTGGTGTCAATACGACCAAAAAACGTAAAATGAAATAAAGGACACCAGAAACCGACTAAACAGCCTAGCTAAATGATTTTAATGAAAAAAGGCAGAATGATGAAATACAGAAAGTAAATACGGAAATGATAAAGTAAATAAATGAACGCAAGGGTGATGAAAACTAACTCACTTAAGCACTAGTTCGCCAACTAACTCTACGTGCACATTCACCTACACACAAGCAAGAAGGGGAAAATTGTTGGGGCTGTATAGGGACCTGCCTCAATCAAACCCCCACTTTGGTGTTTCCACCTCCATGGACAGTCAGAAAGCAACGAAGTAGAATATGCGATAAAGAAGATAAAGGAAGTGCAATGAACACTACAAAAGACTAAACTACTCTATCAAATCACAAAGGAGAGGAATGAAGCGTTACCACCTCCACCCAAAGGCTCTCAAGGCCAATGAAGGGAGAATGCAAGCAACGAACTTGGCAAAGTCACCACTGTCGCAACCATGGTGAAGGGAGGTCTCGCAAGATTCCAAGCTCGCAACTTCTATGGTGGCCTCACACTTGCAATGTGGAGTTGATGGAGCATCAAGTTGCTGCAATGCTCAAGCTGGAGTGCTAGAATGCTAAAGTGAATGAGAATGTGCTTGATAGATCAAATGTGAATGAAAGAGTTGAAGTGATAGTGAATAGAATGAATTTGAAGGTGGGATGAGAAGGAATAAGTCGTTTTTGGGTCAGTTGGTCGACAAAAGGATGTTACAATTCATCCCCAATGAGGAGTGTAACGCCTCTGCCAACTTCAGACGCGAGAATCCGTCAACGACGGCAACGCGCCACACAGACGTCTGCGCACCACGCTTTCGTCCCCAACAAATATTCTCTCACCGACACACAAAACACGCACCAAGTGGATGCATTTCGAAAGGGTGATGTGGAATTTCGCCTTCGGACTTGATTTTCTAAGGTGAGGGTATGCAAAAGGGGAATTCGCTTAAGGGGTGCAAATTTGCTCCTATACAACTTGTCAAGTGTACCATTAGCTTTATACTTGACTTTGTACACCCATTTGCAGCCAATGGGTTTCTTCCCTGGAGGAAGATCTGAAAGGACCCAAGTCTAATTTTTCATAAGACTCTGATGTTCTGTATCCATGGCCTTTTCCAATTCAAGTTTACTTGTCGCCTTTGCAAAGTCCTGTAGTTCATAAACACCCTGAATGTTAGCCATAAGAGAAAAATTGACAGTGTTATGTATGCTCTTGCCTTTGGATGATCGACCCTCAAGTAGTTCATTGTCCCGAACATCACCAATGAGTTTTTCCCACCATTTAAGTCTCATTATCGAACCTTGTCTATCCAAATCAACATGAGCATCATGTTGTGGACCATCTAGTACTATATCATCTGGATGCTCTTCCAGGTTCTCCTGAAGAAGATCATCTAATACTGCTGGTGGTATGTGCCTGGGGGATTCCACATGTTCGAAATCATCAGAGTCCCCCCCCTTCAGGTGTAACTAATGGAAGATGAACACCTAAGTCCTTAGCAAAGGCTGATCTGCAGTACTCTCGATGTTAGAAGAGACTTGAAAAGGCCCAACTTATTCATCAATCACCACATCCCTACTGAATGTCAAGCGGTCAGTGTGCACATCAATCAGCCGATAGGCTTTATGATTATCATTGTACCCTATAAGCATTAACTTCTAACTCTTGGAGTCCAATTTGGTTCTCTTAGCATCTGGAATCCAAACATATGTTGTAGAACCGAAAATCTCCAGATGACTCACCTTTGGTTTCCTCCCAAACCATGCTTCCTCTGGGGTCTTCTAGAAGATAAATAGCAGTATAAACTACCTTAGCCCAAAGCCTCTTGGGAACATTCCTATTCTCCATCATACATCGGGCCATCTCTGTAATAATTCGATTCCGTCTCTCACCAACTCCATTCTGCTATGGAGTGTAAGGTGTGGTGTACTATCTTTTGATACCGTGTTTAGCACAAAATTTTGTGAATTCGTGTGAGCAAAATTCACCCCCATTATCAAACCTAAGAGTGATCAAAGAACAACCAAACTCTTTTTCCACTAATAATTTGAACTTCTGAAATTGTGTAAACACCTCTGATTTTTCTTTTAGGAAAAACACCAACATTTTCCTACTGAAATCATCAACAAATAATAGCAAATATCTGGCACCCGTGACGGATGAGGTATTCATTGGTCCACATACATCTATATGAACTAGCTGAAGGACCCTATGAGCTCTTCAAGCCTGTCCTTCTAAGAACGAAGATCTATGTTGTTTCCTTGCCTAGCATGCTCTGCAAACACCCTAAATCTGCTACTGGATGTCAGGTAAACCGTCCACCATATGCTCTCAAGCCAGCTGAGAGAGATAGGATAGGTTGAGAGGCCCATAACGCTAATGCCACAGAGTACTGATTGCAAATGAATTCTTGGCTGCCAATGCATGCTCTTGAACCTCTCCAATGTCAACTAGCCAATACAAACCATGGTCTTCAATGCCAACTGCTATAGTCTGCTTGGACTCCTTGTCAACTATACGGCACTTGTGCATGTTGAAGATGACATCCAACTTAGGACAATGGTGCATAATCTGACTCACTAAGAACAAATTGAGCTCCATTCCTGGTACATAGTATACATTGAGGAAAAGAAGATTTTTTCCTCCAAATGTGAATTGGACATTACCTTTACCAACCACTGTATACTCTTCACCGCCACCAAAGATCATTGAATCCGAACAAGATGTATAGTCAGTGAACCAATCCTTCATGTGAGTGAAATGTCTGGATGCTCTAGAATCAATGTACCAAGCTGAGGACTTGGCGTGATCTGCTAGTCATTTGGCCATAAATGCAAAGAAGGCAAACTCCTACTCAGAATGTTCTACGACATGGGCCTTTGGTTGAGACCCTCCCTAGTTGGATTTCTGATCAGCCAACCTCTTTCTGTAGTGTTTCTTTGTAATGTCCCCTTCTCAACACTAGTTCATTTTGAGACCGTTAGCCTATTTCGAAGGCCTGTAGGCTAGTCGGAGGCAAAATTAGGGTTTCCTTTTTCTAGGAGGTTTCCTTCCGAGTTTTTAGGGGGTGTTCGCAGGAGTTTGGCAGAGTGTCTTTTGGGTCTTTCTGGGTTTTCAAAGGGCTTCAGAGGAGTGTGACATGAATTTCAACAAAGGATATTTTTGGACTTACTATTTTTAGTAGGTTATGACTGTTGCTCGGTTTGTGCTCAAACGGAGTTTGGAGTCACTTACTATTTTTAGCAATATGCTATTTTTAGTAAGTGCTATTTTTGGCAGTGCGGTTTGGTAGCAGTTCAACACACAATTTCTAATTCTGGCAATGGGGCAATTTTGTTTTGGTAGTGGCTTCTCCAGCATTCTTGGAGCTCGAAAAAGGAAAGTTTTACAACTTAAGTCACATTATATTTCATTGTTGCTTTTGGACCCCATGCCTAAGCATTGTGACTTGAAGTTGTGTTTAAAAGGTGGGCCTCATTTTGGATGCCCATATTGGAGATTAAAATGTTTTAAGTGATATTATTTACCAAGGTAAAGTAGACACCATATTTCACAAGCTATGAGTTTTAATTTATAATATTATATTCCTCATATTTGGGCATCCCATTCTAGAGGGAAAAGGGATTTGAATTTCCGGGTTGAAAACCTATAAGTATGCCTCTCTGCCTCTTCATTTGGTTATCCATTTTCATATCATAACGAAGTGTTGCTGAATTTTATTCAGACTCTTGTTTCGGGGTTGGAATACCTCCTAGCCTTATTCAGTTTCGGGCTTGCAAGATAGCTCCAGCCATTTTCATATCATAACGAAGTGTTGATGAATTTTATTCAAACTCTTGCTTCAGGGTTGGGATACCTCCTAGCCTTATTCAGTTTCGGGCTTGCAAGATAGCTCCTAGCTGGATTGTTGGTGCTCCTTCATCAGAGAGTGCAATTGGGCTTCATTGGTGATGGCATTTCCTTCTATTTCAGTTTGGTGTGGCTTTGATGTCTTATAAGGCATCTTTTGGTGTGTTTCCTTTGCTGTTTGGTGTTTTTTTTGGAGTGCTTCTACATACCTAGCTGATTCACATTTTTGTTCATATCTTCCTGAGGAATTGGACGATTTTAGTGGGTGTTGGTTCGTTGAAAGCCTTGTAACTAGGCGCCCCTTTGCTCTTGTTTTGGTAATTTTTGATGTTGTGTGTGATTTTTGCTTTGAGGTCGACCTCCCTAGAGGGTCGTACCACTTGCAGCAATGTCTTTGGGATGCGTGCCTGAATATTCTGAATTGTTTGGTGGAGTTTAGCTTCTTGAACTTGGACGCCTAGCCCTTAGGCTTCATTTGCATCTAGTTTGAGGTCATTTGGAGGAGTATGGAGAAAGTTGTGAGCATTTGAAGGTGTTTCAGGCTTGCTGATCAAAAAAATCAGAACACTGCTTCTTTATATCAGACCTGGTATATTTTTCATTTCTTCATATTTTCATGATGCCTCATCTTTATAATGTTTCAAAGTTGTATACCTAACACTTGGGCTTCATTGCTGTTGATTTCTCACATGATATACTATGTTAGTTATCATTTTGTAATCGCTGATCTAGTAGTACTAATCGACCTTTCTTTTAGTACCTTGTACTTCCACTCCCGCTGAAAAGTGGTTGAGTTTCTTTATATTTTTGTCGCACACTAAAATGTGGAAGAGGCTGGCTTGCCACCTAAGCATTTTACTTTCATTTACTTTTCCTGTAGCCCACTGAAAAGTGAAAGAGGATGGCTTGCTGCCTAAGCATTTACATTTTCTCTATTGGCTGGCTTGCCGCCAATAGCATTGTACTTCCAGTATTTCAGATCCCCTTACACTGTATGCTCTCACCTTCCCACTCCGGGATCTGGGTGATCAAAACATGAAGGGTTGCTTTCAGTTTGTTATCTTTCTTGGGCTAACATT
Organism: Sequoiadendron giganteum; assembly: GCA_007115665.2. Classification (NCBI taxonomy): domain Eukaryota; kingdom Viridiplantae; phylum Streptophyta; class Pinopsida; order Cupressales; family Cupressaceae; genus Sequoiadendron; species Sequoiadendron giganteum. Next base: position 709,461,406 of record CM021103.1, read on the forward strand.
AAGGGGTGAAGTTTTATGTGCTAAAAATTCGGAAAAAACTAAGGGGGATATTTCATTCTTCATGTGACCAAGTTTGCCACAATAATGACATGCCATAGTCTTCAAATTCTTTGAAGAATCATTAGAACTCCCTTGATCTTTCTTTTGAGGCCACTTTCCTTTGCCCTTGTCCTTGGTTGCGAAGGCCTGTTCAACAGTGGGTGTATCACTACTGCTACCAAACTGTTTCTTCCATCTATCCTGCTGCAAGAGTTTGTTGCACAAGTCATCAAACTTCAAGTCAATTGTTATAGAAGTGATATTAAGTGCCTCAATATAGCAGCTATGGTCTGCCCTTCACTCGCACAAGAAACACATGAATTAAATGAATAGCCTTCGGCTATTTAATTCATGTTCACTATTTTAATAAATGCAAGAGCTGACCCTTTATGATTCACATATTCTTGTTTTAGCTTGAGCCGACTTTAACTTATAATTATCATTTATTGTATTTCCTAAAGAGGCCGACCTAAGTCAAGAGGCGCCTTATGATGTATATATACAAGGTCACTTTGTCATTGTAAACATATTCGATCTCAAGCAAGTTCGCACTATTCTTTATGAGCAGAATTCGCACATTATAGCAGCAGCTCGGATTCAAGGAGAATTTCATAGTCATTGCATTGTTTGTATTTAGAAGAAGGGCGAATACATTGTATCAAGCATTGGCCATTGTTGGGCCTGAGTTGTAAGCAGATTTCTGCTCTTGTGTTACCTTATATAAGAGAATCATTTGCTGGGTTTTTCTCCCTCAAGAGGAGGGTTTCCCCAGGGTATCTTTGTGTGTTCATTGTCTTATGTATTGCAATTCATTTAAATACTTTATTGATTGATCTGATCTAAGAAACACTAACATGGTATCAGAGCGGGTGTGAAAAAGATCGTGATCAGATTTAGTTTGCAACACTCACTTTATTCCTTTTCAGTCTATCTTTTAAATTTCTCAAGATGGTGAACGGTCTGAAAATCGAGGATAGACTCGAAGGGATCTCGAACTACACATCATGGAGGTTCAGGTTCATGCTAACTTTGGAAGAGAATGATTTGGCTGAGTTTGTGAAAACAAAAGTTCCCGAACCTGAGGGGGAAGAAGAGAAGCTGCAATGGAGAAAGAAAGACACTAGGGCAAAGAAAGTATTGGTTGATTCCGTCAAGGATCATATTGTACCAATTGTCTTCAAGTTGGATACAGCAAGAGAGATGTTTACAACCTTGGAAGAGATGTACGAAATCAACAACACCAGTCGAGCCCTTGCACTGAAGCAACAACTTCATCATGTGAAAATGGCGAAAGGAGAATCTGTTATTACATACTTCATGAGGATTTCAAAGATAAAAGATCAGCTCTCCACTATTGGTCACATGATTGATGATAAAGAACTAACTATGCTTGCTCTCAATGGTCTTCCGCTTTCATGGGAGGCATTCATTCAAGGAATCAATGCAAGATCTGAACTTCCCAAGTTTGATCGATTAAGGATTGACTGCATTCAAGAGGAGTCAAGACTAACAGCAAGAGGAATTGGTCAAAGCTCAAAGAATGAAGAATTACAAGTTCTTGCCTCTCATTCATCAAACAAAGGAAAAGGCTTTAAGAAAGGATTCTTCAAAAGGAATCGAGAAGATGGAAATGATGATGCTCCTACCTACAAAAGAAAACGAGACATGTCCAAGATTCAATGTTTTCGTTGTGATAAGTATGGTCACTTTGCGAGGGTGTGCCCTCAACGACCTAAGCTTCAAGTTGCCACTGCAGATGTTGAAGAAGTCACTCCACAAAAGGACTCCAGTGATTATCTATTTTATTCAGCCTTGTCTAGCAATGTTTCTACTGACTCTAACACTTGGTTGATTGATAGTGGTGCTTCTAGGCACATCACCGGATTCAGAAGTCACCTTTCAAACTTAATGGAAAGCAACTCTAGTGATCAAGTTGTTATTGGAGATGATGCTAGATATTCTGTAAAAGGGATTGGAAATTCCACTCTTCACTTGGATTCTGGAATTTCTTTGGAGTTGAATGATGTACTGTTCGTACCAAGGATAAAGAGGAACCTTGTTTCAATTTCAGCATTAGAAGACAAGGGTTATCAAGTTGCCTTCTCTAAAGGGAAAGTTCTTATATGGGCAAAGAACTCCAGCTTCAAAACTGCTCAAGTGATTGGAGTTAGACATGAATGTCTCTACACGCTGTGCACTCGTCCTCTTCAAGCACTTGTGCATAACAGTACCAGCATGTGTGATCTTTGGCATCGAAGATTGGCTCACATTCACTTTCGTGCTCTACCTATCATGGAGAAGATGGTCACCGGTCTTCCGAAATTCGATCAAGAACATGAAGGTACATGCAAGGGATGTGCCCTAGGCAAGAACACAAAAGGTACGTTTCATTCCAGTGAAAGTAGATCTAAATGTATTCTTGATCTCATTCATTCTGATTTGTGTGGTCCAATGTCTATTGCATCATCTAGTGGTTTCTTGTATTATATTATTTTCATTGATGATTACTCTAGAAAGACTTGGATCTATTTCTTGAGATCTAAAGAATCAGAAGAAGTATTAGAAAGATTCAGAGAATTCAAAGCACAGATTGAAAATCTGTCTGGGAAGAGGATCAAAGTATTGAGATCTGATAATGGTGGAGAATACACTTCTGGCACATTTCGAGACTTTTGTATTGAAGCAGGGATTAAGAGGGAGTTCAGTGTTCCCTATAATCCACAACAAAATGGTATTGCTGAAAGGAAGAATAGGTCTATTGTGGAAGCAGTGAAAGCTATGATCCATGATCAAGACTTACAAATCTCTCTTTGGGCTGAAGCATCAAGAACAGCCGTCTATGTTCAAAACAGGAGTCCCCACAGGATCTTAGAGAATAAAACTCCTGAAGAAGCATTCTCAGGCGTGAAGCCTGAAGTTAGTCATTTGAGGATCTTTGGCTGTCCAGTCTATGTTCATATTCCAAAGGAAAAGAGAACAAAGCTAGAACCTTCTGGGAAGAAAGGAATTCTTGTAGGCTACAGTGAGACATCAAAAGCTTACAGGATTACATTCCAGGACAGAAGTCTATTGAGATTAGTAGAGATGTCACATTTGAGGAAGATGTTGCTTATAGAAGGTCCAAAGGCACTCCTATGGAGATTGATGAAGAAGAACCTCCTCAAGATATGGAAGTTGACCATATTCCAGAGAATCTGAAGGAGGATACAGAACCTAAAGAAGATATTGATCCAGCTGAGCCTTTGGATCCTACTGATGGACCTCTAGACATTGTGATTGGAAAGAAAAGACCTCTTTGGGCTCGCAGGACAATGCAGGAAGCAGAAAGGTTTGCAGCTCCAAGAGGAGCCTTCAGAGAAAGCAAGAGACCTCACAAGTTCTCTAGTTATGTTGCCTTGATGAGTCAGATTATTGAGTCAGAGCCTTCAAATGTTGAAGAAGCTTCTAGTCAACAAGTATGGAAGGATGCCATGATTGAGGAGTATCAGTCTATACTTAAGAACGATGTTTGGGATATAGTTCCTAGACCCAAAGACAAATCTGTGGTGTCTTCTAAGTGGCTCTTCAAGATCAAGCATGCAGCTGATGGGAGCATTGAGAAACACAAGGCTAGATTTGTGGCTAGAGGGTTCTCACAAAAAGAGGGAGTTGACTATGAAGAAACTTTTGCTCCTATGGCTCGTTACACATCTGTTAGAACCATCATTGCTATTGCTGCATCTAGAGGATGGAAGATTCATCAAATGGATGTAAAGACACTTTTCTGAATGGCATAATAGAAGAAGAGGTTTACATTGAGCAACCAGAAGGATTTGAGGTGCATGGGAAAGAGTCTCATGTCTGCAAGCTGAAGAAGGCCTTGTATGGTCTTAAACAAGCTCCTCGTGCTTGGTATGAAAGAATTGATCAGTATCTTTCAAGTCTGGGTTTCTCAAAGAATGATGCAGATTCTAACCTCTACTTCAAAGTAGTAAATGGTGAAGCATTAATTTTGGTTTTATATGTTGATGACTTGATCATTACTGGTGAAGAACATCTAATTCTAAAATGCAAGAAGGAATTAGCTTCAGAATTTGAGATGAAGAATCTAGGTCTCATGCATTACTTTCTTGGCTTAGAAGTTTGGCAAAAGCCAGATGAGATGATTCTAAGTCAAGGGAAGTACACTGTTGACATTCTCAAAAGGTTTGGTATGATTGACTGCAAACCTATGTCTACACCCATGGAGACTAATTTAGATAAGTTGAAAGAAGCTGCAGCTAGTTCAGAACCAGTGGATTCTACGATGTATAGACAGTTGATTGGTTCATTGATGTATCTAGTTAACACTAGACCTGATATTTGCTATGCAGTGAGTGCACTTAGCCAGTTTATGTGTGAACCAAAGCAAATACATCTTGTAGCAGCTAAACATATCCTGAGATATTTATGCGGCACAATCGGATATGGGTTGAGATATTCTTCAAACGTGGATTTGGAGCTGCATGGTTTTACTGATTCTGATTGGGCAGGATGTGTCTCAGATCGGAAGAGTACTTCTGGTTGTTGCTTCAATTTGGGGACTGTTATGATCTCCTGGTGTAGCAGGAAACAGTCTTCAATGGCCTTGAGTACAACTAAAGCAGAGTATATTGCAGCTTGTGTGTCAGCTCGTGAGGCAGTGTGGCTTCGTAAGCTCCTTGCAGGATTGTTTGTACAATCAATGGAGCCTACTATTATACACTGTGATAATCAAAGCTGTGTGAAGCTTTCTGTCAATCCTGTGTTTCATGACAGAACAAAACATGTTGAGATCAAGTACCACTATATTAGAGATATGGTGCAAAGGAAAGCTATACAGTTGAGGTATATCAGTACTGAAGAGCAAACGGCAGACATTCTCACCAAGCCTCTTGCCAGGATTAAGTTTGTATACTTCCGAGAGAAACTTGGTATGGTGGAGAATGCAGCCTTGACTAAGAAAGAGTCTCAGTAATCAGTGATCCTTGATTGAGAATGCAACTCTCTGCTGAGAGAGAGTTGAGGTGCAAGCCCTTGATAATGCAATTCTCTGCTGAGAGAGAGTTGAGGTGTAAGCCCTTGATAATGCAATTCTCTGCTGAGAGAGAGTTGAGGTGCAAGCCCTTGATAATGCAATTCTCTATTGAGAGAGAATTGAGGTGAAAGCCCTTGTTTCCACCCTCTGGGAGAAGCTATGGTGGATGTCATGTGTGTGACTCCATGACAACATCACGTGAGGGAATCCGTGATGATTTTTATTTATTTATACCATCTATGGAAGTAGCCATAATGGTTAATATCACGTTGAGGTGATATTCTATTTTGTTTTCATTCTAATATGATGTGTCTTGTGTAGATGGAAGTTCATCCCTAGCTGAGAGGGAGTGTTGATGTTATAGCAGCTATGGTCTGCCCTTCACTCGCACAAGAAACACATGAATTAAATGAATAGCCTTCGGCTATTTAATTCATGTTCACTATTTTAATAAATGCAAGAGCCGACCCTTTATGATTCACATATTCTTGTTTTAGCTTGAGCCGACTTTAACTTATAATTATCATTTATTGTATTTTCCTAAAGAGGCCAACCTAAGTCAAGAGGCGCCTTATGATGTATATATACAAGGTCACTTTGTCATTGTAAACATATTCGATCTCAAGCAAGTTCGCACTATTCTTTATGAGCAGAATTCGCACCTTATAGCAGCAGCTCGGATTCAAGGAGAATTTCATAGTCATTGCATTATTTGTATTTAGAAGAAGGGCGAATACATTGTATCAAGCATTGGCCATTGTTGGGCCTGAGTTGTAAGCAGATTTCTGCTCTTGTGTTACCTTATATAAGAGAATCATTTGTTGGGTTTTTCTCCCTCAAGAGGAGGGTTTTCCCAGGGTATCTTTGTGTGTTCATTGTCTTATGTATTGCAATTCATTTAAATACTTTATTGATTGATCTGATCTAAGAAACACTAACAGCTCTCACCTTCCCACTCCGGGATCTGGGTGATCAAAACATGAAGGGTTGCTTTCAGTTTGTTATCTTTCTTGGGCTAACATTAAGGGGTGAAGTTTTATGTGCTAAAAATTCGGAAAAAACTAAGGGGGATATTTCATTCTTCATGTGACCAAGTTTGCCACAATAATGACATGCCATAGTCTTCAAATTCTTTGAAGAATCATCAGAACTCCCTTGATCTTTCTTCTGAGGCCACTTTCCTTTGCCCTTGTCCTTGGTTGCGAAGGCCTGTTCAACAGTGGGTGTATCACTATTGCTACCAAACTGTTTCTTCCATCTATCCTGCTGCAAGAGTTTGTTGCACAAGTCATCGAACTTCAAGTCAACTGTTATAGAAGTGATATTAAGTGCCTCAATAAAGTGCTCATATGAACGTGGTAAACTCTTTAGTGTGATAACCACAATGTCTTCTTCTTCCATCTTGCGACCTATTGCTTCTAGCTGATTGCAAATGTCTTTGATCTTCATCAAGTGATCCTACAAAGACATCTTCTCGTCCATCATGATCGAGAATAACATATTATTTAGGAAGAAGGCCCTGCCCTTGTCTGACGTCTCATGCAAATCTCGCAGGTGCTTCCAAATCTTAGTTGAGGTCTTGCCTAAAGGAACCTCTGGAAACATCTCATCTGTGACAAATAACTTGAGAAGCATGTGGCCAAGTTATTTTAATAAAGTTGAAAATATCAAAGAAACTCTTGCTGCTAAATGTTCTATTGAGGGGGTATTATCTTCTTATGATTTGCTTCTTTCGAGCGGTTTGGGGCTTTCAAATCTTCATTTTCTATTTGGCTCTAAATCCCGATCCATGAAGATCAATACATGTAGCAAGTGGTGCCCTCCCCTTTTTGACTTTCTCAAAATTAATACTAATGGTTCTTCTCGCATTAACCCAAGTACTAGTAGAATTGGAGGAGCTGGGCATGCACAATGATGGTACTATTAGTTTTGTTTTCTCTTATGCAATGGGAATTGCTTCTAACAATCAAATGGAAGCTTGGGCTATTCTTGTGGCTCTTGAGAAGGCTTGTGGGTTGGGTTGGAGGAAGGCTATTTGTAAATCTAATTCTTTGATACTGTTTTCTCTTTTGAATGATAGGGGTTCTCAGGCATCCTCCTAGATAATTGCTTCTTTAGTGGACCAAATCCTCCATCTTTCTTTGAATTTTGAAGCTATATCTCCTTTGCTCATATTCCTAGGGAGTGTAATGCTGTTGCAGATTGCCTTGCTAAGTGGCCACTAAAGGAAAATCATGGGTGGAATATTTTTGAACTAGGCTTGTTGCTTTCTGATAAATCCTCTAAGCTTTTCCAACTTAATCATAATGACCAAAATACGATGAAATAAAGGCCTGTACTCTCTCAATGATCATGATGAGTTCTTGAGGGTACAAGATAGGGGTAAGCCTTCTTGGGTTTTCTCTCTACTTGTTTTAGAAATGGCTCTTGCAATTTGAAAATTTCAAAAATATAGAATGTAATCTGTTACTATTTCTTTAACATATTTTTTTCACCCTTTTATCAAAAAAGAGAAAAGATGGTGGATAATAGGTAAAGAGGCTGCCCATAACTTTAACAAACGTGTGGCAAGGGTGTAATGATGAGTTGAAGAGGTTGAATAAAATCGGAAAGTGGAATTAGGCAATGCTTCGTTAAGGCTGGTCATAACTCCAAAAAACATCTCCAACAGAGATGTAGTGATAAATTGAAGAGGTTGAAGAAAATAGGATGGTGGTATTGTTCAATATGATCACCGATAACTAAAGAAGGGATGTGGCAAGAATGTGTTATAAAATTGAAGATCATAATTCAAGATGACTAAGTCAAGTTGTGTTAAAAAAATGAAGATGTAAGAAAACAGGGTAGTGGACATTGTGCAGACATGTGACAAGGTTGAGAGGATAAACAGAACCATTCATAAGTCAAGAAGGCGTTTAGTGAGGCTGTGTTGATAAAATTGAAGATCTGAAAGAATATAATATAATGGGTATCGTTATGCAGGTAGGTAGACATGCCAAAGACTGGAACAAAATAGTTATGGGATATAGTTTTTAATAACCTATATTCATATATCTTTAACAATATGGTCCAAGATTTTCTCACACGTCCCTAAAACTCAGAGCAGGAACAACATGGATAATCATACCGAATAATAAGAAAGAAAAATTTGTTATGGATATTGCAACCAAAAAAAAAAATTTGGGTGTTGCACCTTCCAGAGAGGACGATGGGATTCGAGAAGCTGGCGGCTCCACGGACTTACTCTCAGCAGAGAAATGACGTCCCGCTGGGGAAGCTTCGTGCTGATAATCTTAAAAACCTCGGGAACAATGTCGCTGCTCCAACCTGATTCTTCACTTTCCATTAAATCGCCTTACCTGCCAAATCAATTTCCCTTGAAATCTATCCTTTTGAGGCCTAAATTCTTTCTATTATGCTTCTTTGTTTGTTTCAGAGAACAGCCGTTGCCCTTCGTCCAGTAATTCAAGGAGCAAAAGCAAAAACAACTAGCTACCTAGCTATATTACAACAGCAAGTGAAATGAGATGAAATATTTAGAGGTTGCGTCTAAATATGGATTTTATATCCGTATATATTTTTTAAAAATTTAATTTATATAAAATTTGATCTCTCTTAAAAAAAAAAAAAAAGTGTTTGAAATTTACAGTTTGTGAAATACAAAATATAATTAAAAAATTTAAGAATATTATATATCATTTTTAAAATTATTTAAAATATTTTTAGTTGAAAAATAAAATAAAAATTATTATAATTGTTTATAGTAATGTTTATATATAATACTAAAAGATATCATTAAATCTTAGTTAAATCTTTCAATATTTTTTTTTTCATTTCAATTTCAATTAAATTTGTCTTTGTATTATCTTCAAGTATCTTTATTGGTAATTCATCATTTTCATCATTGATTGAGGCACTATAGTCCCACATCTTATGAGGTTCTAATTTGTAATCATTGAAAGCTTGAAATAAAAAACAAAGATTTGAATGTACATACACAAGATTTTTTACTTTTTTTCTTATTCAATCTATTGCGCTTCATAGAATTGATGAAAGCATACTCACTCCAATTTCTTTCACATGTAGAAATATTAGAGACGTACTTGTGTAAAATGAAAGTAAATAATATTAGTATTTGAATAAATTAATCATAAAATAAGTTTGTAATTCAACTATTATATAACTAAATAAGCAATATTTTACTTGAGATAACACATGGATTGCAATGTCTCTTAATAATGGTGTTTTTGTTCCATAATTCTCTCAAAATACTTTGGGTTCAAAATTTAATTGATCAAATAGAACATCTCAATGGAAAAATTATTTACTTCATTGACATATTTTGGCATTTCCTCCTTGATTTTAGTATGGTCCTCTAGATATTTGGATAAACTCTATTCAAATAGGTTTTTCATCCCATAGAAATCTCATCATCTAATTCTAGTTTTTTGTGAAACCATTTTGGATTAAGTAGAAATCTAACAAAATGAAGAGAATTATGAAGCCTATTCCATCTTTTAAACTATAATCTCAAACAATATCACATGTTTCTTGATCAAATGGTGGTGCCCCAACAGTACATGTATCTTATAGCGTATCCCTCTTATAATCTAATTTCTCAAACACATCTCACATGCATTGCTTATCATGATCAAAAAGATGGACTTCAAGAATAGGCCAAGGTGTTAGAAGGTCAAACACTTGTTGTCAAAATAAAAATGATCCACTATCGATAATGAGATCAAAATTTTCATCACATGATTGGGTGTGAATACATGGTCTATACATCCATCTCTCCCATCGAGTGGACACGGCCATTTGTCTTAATGATTGTTTAAACTTTACAATTCAATCAACCATGATAAAACTATAGGAAAATCATGTTTATGCACATTTAAGTAGTTGCAAAGAAGCATAATTCTTATTTATGACATGTGATATAAAGTGGTTTACAACAAAATATTTCTTTTTGCATTTACAACTACCACACTAATCCAAAGAAGCTTATTGTGCAAAAATTTTAAAAATAAGTTCATGAAATGAATTACACATGGTATCTAAAAAATGTTTGGATATTCATATTCAATATTTTTTCCTACCAATACATTACTTGAAGCATTATTAGTTATAATTTGCATATTATTTCTCCCTACATGCTCAATTGCATCTTGAAAAAGACCTACTAGATGTAGTGCATCTTTCACATGACTTAAAGTATCATGTGATTTGATAAACATTGTACCCTTAGAGGAGGAAACAAAAATATTAATCAAAAGCGTATGTGCAATGTCAATCCAACCATTTGAAACTATAGAAACACTTGTATATGACCAACTATCTTTAGTCTATTATAATCTTTCTTCAATGTGTTTCTTATCATCATTTAATATAACAATGTGAAGTTTTTCAAAACTTGGAGACACATATCCTTTAGGCACATTATTGACTGTTCTTATAGTCATTTTCCAAAAAGGAGACTTAATTATGGTTAATGGCATTTCACAACTGAAAAAATGTCTCAATAGAAACATCTACATTTTTCTATTAGTAGCATAAAAAAAAATTCCCAGTTTGAGATTCATAAATGAAGGTAGAAGAAGTAGATGAAAATGTTGGCCTCCCTATATCAACACCAAAATAATATTGAGAATCTTTTGAATGTCTTTGTAGTGATTCAATGAGTTTTCAAGAGTCTACAAAAGTAAACTCTTTAATTAAATCACATCTTTTTCAATTTGAAATTTATTGCAAATAATTATTTGATATTTATTTTCGACCTCAAACAAATGATCCCAAATTCTTGCAACTGAACTACCATAATTTCCTTCTGAATAGTTTTTAGTTATTGTGACAAACTTCCACAACCTCTACTCAAATTCCTTTTTTGCTTTGTTATATTCTATGGGGTTTGCGGATGGACTTCTTTGTGATACTAACATGGAAGGGTTTGAAGAAACACCATCAATTTTTTTAAATATTGTTTAAAAGTACATATATTTTCAAAATAAAAATATATACAACTAATATATATGTTTCAAAAATATAAAACTTAAACTCTTTTACTATAAAAAAATTACATATACATCTGTATAAAGAATCAATTCATGTTTTAATATTTATTTTGATAGCAAAAAAAATAATGATTAATAAGTTAATTAATGAAAGAAATAAACATACCCAAAACGTGATCTTGCAACAAGAATTATTAACTTTGTTCTTCTTGTAAATCTTTCAATTAATTTTTATAAATTGTCTAATAAATTCAAATTTTTGTCTCAATCCTTTTGTCAGTTTCTTTTAATTAAATTTATATCGTAAAAACATGAAAAAAGGGATATAAAAATATAAATATTTGAAAAAATTATATTCAAAACAACTTTCTAAATTAATTTAGAAAAAATATATATAACATAATTATATATTTTAACTTTAATTATAAAATATATGTTAAGTGGGAAAAGTGATCTAGATCCAACAAGTTAGCCTAGATCCAACTTTTCATCTTTTGAACTCAACATTGGAACACAAACCAACTAGGGTTTGATGATTGACTAACAACCTCAAGGGAGAGCCAATATGTTAGGGTTTCATTCCTTTGTGTTGCAAAGATGGTAGATTTGAAGTGTTCTTTAATTGACCTATTTGACATAAACCTTGAGTCTAAAAATATAATTTAACACACAGACGAAAATGAAAACTGACGAAACAGTTGTAGATTTGAGAAATGGAAATAAAGGGGCACCTGTGTATAAAATTTGAGCCTGAAGTGGGGGGACAAGAGTGAGGGAACCCTTTTCTGGAATTGAGGATTTTTTAACTCATGAATCTAGATTTGGAAGGTACAAGTCTACTCAGTACTTTTCTGCAACCTATTGATGAAATTCTTGGATCTAACCTGCACACATGAAAAGATGGAAAATGTTGTGTTGTATATGATTTTCTTCAATCAACCCCTAATTTTGGTGTTTTCACCTCCACAAACAACAAAATGATGATGGTAAAGAGTGCTTACCCTTGGTTGAACAAAGATAGAATAAAAAATAAATGATTGTAATAAATAAATGATCATTGATAATGTTACCTTAGGCATGAAACCTCTATCAAAGTGATGCCACACCATAATTTGATACAAAGAGTTTATGATAGATGACTGAATCACCTTGAAGACCTACAAGAGGTTAGTCCACATAATACAATAAATTACAATAGCTAGCATGTAAAGGATAAGTCACATGTATCTTCACAATAAAAACATAATAGTACATGTTTAATTATGATAGTGCCTAGTTATTCAAATGATAGGGAAAAAATTGCTTAAATATGTATCCCAATTGATCTTTTTAGATATAGGCTGACCTAAGGTCATTTTAATATACTTAAGGTCAACACCCAAAATTATAATTATTAAATTTGGACACATTTAGGAATAGGGTGCCCTACCCCTATCAAGGTGATTTTAGCTCAAAAATCTCAGGATGTTAGGGATTTTAATGTTTTTTCCAATCTAGCCTTGAAATGAATAAATTATTAATATAATTAATTCTATAGGCAAAATAAGGTGTCAATATAGTATGAAATTGTCAAGGGTAACAATTTTATGACACTACATTTAGCCCCCAGTTTAGTGGAGGGTATGATCTTATGTTCATACTCACACTAAAGGAATGGAGAAGATAGATTTTTATCAAAACATTGAAGAGAAAGGATGACACCAAGTTGAAAAATGCAATAGCCCCCAAACTTAGGATCATATCAATCCATAAAGTCAAGAAAACATAAAGCAAATATATCATATGCAAGACAAGGAAAATTTTGATTATATATGGCATACAATGAGAATTCAATGGAGTACACATAAAATCATAAACAAAGCATACATAAGGAAAACATGATGCATACAAATAATACATGAAGCATACAAGGAATACACGAAGCATACAAGGAATACATGAATCAAACACGTTGAATACACATGGAATACATGACGAAAACACGTAAAATAAACGAGGCAAACATGTGGAATACATGAGGCAAACACATAGAATACATAAGGGAAACACATGAAATACATAAGGAAAACATGATACACACATGGAGAAAATACAACATGCACATGGAACAAACATGGAGCAAACATGAAATATAGAGTATATAACAACAATGTTAGTACACACTATATAAAACTAAAGATCCAAGTCAACAAGGTAAGGAGACCTCAATATGTAAGGTTGTCTCAATTACCAAGCATCATCTCTTGAATGCTCAAACACATAGAGGAATTCTAAAAACATTCAATCTAAAGTTCGTACACATTAAAAATCCCCCATGGACCATAAACTAGCAAGTTGTGTTATTATAGGTGACCATGGATATGATAAATAAGGATCACATAAAACACAAAATTCTAGCAAATTATGTTATGCTAGGTGGCTCGTGAGATACATGGATCTATGATGCAAGGGCATCTTTGATGCATTTTTGTGTCATGTTGCAAAACTTTGAATTTTGGTTTGTTTTGGGTCAATAAGGTTAATTTGGACCATTTAAAGTCATTTGGGGTCGTGTTGGATTAGTTTTGAGTGATTAGGTGCAAAGTTGTCAAAAAATGCAAAAGTTGCAAAAAGTTGTCATTGTTGTTGCATTTTTGGTTTGGGAAGTTAGGAATCATTTTTGAGTGGTATGAATGAATATAATTGGTTAAATTGAGATGTACTCATGCAAACCCAGGTTGGAAAAGTGTTGGAATGAAAGAAACTCATTTTTGGCACATTTTTCCTTACATTTTCTTGTGTAAACAGTCTATAATCTTTATGGTATGGCCTGCTATGGATTAGTACGGCCCTGCAAGTGATTGTAGAATTTGAAGGACACTTTACTCTTTCAAATTCTTTTTGTCTCATGAATTTTCAGTAGTGTCAATAATTGCAGATTTTCACTGTTTTACAACAATAAAACATGTGTTTTACGGGTTTGTATGACCTAGTACGGCTAGGGCAGTCATTGGGGAGTTAGGGATCTATTTTATGGTTCAAATAATTTTTGTTTTGGTTCATTTGGAGTTAATTTGAGAAAGTTATGGCAAAAATTCTCTTGATAGTCATGTTCAAAAATTAGGGTTTCCTACTTGAATAAAAAATTCATTTCTCATGATCCGTATGGTGAAAAATTCTAAAAATTGCTAGAAAGTTATGTTTTAAGGATATCTAAAAACCCTTTTGGGATCAACACTTTAAAAGTTGGGATGTGTGAGGAATCAATGACAGTGTGCTCTCATTTGCTTGAAAAACAGTCAAAATCGTAGTTTGGTTGATGTTTGAACAAATCTATGCATAGTTTGATTATAGTTGGATAGGAAATCAATGAAATATGTTGTGGAAGGTCTGTACAGGTCAAGGCTCTCAATTTTTAATGATTTTTTCTTTGTTAAGTGCCCATTAGGCCTTCAAATCAATGTTTCCAAGTGCACTGGTATACATTTAGTCATTGTTTGAAATGAATCTTTGTTTGAAAGTTGACAAGGCAATCAAGTTGTGTTAGGTCAAGTCCTTTCTCTTCATCATTTTTGGTATCAGATCCAGAATCTCTCTAGGAAGTGATCTAATTATTTTGGATAACGTGGTTCAATGAGATTTGATGTTTAAAGATGGCTCCTAATAGGAAGAAAGATGGGCAAAGGGCATTCACATTATTAAATATATTGTTTAAGGTGGAAAAGAAGCTACAAGAGGAAGAAATGGATGAGGAATAAATGGCAGCCAAGAAAGAAAGCAAGTTGGCAAAGGAAAGATTATTCCAGACTACCTGCAAGTCCAAAGGTAAATGTTGTCAAGTTATGATTTCAGATAACTGCATGGATAATATTATTTCTGAATATATGGTAAATAAATTGGGTTTGAAAAGAATACAACACCTCACACCCTATTCAGTGAGTTGGCAACAAACAGGTAACTAGGTGGTTAAGTGAGCAATGCAAAGTTGAGTTTCACATAGGCAATTATAAGGATGAAATAGTTTGTGATATTATGCATTTGGATGTATGTCACATTGTGTTTGGAAGGTTGTGGCATTATATCAGGACAATGAAGTATAATAGGAAAAACAACACATATGATTTGGACAAAGATGGGAAGAAATATGCATTAGTAGCCTTGAAGGATGAGTGCACAAGAATTGAAACCTTGTTGTTAAGTGAGAAGAAAGACGTACAACAGTATGAAGCAAAGACAAATGAGGTAATGGTTGAGGTAACAAATTTTTAAAACTAACATTTTTGGAAAACCAGTTGAAAAAGAAATGGAAGAAATTTCTTTTGAATTTGCTCAAACCAATGAAAGTAATAGTGGCGTTGTTGTTGAAGTGGGTGATGTTCAAGAAGAAGAAGAGACAACAAAAGAAGTTATAGAGGACTCAAGGATAGTCCAAAGTGAGAAGATAGTTATGGAGGATAAGGAGATAGCATGTTTCTCAAGAGAAGAACTGAGAGTTGATAATGTTGATGTCAAGGAGAACAAAATAATCGATGAGAAATTCAAAAATAAAAATGAATGGTTGAGTAAGGTTGAGGTGAAGCAAAATATTTTGGAAAATAATGAAGAGAAAAGAATGTATGGAAAACAACATGAGGTGGATGAAGAAGTGGAGTATGAAAATAAAGAATATGATTTCTTTAATATGTTTGTTTCCTTTGTAGGTAAAGAAGACAAAGTGGATGAAAGAGAAACTAAATCTCCAATTGCAATCAAAGCTAAAGCTAGAATGAGGAGACAAACAGAAAACCATGAATATATAGCGCCAAGTTAGCCTTGGATCAAGAAGCATGTTGTTGGACCGAAAAGCACAAATGAACCAATTGAAAAAAATGTAGTTGAGATCCAACAAAAATAAAACAATACACGCATGCAAAGGAACTAGAAGACGAGAAAGAGGATTCCTATTTGAGGTGGAACTCAATTTTTCTCTTCATTGGGTGCATCATTTTGCAAAAAAATTGGTTTGTTTTGGGTCAATAAGGTCAATTTGGACCATTTAAGGTCATTTGGGGTCATGCTGGATCAATTTTGGGTGATTAGGTGCAAAGTTGTCAAAAAATGCAAAAGTTGCAAAAAGTTGTCATTATTGTTGCATTTTTGGTTTGGAAATTTAGGAATCAGTTTTGGGTAGTATGAATGAATTTAATTGGTTAAATTGAGATGTACACACGCAGACCAAGGTTAGAGAAGTGTGGGAATGAAAGAAACTCATTTTTGGCACGCTTTTCCTTATATTTTCCTATGTAAACAGTCTGTAATCCTTATGGTACAGCATAGTAAGAATTAGTACAGACCTAAAAGTCATTTTATAAGTTGAAGGACACTTTACTATTTCAAATTATTTTTGTCTCATGAACTTTCATTCTGTTTTGCAAAAGTTATAACATTTCTAGTGTCAACAATTGTAGATTTTCACCGTTTTACAGCAAGAAAACATGTTCAACTATAGATTTGTACGACCTAATACG
Source organism: Sequoiadendron giganteum (assembly GCA_007115665.2). Taxonomy (NCBI): domain Eukaryota; kingdom Viridiplantae; phylum Streptophyta; class Pinopsida; order Cupressales; family Cupressaceae; genus Sequoiadendron; species Sequoiadendron giganteum. The sequence continues at coordinate 709,477,977 of CM021103.1, forward strand.
AATAGAGAAGTCATTATGGGAGTTAGGTCTCTATTTTATGGTTCAAATTCTTTTGGTTTGGGTTATTTTGCAGTTAATTTGAGAAAGTTATGGCAAAAATGCTCTTGATAGTCATGTTCATAAATTAGGGTTTCTTGCTTGAATAAAAAATTCATTTCTCATGATCCGTATGGTGAAAAATCCTAAAAATTGGAAGAATTTTTTTATTTAAGGATATATAAAAACCCTTTTGGGCTCAAGCCTTTAAAACTTGTAATGTGTGAGGAATCAATGACAGTATGCTCTCATTTGCTTGAAAAATAGTCCAAACCCTAGTTTGGTTGATGTTTGAACAAATCTATGCATAGTTTGATTATAGTTGGATTGGGAATCAATGAAATAATTTGTGGATGGTATATACAGGTCAAGTCTCTCAATTTTTTATGTTTTTCTCTTTGTTAATTTCCCATTAGGCCTTCAAATCAATGTTTCCAAGTGCACTAGTATACATTTAGTCATTGTTTGAAATGAATCTTTATTTGAAAGGTGACAAGGAAGTCAAGTTGGGTTAGGTCAAGTCCTTTCTCTGCATCAATCTACTAGATCACAAGTTATTCTAGGTGTCCATATAAATACACAAATTCACAGGCTAGCAAGCTTCATTATGCTAGGTCTATGAATAGTGCATAAATGTCTAATATCATGGTTTGATAATCACACCTCATGGAGCACATAAATGTTTAACATCATGGGGGATGATTTGATAACCGTGCCTTAAGGAGTACACAAATTTTTAACATCATGGGTGATGAATTGATAACCATGCATAAAGGGGCATTATAAACAATAACACCACTAAGGGAGCATGCCAATAGTTCAAATCTCACAAGATGCTAACTTGTAGATATATGAAATGGATAGAGTAATATGCCCTCCCTTAAAATGTTAGCATACTTACATGTTGATATTTTAAGGAAAGTAAGGAGAAGAGGGGATCCTAAAAAAGAATACACACCTCCAAAATTAATTATCCTTTCCCCCAAGTGTATAGGCAAGGAAAACCATGCTAAATACTATCATGTTGCTACCATAGATGAAATATGGTTGCACATAATATTGTACCACCATGAATGGAAATGAGCACTCATATAGAGATACAAATTCCACATAAAGAGCAACACCATGGAAGATATCTTATCATTTATAACAAATAGGTGTATCAACACATGGAAGAGTGCTAGCACCACAATCAAGAAGTTGTATTTTATTGCTTAAGGCCTGAAATTCGTTGATGGAATGACCATGCTATTGATGATATGCACAAAAATAATGATTTGTATAATTATTTTTATAAAATCTTATGTCTTGGAAGAGGAAGAGTGATCAAGTGGGCTTTGAGAAGCCTTGATAAAATATGCTCTTTCTCGGATAGGGATAAGGAATGAGAAGTGATATTTTATCTTATGAAGAAAAGTTTGCTTGCTCAATAGAGGAAGTCATAAATACTTAGATGATGGAGGATGAGATGGATATGGAGGAGGTTGGAAACCTAAACCCCTTTTAGCAAGGTATGGTGTAGGTTGCACAAGATCCTTAATTACTTGTTCCATGTTTTCATTATATCCAAGTTTAGAAAGAACTTTAAATCCAACCTCATAAAGTTTTTTCAACTCAGATGGAGGAGGAGAAGTATTGTCTAAATGATTATTTGTTGAAAGAGGAGTAGCAATTTACATGAGAAAATCAATTCTTTTATAAGAATGCAAATCCTTTTTGAGTGTTGAAATTTTAGGAGGGGGATCATTGTTAGATGTTTCCAACACACAAGGGATGAAAGCTAAAGAGCCTACAATACCATCATGGGTTGATGATGTTTGTGGATTTTTTGATGTAGAAGGAGTAGAATATTATGGAAATGAAACAAAATATTCCTTAGTTTAGATTGTGGGATTTTATACTCTCCCACAAAGGAGGGTGTAAAATCTAATGAGCCCCAATCGTCACCAAAATATGTATATGAAGATGAAGTGTTATTTGAATCATTATTTTTATTAGGATTAGTTATAGTATTGAGGTTAGATGATTGAGAAGAGGAAGGACAATTTTATGTGAATGCCATCGAAACAATCTCCATCTCTTTAGGATTTGATGGTGAAATTTTATACTCCCCAATGAAAGAACGTGTAAAATCTAGAAAACCCCAATCATCGCCAAAGAGTGTAGTTGTATGTGATTTACTTTCATTGGTTTCATTATCATTGGATGGTAGTGTTTCAACATTTGAAGATGGAATAAAAGTACTAAGAGATTCAAAAATAGGGGTTTTATGTTTGTCTTTGGCTTGTAAACAACTTTCAAATTATATGTCTACTTTACCGTATAGACTTTGTTATTATGTACACACTTCATCATACAATGAAGAGTAGACATGACTCTTCTCATGGTGTGAATCCACGGTCTACCAAGAAGAATATTATATGAAATAGTGTCAGGAATGACATGGATAAGGGTAGGGAAAATCATAGGTCCTGCCTTAATGGGTAGTGTGACTGTACCTAGTGGTCGCCTACCAACATTATCAAATCCATGTATAGAAAGATAATTACGTTTTATGAGGGATGATCCACACCAATCCTATGTAAAAGGTCAATGCTATAAAAATTAAAACCTAATCCATTATAAATTAGAGTATGACTAATTTTTTTATCGTTAATGTAGAAAAAAATAATGAGAGCATCATATCAGTTTTAGATTTCAAGAGGAGGTAATTCATGTTGAGGGAATGTAATGTCCAAGTTTTTTGCTTGCATACAATTAAACAAGGTTGTTACATCATTCTATCTAATATAAGGTGACACCACTATGTTTTGTAAGGCCTCTTGGAGAATCCTGTGGTATGTAGGTGAGGTTTGAATTAAGTCTCAAAGAGATATCTTAGCTGGAGTATTACGAATTTGCTCAACAAGATCATACTCTTTTCCCATGTGTTGAGGAAGATGAGGTGTGAGGGGAAGATAAATTTAAGGAAATGGAATGGAAGTATGGGTGGTTTGTGTTTGTTTAGGTTGTTTCTTGTTTTAAGTGTTGTATCTGTGAGTAGTTGCACGATAATGTGGTTGTTGTGATAAATTTTGGTGTATATAATTGTTTTGAGTGAGTTGTTTTATAAAGTTTAGGATGTGACCAATAGGTTTAGGTTGTCTTGAAGCACCTCCAATAATGAGATTAGGTTTATTTTTGGTTGAGGAACATGAGAAGGAGGATAAATAATCAGTTATTGCTTTACAATTTCAATTGAGTTGACTATTTATTGACAATATTTTATAAATGGGGTATCCACCATGAGTGTGGGCTCTTCATCTATTCCTACCATATATCCAAAAGGAAGAGCATTTGAATTAATAAAGGATTCAATGATTGTATCCTCTTGTACCAAATATCCTATTAGTAGGACCAATCTTAGGAGAGGAACAAGCATGAGTCTCACCATTACATGAAGAATGAAGATTGGGTAAATTAATGTTAAGAAAGGTATCAATGATTGTATTCTCTTGCTCCAATATATCATCATGGGTAGGAAAAATCTTGGTCAGTCGAAGGTTGGCATATATCACTTTTAACAACATGGGATAGGGTTTGGGGTAGTGCCCCAATTTTTTTTTGTAGAAAACAAATATTTTTCTATGAATTTTTTTTTGAAAGAAGACATATTTATATCCCCCCTATTTTTTAGCCTTATTCTGTTTATTGTGCTTTTAGGGTCAAATTGATGATGTACAACAAAATTTGGAAGTTTCATGACAAACTATGAAAAACAGGATTCGGCTCTGAGCATAGGCTATAGAGTAGGATCTTGCATAGAAAATTGAGGTCAAAATGGTTGGACATGGGTGAGGGAACCCTAGTATAACATTATAGATATTTAAAATTTCAAATCTTACATAGAGAAAATTTTGTAGGTCCTTTTTGTGAAAATCCAAGTCTGAGGTCTAACAGAGTTCAAGAAATCAATATGCCCTAATTTTGATGATAAGAGGCACATGAAGGCATGAATGAGGGTGTAAAGGAGGAAATTCAACACCTTGAAATGATGTGACCTCAAAGGGAAAATTTTCCTCAACTACCTCAAGGATCAAAGCTCAGGTGATGAGATAAGAAAAAGAGGAGGTTTTATTATGTTTTATGCAAAAATAAAAAGAGAGAGTTTCAAGGATTGAAAGAGCAGGTTGCAAAGGTTCTCTGGATAAACCAAAAAGCTCTCAACTAAGGATGACTATAAGGTCCAACCTTCTATGCATGGATTACAACTCTTTGTTCAATTGATGATTTCATTATCAAGTGTAATAGTTGATTTAATTTGATGATTTAGGTGGTTTTATTTGATGTGAGTTTTGTGAGGGATGTGTATAGAGAATTTCAAGGGATATGACATAGGTGAACTATGAGGTAGAATGTGATTTATTTCATAAACCCAACATAAAGAAAGAGGGAGAGATATAAATAATTAAAATGAACAATATGGGGTGTAATGTTGAAGTGTGTAAATTTTGAATTGATGCTTTCAGTGTGCCAACTTATTTGTAAAAGGAAATAGAATAAGAAAAATTGATTTCTCTCATTCATGAATTGTATGTAATTAATAATGTGGTAGTACATGAATAATACCAAGAGTTTGATTGTTGAGTGAAATGTTCATTATGGTTCATATAGTTAAATACCTCGTGGATAGAAATTGAAATTTGGATTAAAGCTTACACTATCTTTGGTCTAATAATTGATTTGGTTCAAGGTATTATTTGTGCTTAACCTAAGTATGGTCTGAGATAATTGTGAATTATAGAGCATGCATGTAATAAATGATCCTAGAAGTCTAACTAATTGTTACCTCAAATGAACTCTATATCTTTGATTATTTCTCTAAGGTGGATGACATTGTAGCTAGATAATTCTCTATGTGGAAATATACTAAATATTATTACGTATCTAAGTTTGAATAATGGAACTAAATCATAATTGGAGGATATTGATATGTTTTGCTAACAATTGTTATAAATGTGAGTTATGTATTATGTTAGGTTAAATAATTTGGATCACACAAAAGGTTAGTACTATTCTAGTTGTTTTCTAGAGGTAAATGTGAAAATAAAAGGGCATAATTTTGGATGCTCAAGTGACTTGTGAATTAAATTACTAGAATATTGAGTTTGATTTGATTTGATTTCAAATAATTATGTTTTATTAAGCTCACAAATTTAAAGAGAATTATATGGTGCTAACATTGAATGGAAAGTTTAAGTATATTGAGCTTCAGGACATGGGTTATAATAATGCATGTGGTAACCAACAAAGCATGACCGAGGTACGTAAATTTAGCATTTTGTTAAATTGATAATGGTGCAAGCTATGAATATCCCAATTTATTTTATTTTCAAGAAGGATTGATTATTGCAATGAGATTTTGAGTATATACATGAATAAATGGGGAATGAGAGAATTATAAAGGGCCATAATCACCCTACTTCATATGTTAAAGTAATATGCCTGTTTGTATCAATATTGAGGCTAAAGTGGGTTATTGTGTGTGTGGAAAATAATTGGAGTGTTTGAGATTAGTTGTGTCTTAGCCTAATGTTTCAAGTTGTTCCTTTATGCCTTGAGAGAGTGGGTAAAAAGTACAACTCGTATACAAGTTTATAAGCCATTTTTAAGAGGTGAAAAAAGGGAAAATTAAAGTTATTAGACCAATTTTGAAACTCCAAAAGGGATACCTAGGGTTAGGGCATCTGAAGAGGGGAATATAATATGATTTAGGTGAGTTTTGAAGGGGGTTTATTTCTACTGGTTGGAGTTGAGCAGGAAAAAAAAGATAATGGAAGAGGAGAGCTTGTTCACTCATCCATGGAAGTTGTCCATCTTGGGAGGTAAGTCCATATTGTTTAATCCTTGAAGTCATTGTAAAGTTTATTGATATTGATCTTGTAAGTGGGTGTGTGAGTGTGTGATAAAATGATGTGGGTATTTTTAGCCATAGACACCTATGAATTCTTGTGCATTGCTATGTAGTGTTATGGTTTTTATTTTTATCTTATTGTCTATGAAATACAGCCTTGGATGAATGCTAATGGGGTGGAAAACTTGGCCAAGAGGGTGCTCTTGTATTGTGTAAAATTTTGAATAAGGGCCTTTTGAGATTCTCTTAGCTCGGGGGTATGGTGAGAGCCTTAAGGGCTTGACGACCCATTAAGGTTGGGTGGAGAGCTTGAACTTCTCTCCCATTGGCCCATGGAAAATAAACTTTCTTGTTGGTCTTGTATGCAGATACTGGCTGGAAGCTAGTTGTTAATGCTACTTTTGAGTATTGTGAACATGTTGTGTGAGTAGAATGAAGAAAAAAAAACAATTCAGGTACTGCATCATAATCTTATTGCAAGAAGGGCCTATAATCAAAGAGTGAGATTATTATAACTATTTTATGATGTTATTATGGAGAGTGCTCTATTTGAGGTGTAAATGAGTGTTATGCCTACAATATATGTATGAATGCTAAGTATGGAAAACTTGTGTGTGACTACATGAATGCAAGAGAAGGATTTTGCATAGATAGAGTAAGATAAGCTATCTATAAAACTTGCAAATGATTTTTTTTTTATATTTTAAGATCAAGAAATACATCACATGAGCTGGGAATAAAATGTATGGAGTGATGGATATTGTATAAGCCATTTGTTTTGTTCAAACTATGTAAGGTGAAAACCTTTGTCTCTGGGTTCTACCAATTAGAAAACAAACGATAATAAGGGAGTAACAATGTGTTAGTAGATGCAAATTGAAAAGATAGATCCTCAAAGATATTTACTCATAGGAAATCCCTCTTATGACACCCATTCTATTCCCACTTAAAGCTATATAAATGTTTTATTTAATTCATTTAAACTGCAACAACAAAAAGCAAGAAGAATCACAAGAAAAATAAAGACGAGGGATCCAACTATGCTTTCATGGATTAGTGTTGATTTATGTATCTACAAGGTAAAATAATATAATATGACATCAAATAAGCCATACAATAGAGTCTTTTCTCATGGGTGCCCCTACAAAATCGACATCCTACAACCCCAATGACCTGCAAAACCATGTTAGAAGAACAAAAAAAAAATGAATCAAAGAAAATAAATATGAAATAAAAATAAATAGGAATTATAGAAGGGGGGTGCTGCCTTGTGAGGGCAACAACCCACCCCTCCAACTTGGGTGCGACTCCTGGAGGTGGTTGTGACCTCCTCTATGAGGCCGACTCTTCCAATGAGCCACTGTGTGTTGAATAAACCAGATACTGAGAGGGGGGTTGAATCAGTAACCACTAACACTTATTGAACAATCATCATTAATTTATTTCATTATGGAACAGAAAAGAGAAATAACACAACATGACATTCATAACACTGAAACACCATATTTTATGTGGAAAACCAAATGAGGGAAAACCATGGTGAGGATTAGCTCAAAATATATAGTTATATCAAAAGGATTGGCTCACTGCCTGATACAAAAGCTCACTGCTTACAGAGGACTTGCTATCCAAAAGGGAGGCTCACTGCCTACAAAAATGTATAAACAAAATTTGGTTGACTGCCAAAGTTGAATTGATGAAGATACACCTCAAGTGCTAATTCAATTCCCTATATTCTTAGAGTGTTCACTCGCAAACTGATCTCCAGTTCGCACACTTATCCTTCTCTTTTTCGCATTCACATCACACATCATAAAACCTTGCACATCTCTCTCTCTTTTCTCTATTTTTGATTCTTCTAAACATATTGTATATATACACGTATGCAATAGTTAGGTCGGCATCAAAAGATAATTCAATCATGTCAAAACATCATGAAGTCAGCTAGGACCAAGGCTAGGTCTTCACATTTAATTCACAATCCAATCGACTAGATATTAGGTCGGCCAAAAATTAATACCAAAATGCAAATATAAAAACCGATGTCAACGCATCCCCCAAAAATATGAGAATGCATACATACACGCTTCCAACCATTATAAACCTTTTCCCAAAACCTTAGATCATACCGAATACCAAAGAGCATATGTGGACCAAAAATACCAGAATTACCAGATTAAATGTCAGATGGGATAAACTGGTTCTACACATCGGTACAGGGTACCAGACCAACATGGTGACATCAATGAAAACCTAAGACACATTTCCAACAATCTCCCCCTTTGTCATTGATGGCAACATAAAAAAAATCCAATTCAAAAATTCATATCTCCAATATCTCTCCCAAAAAAAAAAACTTCATCTCCCCTTATCCACATCTCTCCTCAAAAATCCATATCTCTCCCCAAAACTCCATTTCTCTCCCCCTTTGATATCAATGGAAAAGGGCACCAAAAATAAGAAGAGAAAAATGACATGGTGACATTCAAAATTCCAAAAACTTCAAAACATCCACTTCTTGAAACCAGAAAAAACTATTTTTACTTCAAATAACTTTTTGTACCTTTCTTTGATCACCGAAAGCAATTTCTTCCATTCTAGAACAACATAATCCATTCTTGTAGACACACTTTCCAACACAACCAACAGTGTGAAGGAGGAAGACCAATCTGAGGATGAACATTATTTTTCACAGTCTTCAACATCAAAGAGTATTCTGGCAAGATGGTCTAGGCGGACCTCAACAATCTCCTTTAGAAGCCAGAAGGTCTTCACAACATCATCCCTCTTTCTTTGCATAATAATAATTTCAACTTGTAACTCACCAATTCTCAATCTTTGTTTCCCTTCTTTGTCCACAAAGATGTCAATTTCTTCCCAATGTTGTTTACCTCAGATTCTATTGTTTCAATTTTGCTTTGAAAATTAACAACTGTTGTAGGCCACCAAAGGCAATACTTGTAAATAACATTCATTTCTTTCATGCACTCCTTCGTTTCCACAATCAACTCAGCTAACCTTTGTTTTGCTTTAGTACATCTCTTTTCAATCAGAGCTTCTAGCTTGCGTCTTTCCGGACCTTCAAGCAACATTCTTTCTTCAATCACTTCAACTAGATTCTTCACCAGAGAATCATAAACATCAATATTATTGTGAAACAAATACTCAATCAGAGCGTCATCAACTTTAATCTTGTCAATCGGAGAGGCTATACTCCAAAATTCACCAACTTTCTTCATTTTTCCTTTAATTAATATAGACTTGATGTCATTTGGATCAAAAGATTCAGATCCAGGCATAGATTATTATTCTTCTTCCAACTCTTCAGGAATAACAACAATATCTTCAGCAACAACTTTTCTTTTCCTTGATTCTAGAGGGGAATCACTAACAACAACTTCCAATTCTTCCGTACCAGAGGAGGAACCTTCCTCAAATTGACTAGGCATAACTTCACTAGAGCTCACTACATTTTGCAACGATAAGAAAAAGTTCTTGCATGCACTCTCTTTATCCTCAAGACTCTCCAAATGTTTGCGAGTTTATTTTGTAACGGGAATCTTGGATTCCCACATATCATTCTTTCCCGGTAGGGATTTCAAAAAATAAATAACCAAACATGTAAGAAATGATCCAAAATGAAATGGATATCCTTCTTTCAGTGACATTTGAATGTTCTCGACTAGATTCTCAAGAATTATCTTACATAAATCAAATTGTATGTTCTCCTTAACCATCTTATACGCGAAATATACTGCAATAGCCGAAGTAGAACTTTCTCTAATCCTGAAAAAGATTTTATACGAAATATCGTATGCAACATACCTAATCGAAGAATCAACAATAGTATCAATCACCAGTGCACGGGGATCCTTGTCGACTCTCATCAATTCCTCTACTTCCTTGTATTTAATCATCTTTCATCCAAGAAGTTCTCCAACACTGCATAGTCCGGTGACTGCTTCGATCACATCCTTCAAGAGAAGATAAGATTTGTCCAATATAATTTTGTTCTCCTTGAATTTTCCCAAGATAAACAAAATAAATTCTTTATTGTCAAACCAAGGGAATTCTCCCCATATGTCCAAACCTAGGGTTTGCAAGTTTTGAAATTCACTCGGTTCCAACCCTAATTCTAGTTTCTTGATCTTTTGATTATCGAATTCATCTAGCTCAAGTCCTTTCAACTTTAGAGGAGTTTTCCTACTTGATCCTTTGATAGAACTTTCCATTATAGCTCTTAAATAACAAAAAAAATCTTCTATTACCTTCTTCTGTTGTCGCGAGATAAGGAGACTTTCAACACTTGATTTTGAATATCCATAATGTTCTCTTTGACGTTATTCAACTCACTTCAAAAATGCTTCGAGAGAGTTCCAAATCACTCTACAATTCCTTCGAATGTAATGATGATAAAAAATGATTCGAGAAACTTCCTTTATATTCCATCATTTTGCCCTAACTCATACTAAATGCAAAAAGTTGTCAAACTTTTCTTCCATTTCGACTAAGAAATCCTAATTCACTCCGCAAAAGAACATGCTTGCATCTTTTCTACCGATTCCTTTTGTAACATCTTAATAGTCCTGACAAACTTCATACCATATCCACGTGCCAACACCCAACATAACGTACTTTCGAGGGTTTAATTTTTTTTTCTGATAATGCTCCCCCTAAGACCAGGCTAGGTCTAGTTCTCGGAGGAATCATCTACACCGGATGAAGGTACAGATGCATCAGTAGTATCTGATTCTTCTTTATTTTTCCATATCTTTCTCGTTTCTTGCTTAACCTCTTCATTTTCAATCTTTTCAACTGGTTTATCATTCTTCACTGGAGCAGACTAGTTTCCCTTTTTACTTCTACAATCTTTTGAAATATATCCCGGTTTCTTTCAATGATAACAAACAATGTTTCTCTGTCCAGTTTGATTTCCATTCATCCCTATTCTGCATTGATTGGATTTATGTCCAAACATGTTATAGGTATAATAATAGCCATCAAAAGATTGATTTATCCTTCCTCTATCAAATATGTTCATCATCACTCTACTAACCATCCTTACTTGTGATCTGCATTCAGTAGCTTTATGTCCTATCTTCTTGCATGTATAACATTGTCTGGAGAAGGGACCAGAAAACTGATTCAACCTACTCCTACACTCAGTTGCCTTATGTCCAAATTTATTACATGAAAAACATACACCGTTGAAAGATGAGTACCTTTGTGAATTCGGTTGTTTGATAGGTGGTTTCCTTCTAGAATTTCTTTTCTACTTTCCTTTATCTCGAGTCTTCTGATTATCTACTGGATTTGAATTCTGCATTTTTCCATCAGCTTCATTTCCTAAGCCACTTTTTTCCTTAGAGGTTTTCTGTCCAACTATTAATTCATCAAGCTTAGTGGAGCTTGTCTTAAAGTCATCTTCATAGAGTTTTTCTTTCTCAAGATCTGCTTTCAGATTCATCACTTCCGGTCAAGTCTAGAGCAAACATCAACCTTGTGTTGTATCATTGTCTTCAACCATTCTTCAACTTTTACCTTTTCATCTATCTTCAACTTCAATCTGATATTCTCATCATTTACTAGCTTCAATTCTTCACTCACTTCTTTGTATCTTTCTTTAAATTTCTTTAACTTCTCTTTCAATTTATGGACACAGTCATTAGCTTCATCAAGATTCTCCTTCAGATCTCTATTCTTGATTTCACCCTTGTCAAGATCTTCAAGGGCAGTCCAGAGCTCTTCTTTATCCATTGTTCAATCTGTAGGATCTCCCTCAAGCTGTTAAACTTCTTTAGAGGAACCAAAAAGCTTTGATACCAATTGTTGAATAAACCGAATACTAAGAGAGGGGAGGGGGGGTGAATCAGTATCCACTAACACTTATTGAACAATCACCATTAATTTATTTCATTATGGAACAAAAAAGAGCAATAACACAACATGACATTCATAACACTGAAACACCATATTTTACGTGGAAAACCCAATGAGGGAAAAACCACAGTGAGGATTAGCTCACAATATATTATATCAAAAGGTCTGGCTCACTGCCAGATACAAAAGCTCGCTGCTTATAGAAGACTTGTTGTCCAAAAGGGAGGCTCACTGCCTACAAAAATGTATAAACAAAAATTGGCTAATCGACAAAGTTGAACTGATGAAGATACACCTCAAGTGTCGATTCAGTTCCCTATAAGCTCAGAGTGTTCGCTCACATACTAATCTCCAATTTGGACACTTATCCTTCTTCTCTTTTTCTCATTCGCATCACACATCATAAAACCTTGCACATCTCTCTCTTTTCTCTATTTTTGGATCTTCTAAACATCTTGTATATATAACTGTCTACAATAGTTAGGTCGACATCAAAAGATAATTCAATCATTTCAAAACATCATGAGTCGGTTGGGACCAAGGCTAGGTCTTCACATATAATTCGCAATCCAATTGACTAGATATTAGGTCGACCAAAACTTAATATTGAAATACAAATATAAAAATCGATGCCAATGCATCCCCCAAACATATAAGAATGCATACATACACACTTACAAACATTATAAAGCTTTTCCCAAAACCTTAGATCATACCGAATACTGGAGAGCATAGGTGGACCAAAAATACTAGAATTACCGGATCAAATACTGGATGGGATAAACTGGTTCTGCACACCGATATAGGGTACCAAACCAAAATGGTGACATCAATGACAACCTAAGACACATTTCCAACACTGTGTTTACCACTGTAGGGCATTTTCCTTTACAACTTGCCTCAGAATGCATTTTGTTCACTCCTCTGCAATCATTTAATCCCTCCAAAAAAAGAAAAAAAAAACCTTGCAATATTCTTTCACAAACAAAGAAATGTGCAAATAGTTTGTTATAGTCGACCCTTGCAGCACTCCAATGTCACACGCATCCACCATTCTACCACCATTATTTTCCCTGCTCTTCAAACAACAACAAAAAATAGGGTTAGCAGTGTATAGCACCCAATATTAGGATAAGAACATTTTATTTAATGTTAAAATGGTAGTTTCTTTTCAATACCCAACATGATAACCCAAAAGAATGTGCCTCCATTTTATTTGAAAGGGATGTCAAAGAATTCCTAAATAATGTTTAATATTGTGAAGTCAATATTTGCAATCCTCAACAAATAAATATTAACATTAGTGCTCAAAATAATAGAACCAATATATGTTGGCAACACAAGGGCAGACAACTAAGAGGGGGGGTGAATTAGCTGTCACAAAATTTTAAACTTATTAAACTTATTAACCTTTATTCTCAGACAATAGTGAAAGCATGAACCAACAACACATTAGAAATTCACATAACACCAATATTTTTGAGTGGAAAACCTGTTAGGGGAAAAACTACGGTGGAGGTTAATCCACAAGTTATACCTTGTTAAAAGTATAAGAAAAATATAAGAGGAATGCACATGCATTCAGGCACACTACCTAGAGCTCACTGCTCAAAGGAAGACTCACTATCTTACAAAAAACATTCAGATTAAATCCATCTAAAGAATTTGAACTGAGAAAGTAGCATCTGCTAATGCTTGAGTACAGTTTTGATTAAGCACATGAACACTTCTTCACTTTCTTTCACTCTTCTTCACACTCTGCTCTACCTTCGAATGATCTGAACCTTTTTTGCACATAGCACTCACACACTTCGCACATCACATACATACCAAATGAAGAAACAATCACTTATATATATCCACAACAAGAAATCACATTGCTTCATGTCGGCTTCAACAAAATAATAAAATGAATGCAAACTAGCAGCCCAAAACAATAAAGATTATCAATGTGCATCAACCAAGGTCTGCCACAACATAGTAGAGACCTAGAAAAAATTTCTCAAACACACAACACCTTCAAAGATTCTTCCTCGAAGATCCACAACACACTTCAAACACCTTGTTGGCCATGAACATGAAAAACATGAACATGCAAGAGAAAATCTCGGATCATGAGCACAATGATCAATGTAGACATGCAACATAGATAGAACATGATCTAGAAATGTCCATGAACACCATAGTAACATACACAACAACTCCGATTATCAGATACACGTTGTCTTCTTCCATGAACACCATTTGCAATAACAGAATAGTTGTCAGAACACAAAAACTTATAACTTGCTCAAATCTTCATGCACACCTCTGAAAATTTTAGAGTAGAAACTAGATAGGCTTGAAAAAAAACCCGTTAATCTGCAACATCTCGCTATCAACATACTGAAATTTCTACCATACTGATCTTCACTGCTTCACAAACAACCTGTAACATATTTTATTACAATTTTCTCAATATCCTTGACATATACAGTCTTAAAGACATTAATGCTAATAATGTTGACATCAATGACAACCACATATCAGAAACTCAACCACAACATCCAACAATCTCCCCCTCTGGCATTGATGTCAACACATGATGTGAAAAAAACACCATCAATGCAACTAACTCTTCTTCCAACAATCTCCCCTTTACACATTGCTCTTCTCTCCCTTAGTTTTTCAAGAGTTTTTCACATTAATCTTCTCCCCATTTGACATAAATGAAAAAGATACACAAGCTCTGAACCACATATCTGAATCATCTGACTACTCCCCCTGAGTAGCAGCCACCACAACATCAATCTGAATCAAGATATGACTATGAATGCACAAAATGATGCAAAGATTATGCATCTTAGTTTTGATTAGGAGGGGTAATCACCCCTAACTTCCCTCTGAGATACTCAAAATTATTCTTGGGAAAATGCTTAGTAAAGATGTTTGCAATCTATTCCTTAGTAGGCACATACTCCAATCTGTCTCCCTTATCACTCACCTTATCTCTCAAAAAGTGGTACTTGATAGATATATGCTTGGTCTTTGAATGCAACACTAGATTCTTAGAAATTTTTATAGCACTTGAGTTATCAAAGAATATGGAAATAGGTTCATCATACACAACTCTGATATCTTTCAACATCTACTTCATCCATAATACTTGAGTACAATTGTTAGCAGCAACAATATATTTTTCCTCTGCAGTAGACAAAGAAACGACATTCTGCTTTTTGCTTAACCATGAAATTAGTTTCTTTTCCAGGAAAAATGTGCCACCACTAGTACTTTTCTTTTCATTCACATCTCTTGCCCAATCAACATCAGTAAAGGAACTTAAAGTAAGATCATCATCTTTAGGATACCATAGGCCAAAATCGACTATTCCCTTCAAGTATCTGAAAATTCTCTTCACAACAGTCACATGAGATTCCTTAGGATTGACTTGAAATATAACAACAATGCATACAACATCAATGATATCAGGTCTAGTTTGAGTCAAATAAAGCAATCCACTAATCATTGATATGTATCTAGTCTGATTTTCCTTTGGAGAATTGTCATCTTGTGTCAACTTACATCTGATCACCATGGGTGTACCGACTAGTTTTGAATCTTCCATACCAAACTTCTTTAGCAGTTCTCTCACATACTTGGACTGAGATATAAAGATCTCTTTATCTACCTAAGTAATTTTCAATCCCAAAAATAATTTCAACTCTCCAATCATTGACATCTCAAACTCATTCTGCATCTCATTAGAAAATTTCATGCACAAACCATCATCTCCTCCCAAAATTATATCATCAACAAAGACTTCCACAAACAAATCTTTATCATTATCAATCTTGAAATATAGATTACTATCGGCAATACCTTTGTTAAATCCAAGCTTCAACAAGTACTTATCCAATCTGGCATACCAAGCTCTAGGGGCTTTCTTGAGTCCATATAATGCTTTCTTCAACCGACAAACCATATCTCCCTAATCAGTCAATTGAAATCCATCAGGTTGCTCAATACACACCTCTTCCTCTAATTCACCATTTAGAAATGTTGACTTGGCATCCATCTGATAAAATTTGTAGTTTTTGTAAGTAGCATAAGCAAGAAATAATCTCACAGCTTCAATTCTAGCATCAAGAGAAAAAGTTTCTTCAAATTCTATTCCTTCCATCTGAGAGTATCCTTTGCATACCAGTCTTGCTTTGTTTCTGATAACTTTAGCTTGCTCATTCAGCTTGTTTCTAAAGACCCATTTAGTTCCAATTACATTTTTGTCTTTAGGTCTAGGAATAAGAATCCATGTATTATTCTTCTGAATTTTTTGTAGTTCTTCTTTCATTTCTTCAATCCAATGTTCATCTTTGCATGCTTCATTGACATTACTTGGCTCAGCCTTTGAAATTAAACAATATTCTTTTGCAATTCTTCTCCTAGTTTGGAGAACTTTGTTCTTATCTCCTATAATCTAATTTTCTGAATGATTTAATCTCACATACCTTGGAGTCTTAAAGTGTTCTTGAATTTTAGGTTCTTGTGATCTCTCTTATGTACTTTCGATAGTCTCTCCTTCTTTTGATCTTCTTGATTCACGTGAATGATCTGAACTTGATTTGAAGTTTGGCTCTTGTTTCTACTGTCATTCTAATAATCAGAATCATATCCACAGGTTTTGGAGGGTCTAGCAATGTCTTTATCAATCTTAACGTTTTCAATTTCAACCATTTTCTTCAATCTCTTTTTGTAGCACCGATAGGCCTTACTCTTAGTAGAATAACCAAGAAATATTCCTTCATAACTTCTAGCATCAAACTTTCCTATATCTTCATCTCTCCTGATATAGCATTTAATCCCAAAGATTTTGAAATATCTAATAGTAGGCTTATGACCAAACCATAGCTCAAAAGGAGTCTTACTAGTATTACCTTTGATTTGTACCCAGTTAAGGATATAAACAATAGTACTCATAGCTTCTCTTCAATGGATATGAGGGGTATTTCCTTCCAACATCATAGTTCTAGCAACATCTTGAACTATCCTATTTTTCCTTTCCACAACTCCATTTTGTTGAGGGGTCCGCGATGTAGATAATTGTCTCTTTATCCCATGTTCTTCACAAAAAGAATTAAACTCACCGGAAGTAAATTCACCACCTCTATCTGATCTCAGACACTTAATCTTCAGACCTATCTCTGTCTCAACCATAGCCTTAAAGATCTTGAACTTTTCTAGAGCTTCAGATTTCTCCCTTAAGAAAGTAACCCACATCATCCTAGAGTAATCATCAATAAGCAACATGAAGTACAGGTAACCTTGTAGACTTCTGATTCTACTAGGACCACACAAGTCAGTATGCACAAGCTCCAACAATTCATTTGAACAATGTTGTTTGCTCCGAAATGAAATTCTAGTTTATTTTCCTAACTGACATTCCTTGCATATGGTATTAGTAGGCTTCACTAACTTAGGAAGATCTCACATAGCCTATGAGGAACTTATCTTGATAATATTATCAAAGTTTACATGACACATTCTTCTATGCCACAACCAAATTTCATCAACTTGAGCAATCAAACAAATTTTACTAGCAGCATTCATATGAAAGATGTTACCTTTTGTTTTAGTACTTGAAGCAATCACGTTTCCAGAACTTCCCAGTATGCTACATTTTCCATCTTTGAATTGAAGATTGTATCCCTTATCAATCATTTGTCCAACACTTAGAAGATTATGTTTCACACATTCAACATAAAGAACATCATCAGTATTATGCTTACCATCAAAAGAAATACATCCTCTACCACAGATTATACCACCATTGTTATCACCAAATCTTACAACACCACCATCATACTTCTCCAAGCTTACAAATTTACTTTTATCACCTGTCATGTGATGTGAACATCCACTATCAATTACCCATTCATCTTTTTCTTCAACTCGAGTAGCTAGAGCTTTCTCCACATTTGTACAACTAGCAGATTCAGTAGACACATGATTATTTTCCTTGATAGCAATAAATACAAAATCATCTTCACTTACATTCCCTTTGTCAGATTCATCATCTGTCACACCTTCATCAGGAGCATAGTAACACTTATTTTGAAATTCAGGCTTGTAAGTCTTGGCTTAGGAACTCTTTTTGGACACCTTGATGCAAAATGACCTATCTTATTGCAAGAAAAACATTTAATAGCAACTTTTCTTTATACTTACCTTCTCCTCTAGCTTCCCTTTTGACAATAAGTGCTTCAAGCTCATTCAGTTCTCTTTCTTCTTCTCCAATATTTCTCATTTCTTCCTCATATTTGAATACTCTTCTAGAATAAATTTCACCTGAATCATATCTCTGCTTGTCTCTCTTGAAAGTAGTAGCTTTAAATGCAAATTTTGTCTTTAGAGGGGCATCACCGAATTCACTCAATTCAAAAGCAGTAAGTTTACCAACCAACATATCTCTGGTTATATTTTTCATAGTTTGGAGCTCCTCAATGGATGCATCTTTTATTTTGTATGCATTAGGAAAGGATCTAAGCACTTTAGCAACAATCTCTGATTCATCCACCTGTCCACCAACACATTTGATACCACACACAAGTTCATTCAATCTTTGCATGAAAGTAGCAATATTCTCATCATTACCCATTTTCAACAGTTCATATTTTCCTTTCAGACTCTGTAGCTTAGCCATCTTCACATTAGCATCACCTTCATATAAAGTTTCCAACTTTTTCCAGATCTAATAAGCAATCCTCAGTTCCATAACATTCGTCATCTCAAAATTAGTCAAAGCACTCAACAATGCTTCCTTAGCCTTGATGTTATATTCAACATCCCTAAAATAAATAGTAGTAGTAGGACCATTCTAAGGAATAACATACCTATTGCATGTAATTTTCCAGTAGGATTCACCAATGTATCTTAGATGACACTCCATTCTAGTCTTCCACAAAGAATAATTTGTTCCATCAAATCTCAGACTATCCTTCTTGTATGTCGCCATCCTGGATCACCTCAAGCTGTTAAACTTCTTCCAAGGAACCCGCTCTGATACCAATTGTTGGCAACACAAGGGAAGACAATTGAGAGGTGGGGTGAATCAATTGTCATAAAATTTCACTTATTAAACTTATTAACCTTAATTCTAAGATAAAAGTGAAAGCATGAATCAACAACACATCAGAAACACACATAACACCAAGATTTTTGCATGGAAACCCTATTAGGGGAAAAACCACGGTGGAGGTTAATCCACAAGTTATACCCTGTTAAAAGTATAAGAAAAATATAAGAGGAATGCACATGCATTTAGACACACTTCCTAGAGCTCACTGCTCAAAGGAAGACTCAGTGCCTTACATAAAACATTCAGATTAAATCCATCTGAAGAATTTGAACTGAGAAAGTAGCATATGCTAATGCTTGAGTACAGTTCTGGTTAAGCACATGAACACTTCTTCACTTTCTTTCACTCTTCTTCCCACTCTACTCTACCTTTGAATGATCTAAACCTTTTTCGCACATAGCACTCACACACTTCGCACATCACATACATACCAAATGAAGAAACAATCACTTATATATATCTACAACAAGAAATTACATTGCTTCATGTCGACTTCAACAAAATAATAGAATGAATACAAACCATCGGCCCAAAACAATAAAGATTATCAATGCGCATCAACCAAGGTTGGCCAGAACATAGTAGAGACCCAAAACAATGTTCTTGAACAGAAAACACCTTCAAAGATTCTTCCTCGAAGATCCACAACATGCTTCAAACACCTTGTCGGCCATGAACATGAAAAACATGAACATGCAAGAGAAAATCTTGGATCACGAGCACAATGATCAATGCAGATGTGCAACACAGATAGAACATGATCTAGAAATGTCCATGAACACCATAGTAACATACGCAACAACTCTTATTGTCAGATACACATTATCTTCTTCCATGAACACCATTTGCAGTAACAAAATAGCTGTCAAAATAAAAAAAAATTATAACTTGCTTAAATCTTCATGCGCACCTCTAAAACTTTCAGAGTAGAAACTAGGTAGGCTTGAAAACAAACCCTTTAATTCGCAACATCTCGCTATCAACATACTAAAATTTCTACCATACTGATCTTCACTGCTTCACAGACAACCTATAACATATTTTATTACAATTTTCTCAATATCCTCGACATATACAGTCTTAAAGACAATAATGCTAATAGTGTTGACATCAATGACAACCAAATATCATAAAATCAATCACAACATCCAACAATATTGATAAACGAGTGGAAAATTGTTAACATCAATAAGATTAATATTAACACCATTTTTTTCGGAAGATATGATAATGGTGATATTAGCATTTAATATTAATGCTAACGAATTATATTAACATTTCTAAGTTAATAATAATATTAATATTAATTTGCAATATTAGTAGATTTGATTATTATATTAATTTTATAAATAATATTAAGGTTAACAGATTTAATATAGTAACCATGGAGCGGAGAGGGAGCAGGAAGAGGAGCAGAGGGGGGAATTTGAAATTTGGGGAGGATTCTGGAGAGGATGGTGATGATTCTGCAGAGGTGGATGGTTTGCGACTACTAGGCAAGTTGTTGTTGCTATTCTATTGGGTTGCTATGGATTCGTGCTAGATGTTGTCTTTGGCCTGGGTTGCACTACTGTGGGTCTGTTGGTTGTTTTTGTCCATTTGGGAAGCTATGGTTTGCTGCTGGTTGTGGCCATTAACTTGTTGGGGAGCTATTTTTTGGGACTAGATGTTGTTGTCGCTCTGTTGGGTTTGTTTGGATCTTGGCCTTGGTATTTCTTGTTCTCTTGGGTTTCTGTTTCAAAGTGTTGGATGGGTGTTTGTTTTTCTACTCTTGGGTTGTTTGTATGCAACTCTCCTTCATGGGTTTCTTGGGTCTCAAGAGGGTTGTGCCTAATGTTTGTTCTACTACTAAGATTCTCCTTGTTGATGCTATGTTCTACCTAGTTGTAGAAGGTTGTCTCATTGACCTTTGTTCTTTTATCCTCAGTTGTTTCTTTGCTTCTCTCTTTAGTTTGGAGCTGAAGGCAATGTGTGTTGGCCTTTTTATTGTTTTATTGGTTTTAGCTAGGCTTTGTTTAAAATTATATCTGTTGTCCCAGAGGTTTTTTTTATTTTGGCTAGAAGTTTCTTCTCCTCCTTTCTCAGGGTTTTGAGTGTGTGTTTGAACCCCTTATGGCTTGCAAAGTTTATGTTTTTTTTGGGGTTTGTTCTTTTTTTTTCATGTTGATATGTGTATGCCTATTCTTGTTTAAGGCTATTCATTTGAATGGGTTGATTTATGATTTTTTTACTTATGTTGGGTTGTATGCTAAGCTCTATTTTAAGACCCAAATCTTCTCAAATTTAACTGGTGTGTTTGTTGCCCATGTGGGTATGTTCTTCCATATGGATGAGCTCCTTCAAATGTTTATGCTTAAGGCTCAGAAGTATCTTCTCTCAAGGCTATTGGTTGAGGAGTGTTATTTTTATTCTTTCATACTCTAGTTTGTTGATATGCCAAAGGATTCCATGTCTTTCCTTTGTATGTGAGTAGCTACTTTCTTTCAAGTTCTATAGTTAATGTCTTCTATGGAGGTGGAGACTAATCCTTATGAGGTGGAGCCCTCGTCTTCTATTGAGGTGGAGAGGGATGTTGTGGATCTTGTGGGAAGATCTATGTTTTATGCCAAAGGTTCTCATTTCATCCTCTCCTATAGAGGGGAGCCCTCTCCTATTGAGGTGGAGTTTGGGTTGGTGCTAGGAGAAGGCTGCTACTCTTCAGTGTTTATTTTCAATTTTCTACTTTCCTATTGAGGTGGGGAGTTCAGATTTTTTGGGCGCTCCTGCAAAGTGTTATGCTGTAGCCTGACAATTATAGTGATGGTTGCCTAGCTGATTTAGGTGGTTCTTATTTCTTGTTAGAGAGTTAGTTCCCTTTCTTTTCTTGGGTTTAAGGTACCGATCAAAACCTTGTTGTAGAGGGTTCAGGGTCCCTTCAAAACCTTTGTGCAGCTGGTATTGTCTTGTATGTTTTGTTTGGTGTTGTTATTGTTGTGCTACTGATGGTCTATGATTTATCTTTTTAGCAGCAAGCATTAAACCTAAAATTTTCCTTTTTCTTCATTCTTGTTTTTTATATTTGATCTCTAATTTTTTTATTTCTTATTTTTCTTATTTAATCTCTTTTCTTGCTTTTAATTATTGTACATTGTTAACCATGTATTTTTCATTAAGTATTAATTTTCCTCCTTTGTGTTGTTTCATATGCATAAGTGTATCTCTCTTGCATACTTTTGTGTTTTTGATTCCTAATAGGTGTTGATGCATGCACTTTTTTGTGGATTGTATTTTATAGTTTTACCTTTATTTTATTCCTTTTACTTTATTATTTTCATCTTTTGTAATTTCTTTTTTATGGCTTATTCTTTGGATTTTATTTAATTTTATCTTCATATTTGAAAGCTTTAAGCTTCCATTTCCACTTTATTGGTTACTCAACATATTTCTTTGATGCATATTAGCTTTTGGTTATTTTATTTGTTATGTGGTTTTGATTGTTTGTTGATTTTTGCTCCATAGGTATTAGCATTTTTTCTTTATTTTTAGTATTTGTTTGTCAATTTCTTTGATCTTCTTATTCTCTTTTCTTTTCTTCTCTTGTCTCTTCATTGAAGTGTTTTTATTAACCTTTCAATTTTTTCCTTTTTTCTCTTTCTTCTTGGGTTGCGTGTCTCCTTCCCCCTCTCTTGCCACAACCTCTCTCTTTTTCTTTATAAGCAAGTTGGATCTGCAACAAATCATAATGATTCTCCTTGAGATCTCTTTCATCCTGATGATGGATCATAGAGTGTGATCCAAAATGTTAATGCAAAAACTAGCACACAATCAAAATCTAGAAATAACAAAATTTATAAAGTATTATCTCTACTTGATCTTTAGAAGAAAAGATTTCTCCATCTTGTCTTCTAATTGTATAAAAAATTATTGTTGAAACAATGTCCCATTTTAGGAGCAACAATAGTCCAATATCTTGCACTATCTTTATTCCTTCCTCAAGAGTAATGTTATTGGCATAAAAATCCATTTTTTTCATCACTTTCTTGGATACCTTTTCATAATTCTCCTAAGGTACTCCTGGTCTTTCCAATTCAAGTATTCTATGGTACTCTTCTCTCTTCGATCTCAAGAAAAATCCTTGAATTCCTATGATTTTGTAAATTCATAATCATAGATGAATTCTTTACATTCCATCTCTCTGACATCATTCAAATTATCTCTTCCCATTGCTACATTTAATCTAAATCTTGGAGAATTCCAACAGTACTTTATCTTGGGGGAGAAGTCATGTGCTGATGTACTTCATCAGTGGCTATTTGGACATTCTCCTCCTCATCATGACTGAGGGGGTAGTCAACCAATAATGGTTGCTCTATTCTCATCATTTTTTGAGGTTGTTCCCTTAGGGGAGAATCCAAATGAATTATATGAGGGGGAGAAGGGGGAGCAATATGTGATGGACTTGGTGGTGCATTTTATTTGATAATAGGACCTTGAGGCCTCTTAGCAGCAGGGAAGGTAGAAGAATCAGGCCTAGACTGATGTGTTGGTCTCTCTTCTAGGTCTAGGGCTTTACCAACAACTCTGTCAAAATTTCTCAAGACTACCTCAATCTTGGTAATTGGATTTCTAATTTCAAAAAAATTCCCCAAGATATCCTTTTTTTGCTATCTTGGTGGCCTTTGCTTTGGTAAATTCAACCCATCTCACCCTTCTATCAACCACTTCCTGATCATCTCTATAATTTATTATAACATCTTCATTATAGTGGGTTTGAGAGATGCAGGCTGGCCTCTTGATTCTTGTCCTAACCTAATGTATGAACCCTTCAGGATCAAAATCCTTGATCCTTTCTTGTTGCATTTTATAATCTTGAAGAATTTGGTGTAGTTTGTCCAAATCTTCTCTTATTAAAATAAAGTCAAAAAAGATAATGGAGAAAGGGAAGAATGAGGCCTTCTTTTGTTTCCTCAGATGAAACTTATCTATTTCATTTATCTACCACATAATTTCTATAAATTCCAACCTATGTGGCACACATATAGGTAGCACATGGGGGCCCATAGGGTACCCATTTATTCTGATAACCACATAGCTAGCATAGAGATAATAATCTCCCTAATTATATTGAACTCCCAATTATGGTCTTCTATCTTTGGGTCTAAGAAAATCCAGAATCTCCTTATGTAATCTAATCTCAGGCACACTCGATCTTGATAGGATTTCCCTTATAAAATAGTTTTCAAAAATGATATAGTTGGATGTATCACAATCCTTATCCTAAATATGAGTCCAATATTGTATGGGGAGATGTTTCTCCTCTTTATCTTCCATGTTAATCTACAAGGCTTTATTCCAATAACCTCTCCTTGCATATAAGAACATATGGCATAGGAGAGAATACCATTTGAAGTTCACCACCTTTTTTCCACTTTTAATTTCCACAAGTTGTTTGTGGATGGCATCAACTATAAAGTTGGAAAAGTCAAAATAATTATTGATTAGGGGATTTTGGATATCAACAACCATGTACATAAGATGCACCTACATTTTTGGTTGCTCATCTCCCCCAACACCTGACATAATGCATAGTATATGTTTATGAAGTATTCTTCAAAGGATTTGACACTGAAAGGCTCTAATTCACTCTCAGAATTCCTCACTAATCTTCCATTAAAACCCTTCTTTTTGAACCTCGAGAGCCAATGCACTGAGAAACTGCTTCTGTCCTGCTGATATTTTTGCTTGAAAGAACTAAGGCTTATAACCTTGTTTGTAGTCATGTTGAGTTGGAAGACTTCAAAGATGAACTCCTTATCAATTCTGGCTAGCCTACTCCCTTTTATTGCCCTAATAATTCTTATATTTTTGTCATAGTTCGCAACAACTTGTCTAATGAATTCTACATTTATGAAAATATTAGGGACAACCAACTTTCCTAGGTCATATTTCCATACATTATAAATGGGAACATGGTAGTTTCTCTTTCAATACCAATGCACAAATAATTCTTATCTAGTGAGGGAAATTTTGACATCCTTGCATTCTCCAACTTTATCAACTATGCCGCTAACTCCATTAGGACCATGAGGATGAAGGGGTTTTTTCGAGGAGTTCGATAGTTGGGATAAAATATCCTCTTCAAGGGATCCCTTTGAAGTAGAGGGTTGTTCATTTTATTGGCTCATAGTTCCAGATTGGTTTCAAATAAAATTTTACATGAACTAAAATTTCACAATCCTTTAAATGTAACAAGATACAAAAAAATTGATTTTTGAATTTTAGGATTGTAACTCTAGTGAATTTTATGAAAGGAATGCATACCTATTATTCAACCTTTTGAGAGATCAAGTTGATAGTAAATGAATAGGTTTCTACAGATTTTGTTATTATGACAAATAAACACACAATAAGATGACCACTTACATTTAATTGAAATATTTATTAAGGAAATCCTCGCAAGTATTGAGCCACCATCCATCACATCTGCCATTACTTCTTGTTTACATGAGGGTAGCTCATTCATCTACCCATTTTATCAGTTTTGAATGTGAGTCATCTATCTAGAGGTGGAAGTACAAGATTAATCATGACTAATAACTTGATCCACTTGAAGAGTATGTTGCCATCTTTCCAACCAATGGGATTCATCCACATAGGAATACTATCATACTATGTATTTCCACCATTCCACATCATGTGAAAAGACATGCCATAATAGTCTCACAAACTTGTAAAATTCCTTTAATCATATTCCACATGCCAACATTCCATGATACTTGTGTGCAACATCCTCTGAAAGGATTTTCATATCTCAAAATCTGTCTATGCTTGTGACAATTTTCTATCTTTTGCAGTTCTACAAAAATTTATTCCCCTAACAAAATTCTTGATGTGGAAGTGTGACAAAAATGGGGACCACTTACTACATGGGCAACTTAAGTGATTACATTACAACATATGTGGAATTTATCTTTTAATGCGAGTGTTTAGATTAAAAAGGAAATCCAAGGAATAGATATAAAATCATGACTTGATAAAGACCTGACCAATTTGGTAATAAAATAGATAGGGCAGGTGAATGCACAGGGTTGGCACACAATGAACATGGCTTAAGTAAGGGGCAACCTCAGTTCAACAACAAAATATAACAAAAGTGTGAGGGTTTAGATGGGCATTAGGGTTTAAGTCAAAGAATAAGACTTTAGAAGCCCTTAACATGTGAATTTCACACCCTAGCCTATACAATTAAGGAATTAAAAAAAATCAAAAGACTAGAAAAAACCATAGAACTGCCGAATTTTACAAGTGTCACCATTTCCCTAGACCAGAGGTGCAAGATTTTAATAGTTTAAAATTCTAGAAATTGACTGCAGTGTTTGAGGATATGAGGTTGCACAGGTTCATGTCTAAAAACAAATAGATTTATCGAAATCCATGAAAACCTAATTTCTTTATTTGAATCACACACATGAATAAAACTTTATGTTGTTGAAACAATGCAATATGTTCAAATGGAAAATTTCAAAATTTAAAATTGTGGTGACTAACTGAAATTTTCATGCAAATATTGAAAGATAACACTTTTTGAGGATTTAAAATGAGAAAAATATGCAAATTTTTACTTTTTCAACACTTTTCACTAGAATGTGCATGCACTTTGATAAATGAAAACAACCTAAGATTGCACTTAGATTTAAAAATAAAAAAATATGATTTAAAAATATTTGCAAATGTAACAAGCATTGGGTTCACCAAAATGTGATGTGGGAAAAGGGATCTAGGGTCTAAATCACACCTTTTCTGACATTACATTAGAGAGGAACCAAAATTGGTCACACAAGATCACTTGAATACTATCCTCAATGGAAGATCCAAAATGATTAATTAGGGTTTTGGTCCTCTTTGTGTTTGTGGGGTTTGATTTGATTAGAAATTGAATTAATTCGATTGTGTAAATGAAAAACTAGGTCAACTATGGATCTAAAAAACTAATGTGATTTCAAAAAAGTACAAAACTATAACACAAAAATTGAAGACGAGTGTAGAGATAAAGGAACCTAACATGCAAATTGGGATTAAAATTGCCTAGTCAAGGGCGGTTGTGCCCTAGACTAGAGAATGCTACATTCCAAAATCTATGAACAGGTCTCAGTAGGTTACATTATGTAGGTTCTTCCTTCCTAGGTTCAACTTCCGAACTTCATGTATTAATGAATAATTCTTCTTGCCCTAGTTTTTAGGAGGATTGAATGCTTGATCTTGTAATTAGGTCTTCAATCCTCTCCCAAATCCACTTCAAATCTGCCACCTACAAACAAGAGAGAGGAGAAAGGGTTGTGCTAGATAAGGGATTTGTTGGGAAATCTGCCTCAACTTTCTAGCTTGAAATCTCTTGAAGACTTGGCATTTTCTCTTCATTTCTAACCTTTACCACTTTACCACTGGGAACAGTTAATAAAGGCGTGGTTGCACAGTTTACCACTTTATCGTGAGCCTCTGTTGTTCGGTCCACGGTTGGGCGGTGTTACTGCCTTACCATGGCGGTCTCCTCACTGTTCGACGATTGCGCGGTGAAGGCTCGACGGTTTGGCGAAGTGGTTACCTCCTTACCGCGGGGGTTGCTCGGAGAAAGCGTGATGGCGCAATGAAACCATGGTAGTTGGTGCAGTCGGTTACCTCCCTATCGTGGGAGTCCTTTGGTGTTGGAGCGGTGCCACGGTGTTACCTCCTTACCGTGGTGGGCTTCACGTCGACTGGCGGTTATGCGGTGGCTTACCACTACATTGTGAAGGTCTTGCAGCTTGAGCACGGTAGTGCGGTGGACATGGTGGGAAATGATAGAGGCTTATCGCTATACTATGGAGGCTCATTCTTTAAGCTACGGTGGCATGATTGATGATGATGGTTTGGCAAGTGGGTTGTCACCACTGTATCGTGGGTGTCTTCCTACTAGGGCGTGGTAGTGTGGTGTATACCGCCTCACCACGAGCGTAAGATGGATGATGAGCGGTGGTATGGTAGAAGGAGCTCGGGTTCTATTGACTATTTAGATGATGGTCAAAGTGGTGGACAAATAATGCGACGACACGTGGCATGACGATATTCATTGATTTTACATTGCTATTGTAAATCAACGTTGATTCGCCGAAAGTCTTATTTTATGATTTGTGATATATTTGCATTAAATGAATGATCTAATTTGGGAGGTTGACAGAGTGTAGATATGTCTTTGTATCCCTATTTAATGTTGGGCGGCTCGATGTGTGCTGCATAGCAGTGCACGTTATCAGAGAATGATGGAAGGCTTGTCGGTAGGGTAATTAAATACGCCCTGGTGGTTGTTGGTTGAATAGACTGAGAGTTAGATCAGTGAAGTTGCAAGGCAATCAAATCATGCAGTGAGGGTGTTCTAGCAGAATGCTAAGGTATTGTAACCATGAACACTGAGTGACACAAAACCGAGAAGATGTGAACTTGAGTGGTCGTGAGGTTGTGGTGGCTGAAAGGTTGGTTGAATGAGTGGGCTGGTGAAATGAAATGAATCTGCACTGTATGTCGTGTGAGGAAATTCTAACAGTGCGGGGATTCTATATAATGGTGTTTCCTGTATTCTCCAGATGGACAAGATGTAAACTTCTGAAGAGCATAGCTCTGAGATTGTATTGTAACTGTTTTGTTGTTGATTAATACAATTGAGCTGAGTGTTTTGGAGGGTGGGGTTTTTTACTCGAAAGGGTTTTCCCCATGTAAATCTGTGTGTCCATAAGTTTTTCTTTCATGTTGTTCGATTCTATAATCTGAATCTATGCCTGTGTTGAATCTATTATTTGTATGCATGTACTTTTCTTGAAAGGACTAATGGGGGAACCTCTGTGCTTGTTTCCACTTTATGGCATAGTAGTTTGTGTTTTTGAGGTGATTTAGAAATTAAAGTCACTAAGACATTGTTGTTCTTAGATGTTTCATTCTAAGTTGACCCATCTCATCCCCAACAAGTGGTATTAGAGCTAGTTAAGGGAGTTTAAGGTTTGTTCATGATACTAACAATTGGTATCAGAGCCTTCTTCTGGATGCTGGTTCTAGGTATTTCTCCTATGAAGATTTCTTAGCCTGACAAGCTTGAGGAAATCTAGAGGAATCGACTGATGTTTGATCCTTTGATGAGTGAAAGTCCTTTCTCTTTTGAGACAACACACAACATGAAAGACGCTGGAGAATATTGGAGTTGATCATATTGTGACAATGTGGTTTGAGGCTTCTGGTTGGCAGCAAATGATCCTGATGCAAGGGGTGTGAGTTTATGCTCATGGTTGTGTTGCAGCAAAGCGTGGTTCATGCTGGATGTCTATGTGAGAGGGCTCCTTGGTGGTATGGAGTTTCTTGGGCTATTCCTTAGCCATGGAGTATTGTGCTTGTGTTGGGTGTTCTAACTTAGCACTGAAGGTGGTTTCTCTATTGCCCTGATTGCATGAAGGCTATAAAGTTGATCTGGGTGGTCTAAAACTTCTGAATAGCCTGACTCTCTCATATGCTTATGCATGGTTGTGGTTTTGGATTTGGTCTAGAATGGGCCTGGTATTCTTGCTTACCTATACTCGCATGTTTTAGATTCATGTCTTTGGCTCTGAAGGGTTTTCTATAGATTTTCCTTAAAAGTCTATGATGCATATTCATGTTATCTTTTCATTGTTCTGGTTAACCATGTTGGTTATGTGCAAAATCTTGGGTCGTCCAAATGTGTAGTGGTTATGGATGTGCATGGGTGTTTTGGAAACATAGTAGTTTTGTAGGTTTTGCACGGTCAAGGAAAACTTGTGGTTTTGTGGAGCTGGTGTTAAGCTATTTTCTAGACCCTAGATTTTGGGGTGTGATTGGATGAGATAGTTGCAGTTCGAAATGGTTTTGAGGAGGTGTGATGTCTTCTCTGCATGGGAGTGTTGGTATGTGATTTGTCACCCAACATTCTTGTGGTGTTTTCTTGCTGGTTTTCTAGACTATGGTGCTTGAGTTGTGGACGTGATTGGAAAATCAGATTTGAGCTTGATCTGGTGTTTGAGTCAAGTTGTCTACATGGTTATTCTCTTTGAGATCTCAATTTTGTAGTTTCCAGTGCGATGATAGATTTGCAGGCTTCGTTGAGTGGATCTATGAGCTGTGCAATGTTGTGGGTTGTCTTTACCTACATGTTTGTTGTGGGACAACTCGGAAGTGGACTGTCAATATCCATGAGGTTGCTTCTATGGGGGTGTAGATTTGTTAGCTGACCTTGTTTGTGGTCACTTGTGCATTGGTGTAGCTGCTTTGAGATGAGCGGATGGATGGCATTGAGTACCTGAATAGTTAGTTATGGGAACTTATAACATGTGTATCATGATGTCATGAAAGGCTTGGGTACACTGTTTAGTGTAAGCTTTTGACAGTGATGGTGTGGTCTTCATTGTTTTGAGATCTTGGTGCGGTTTGGCTTTGTTGTCAGATGGACATGCTGTCGATTGTACCTGGAGGCTTTTCAGATTAGAAGATGTTAGGTCATGATGCTTGGAAATCTCGATGTCATGGTTTAGTGGGAGCTTTAGCAATGATTGTGGATTCATCACTTGGTGGTGAATGATCTTCTTTAGTGTTGCAGATGTTACTAGGAGGGACTCTTAGATCCTATTGCTGCAAAAGGGTTCTTTGGCATTTGCATGGACACTATTTGAGGATTTACAACATCTTGGAACCATGGAGGACATTTGGAGTCTTTGGCTGAGATGTTGGTGGTGCTTGACATGTGATGTTGGTTTAGAGCTTGTTTGTTTTATGTCATGGTATACTCTTGCTTGTGCATTAGAGTTTTGGCATGTTGCATTGCTCTTGAGACCATGGTTAGTTCAATTGAAGCATGGTATCTCCGAAGGGGGATATGTAGATCATGATGTCATGATAAGTTCCTGTTTCAAACGTTTGGAGCTTTGACAATGGTCTGGCAATTCTCTATGTTTTGAGTACTTTGTTTCATATGCTTGAGAATTTTATGTTAAATGTTGTTTGAAGTTTAGCATGCGATCATCAGTTTTCAGTGCTCATGGGTACATGGAGAATAAGGTGAAGCTATGATTCTCATGAGATGAGAAAGGTGATGTTTACAGTTGAAAGTCCGAGTAGCCTACACCTTGGTTGGACGCGAGTTCAACAAAGACCAGTGAGGAGATTGCTTTTGGATGAGTCATGCTGGCTTGTATATCTTGGAGGAGCATTTTTTCTTTTTCCTCCCTTTGGTTTGCTTGGCGGTGAAGTTTATTTGAGAGGTATTTACCCATTATATCTTTCAGATATATGATATGCTTTATCTTTCATAGATATGAATCTTGAGTTGTTTTAAGATTCTGGAGGATTCATAGTGAAAGGTGGACAACATAGTTTATCTCCTTGTGATTTTGAGGACTGGTAAGAGATAGGTATATGGGTTAATTTGATCTTCTTTGAGAGGCTTACATCCATGATTTGTTAAGTTGAACTGTTGGGTGTTGTTATGGATTTTCCTTTGGGATGTGAAGAAGATCATTCTTACACAACTGGCACTTAGAAGTGTGTGTAGGACGATGCTACATGTTGTGATTTGATGTTTCTCTTTAGTCTGGTTTTTTCTTCCTGTATATTCAATCTCATATGACTTTAGATGTGAGATGTCTATGCGGAGCCGTGATGGTCACTAGTTTGTGGTCATGTGTTGTCACTTGGGTGATGACATGGAGGTTCTTGTGCCTCTTTCTTCTGTTAGAGGTGGAGAAATTGGAAGAACTCTAGAAGACTCTTGAGAGAAATGATTCTTGTAGCTTAGGTGGTTGCAGGTTGTGCATATCAGTGTGGTAGTTCTTCGGTACTACATGGTTACATTTTTTTTCTATGTGCTTTAATTGGCAGACTTGTTATGCCGTTGATCTTTCAGATTTGGCATTACCCATGCAGTGGGAGTACCTATATGTGTTTGGTCTTCTTTGACTGGTTGGCAAATAATGCTTGTATCTGTGATTAATGGGCTGGTTGTGCTACTGGCATGAGTTTACTAATGTGGATACCTTGAAGGTATGGGTGATTGGATGGAATAGCACGAACTGTGGGTGTTGTTTTTAGTCGCGTGGGTTTGATCAGTTGGATGGTTGCAGTCAATTTTTTGGCTGATGTTCTGTCTTGTCTCTAGAGAAAGACTTCATGACTGTGTTCGTGTTTGAGAGCTTTGAAGTTGTTGCTGTGGTGCCTTTTCCATCTGTAGGATCTAATGTGTGTTCTTGAGACTAGTGCATATACGCGTTGACTCGTTCCTTTTTCCTATGGTGGATGGTTGGAGCTGTTGCCTGAGTTGGTGGACATATTGGATGTTGTTGCAGGTGTCTTGGTTGGAGCATGAAATCATTGTGTTAGGTTCTTGTGTTCGAGTTTGGAGGAAGCCAGTAAGTCTTCATCAAGTGGGAGATTGTTGGGAAATCTGCCTCAAATTTTTGGTTTGAAATCTCTTGAAGACTTGGCATTTTATCTTCAGTCCAGGCCTTTACCACTTTAACACTAGGAATAGTTAATAGAGGCACGGTTGCACGATTTACCACTTTACCGCAAGCCTCTGTTGTTCGATCCATGGTTGGGTAGTGTTACTGCCTTACCGCAGTGGTCTCCTCACTATTCTGCGGTTGCGCGGTGAAGGCTCGACGGTTACCTCCTTACCGCGGGGGTTGCTCGAAGAAGGCGCAGTGGTGCAGTGAAACTGTGGTGGTTGGCGCAGTCGGTTACCTCCCTACCGCAGGAGTCCTTCAGTCTTGGAGCAGTGCCACGGTGTTACCTCCTTACCGTGGCGGGCTTCACATCGACTGGAGGTTATGCGGTGGCTTACCACTACATTGTGAAGGTCTTGCAACTTGAGCATGATAGCACGGTGGACATGGCAGGCAATGATAGAGGCTTATCACTATACCACAGAGGCTTGTTCTTTAAGCTGTGGTGGCACGGTTGATGGTGACGTTTTGGCAAGCGGGTTGTCATTGATGTACCGTGGGTGTCTTCCTGCTAGGGCATGGTAGTGCAGTGTATACTGCCTCACCGTGAGCATAAGATGGATGGTGAGCGGTGGCGTGGTAGAAGGAGCTCGGGTTCTATTGACTGTTTGGGTGACGGTCAAAGTGGTGGATGAATAATACAATGACATGTGGCATGATGATATTCGTTGATTTTACATCGTTGTTGTAAATCAATGCTGATTGGCCAAAAGTCTTATTTTTTGATTTGTGATATATTTTCATTAAATGAATGATCTAATTCGGGAGGTTGACAAAGTGTAGATATGTCTCTGTATCCTGATTTAATGCCGGGCAACTCAATGTGTGCTGCATAGCGGTGCCCGTTATTAGAGAATGATGGAAGGCTTATCAGTAGGGTAATTAAATACACCCTGGTGGTTGTTGGTTGAATAGACTGAGAGGTCAATCGATGAAGTTGCAAGGCGATCAGATTGTGTAGTGAGAGTGTTCGAGTGGTATGCTAAGGCATTATAACCGTGAACACTAAGTGACATAGAACTGAGAAGATGTGAACCTAAGTGGTCGTGAGGCTATGCTGGCCGAAAGGCTGACTGAATGAGTGGGCTGGTGAAATGAAATGAATCTGCACTGTATGTCGTGTGAGGACATTCTAACTGTGCGAGGATTCTGTATAATGGTGCTGCCTATATTATCCAGATGGAGAAGATGTAAAATTCTAAAGAGCATAGCTCTGAGATTGTATTGTAACTGTTTTGTTGCTGATTAATACAATTGAGTTGAATGCTTTGGAGGGTGGGGTTTTTACCCGTAAGGGTTTTCCCCACGTAAATCTGTGTGTCCATAAGTTTTTCTTTCATGTTGTTCGATTCTGTAATTTGAATCTATGTCTATTTTGAATCTGTTATTTGTATGCATGTACTTTTCTCGAAAGGATTAATGGGGGAACTTCTGTGCCTGTTTCTGCTTTATGGCATAGTAGTTTGTGTCTTTGAGGTGATTTAGAAATTAAAGTCACTAAGACACTGTTGTTCTTAGATGTTTTGTTTTAAGTTGACCCATCTCATCCCCAATAGGCTTGCCTATGTCAAACCTTATTTTGGTGTTTCCACCTCCACAATGGCTATGATGATGTAAATAGTTCTTACCCTCGGTTAGGTAGAGGAAAATGGATAAAAACAAGTGATAAATGACAAGTGTTGCAACTTACCACTTAGATCTGATCTCCTTGATGGACTGAAGTCATGTTACACATATCATGCAAGGAATATTTTCTTGTTGATAGGAATTCCTACAAGTTTTAGTATTCATAAAACAAATGAACAATCTTATAAACTTGATGCATTACTAGCATGAATCTTGATTGATGAAAAATACTGCTAATTCTAATCTTGCTTTTTAAGATGCACAATTGGAGTTCAATTTTCCTAGTTGTTTCAAATGGTGAAAAATACTTGTATTTATATGCATTTACTTGTTTTCTGAAATATTACCTATGAAAAGATGATAAATGACTTTAGATTTACAAATGTAAAAATTTCATCAATAACATATTCAAAATGCATGACTTCTTCTTTGCTTGAGATCTATTCTTCCAAGAAACTTAAAATGAACCATTTGGGTCAAACTCTAGTCTCTTTGGTTAGGTTTGGCTTCAAACCTCCTTGAATGTGCTGGCTATTCTTGTTCCAATTCTTCAGCTACTAGGTTTGCAAGGGCTTCTTCTTTTTTTTTTTTTCTGCTGGTCCCTCCAATTGGTTTTGTTTCTCTCTTCTTGTTAGATAAGTTTTGTTCACCCATGTGGCTAATTTATTTTTGGGTCTGGGTCCTATCATGCATTCTAGTTCATGTCTCTGATCAAAAGTGTTTACCTTAATCAAAATATGAAGCAATTAGTTTAAACTAGCTATTGCACTTTACGTGTGCAATGGGGTACACCGAATAATTGAATGGCAATATTTTAATTTGTGTAGATAGTTTGGTTGAAATATAAAATAGTGTAGATAATTTAAAAAGGCAACTAATGAAACAAAGTAATTGTAAAGGCTCCTAGTTAGTGAGTCAATCAATTACATGCCCATGTCTTATGCCCTTGATTGCCCCCTTAATTGATTTGTGATGTCCTATTTTGACACTTAATCCAAACAAAAGAACTATACAAAATGACAAGGGTAATTGTGAGCCCTCCTCTCCCATTTCTTTTTAGTCAAGCATCTCTAGATTTACTTGAAGTGTTCCTCACCTTTTTCTTTTCTCTTTCTCTACCTCCAACCTTTTTTTTCAAACATATGTTGGTAAATATGAAAAAAATTCAGTTAAATGTCTATGTTATTTATAAAATAGTCTTTGGCAAATATCCCAACAATGTAATTTTAAGAAGCCAACATTCTAGCCTAGATTGCCAAATATTCAAAACAAAAACAAAACCAATTTCTTCTTTCTAAAAATTGAAAATAAAACCTTATTCCTTCATTATTAGTCCAGGTGTGACATGGTGCACATTATTATAGTGTGAGTCTATTTTTTAAATCACTACATTTAGCATAACCAATAATCTCCACAAGAACATTATGCATATTTAAAATGATGGAAACAATTCACATCTCTCACAACAATTTCTCTTGCAATAATCTTGGGAATAAATTTTATTGTAGTGTGGCAATCAACACATATTGAAGGTTCTTAACAATTGTAATAGTTTTCTAAGGGTGCGTCTAACAAACCAAAAGCAATTTCCAACTTTTCATTGTGGTAGCAAAAAAAACAATTTTTTTCCCTCCTTTTTCACATCACTAAGTAAATATCTTGAATCTAGGGAATATGTTGCTGCCTTCATCTCCTAAGCCAACTCTCCAACTTTGCATAGATCTCCTATGTCTGTGGATGTGATCTATCCCCTACACAAAATAAACACACCATTTTATGGTCTTCAATCCAACACATCCAAGGATCTTAATTCCTTTATCATTTACCAATCTCCTTACCATTTAAACCTCTCACCACTTGCCCATGTCTACATAGATGTTTGAGAGAAGAACATAAGTCACAACCTTTTTAGGATACAAATAAAAAGGAAGTGTCATTGTAAATACTCCTGGAGTTATATCCATATGTTATGTACAGGCACCAAGAAAACACATCCATATAATTACCACGAGTATAATTGGCATCTTAATGATAAAGTTTAAGGTGTCCTCAAAATACTCAATACAGACAAGAAGCTCAACCATGCATAAAATGATTCATTGTAGGTGTAATACAATAAGGTTTACTTGTGTGATTGAAGTGTGCACAACACTTATCCACTAAGCTTGAATGGTTGCATGCCGATAGAACACAAGAAAAGGTTATAATGTTAGGATATGTTCCAAAATGCTTCATTAATCCAAACATTTTGAGAGCATCCTTGCAAAATCCATTTTGTGCACATCCTGCAAGCATCCCATTCCATGAGACCACATTTCTTTGAGGTGTTTTGTTAAACAATACATGTGCCCTGTCTACTTCGACATTTTCCATACATATCTACTAGAGAATTTCTAAATATAATATTGACAAAATCCCTTGCTTGAAAGTTTCTAAATCTTTGTCAACAAATCCACTTTGTTCATGTCCTACAATCATGGCATTGCATGAGACCAAGTTTCTTTGAAGCACATTGTCAAATAGTTTGCGTGCCTTGTCTATGCTTGCACATTTTGCATGCATGTCCATCAAAGCGGTTGCAACTACGACATCTCACAAAATTCCTCTGTCCTTTATGCTTTGATGGATGTCCATACCTTGTTCCAAAGCTCCCATTCAACACAGGCTGTGATGATGCAGGCATAGGTTGTAGAATCTGGCTTTACATGTGCCAACTGCATTTGCTTGAAAGTTTTTAAAGTATTTTCAACAAATCCTTTTTGTGAATATCCTGCAATTAGGGCATTCCATGAGAACGCATTTCTTAGGGGCATTCTGTCAAACAATTCACGTGCCTTGTCTATGCTTCCACATTTTGCGTACATTTCTGCCAGGGCAGTTGCAGCCACAACATCTGACAAAATTCCTCTTTCCTTATCCTATGATAGATATCCATACCTCGTTCCAAAGCTCCCATTATGGCATGGGCAGGGAGGACTCTGCCAAAGATCACTGAGTCTGGCTTTACACCTGCAAATCACATTTTGATTAAAAATTTCTAAATCCTTTTCACCAAAGGCATTTTTGTGTATATCCTGTAATCATAGTATTCCATGAGACCACATTCGTTTGAGGCATCCTATCAAATAGTTCACAATATTTGTTCCACATTTTGCATTTATGTCTAGCAGAGCATTTCGAACAATAATACATGAATAATCCCCGTGCGCTAGCAAATGAAACCTATGTGTTGCTAATCATGAGGACACAAGAATGCTTAATTACACTGAATCCAATGTCGTTTAATAGAGATGGGGATGCGGGAATAAAAGTCTAAACCTTCCAATAAATTTACACACATTGTCAAGGCGAATGCTTCTCTCATATGCCATTCTCCCCAGCTCCACTATTTTCCCAGCTTGCCCTTCGTGTCTTAATAAATGCATGGTCGTAAAGATATTTTTGGGTGTATTCGTCAAAAGGTAGAGAGATATTTGAAGTGAGATATAAACTAACGTAAATAATAAAAAAAAAACAATGAAAAACGATGGACGGATGGGGTGGTGTGAATCGTCTCCGGCATACCTTTAGCCGTAGATGTAAATAATCAACTTGCTTCATTTCAGATTGGATATGCCTTCGGTGTAAATTAATTATAATAATTTCATATTTATATGTAATAATTTTTATTATAAAATATAATATATAATAATAATATAACCTATATAATATTATATATATTATATATAATTTAATCGATATTACTATCATATATTAATTATTAATTATAATAATTTTATATATGTATTTAATAGTATTGTTAAAAAATATAATATATAATAAATATAATTATATTATTTATAATCTATTTTTTATTATATAAAATATACATTATATATTAATTATGCTAATATATGCCTTAATACGTAGGATAAAGGATGTCCTAATGTTAAAAACTAAATGTGCTCATTATTAAGATCTCGACCATAATTTCCATTTTAATAAACATACTCTAAAATCTTCGTCCAAACCTTATTTTCAGGTTGTAGCTTGTCAATATGGAGAAGTGAAAATACCAGCGAGGAAGAGTTTGGACTGGCAAAAAAATAGCTGAAAGAATGGCGAAAAATGATGAACGGTTGAGATTCGATTAATCGTCTTGCATTAATACGGACGCAAGATAGTCATCGATACGCTTTTACAGGTCGCTTCGTTCATAGAGGGAACGCTGAACAATTTGTAGCACAAAACCTGCAACGGAGTATTACCAAACCCTTGATTTGTGTCTTTTCTATATAACTTTATCGTCCATCCTCGAGGCAATAAACTGCACAATCATAAGTGTGAGCGGTCTAATGAGGGGTATCGTAAGACCCTAGCCAAATTCTAGCTCAGGAATTAGGCATTCTCACTTTGGACACCCACTTCCCCCATTTTCTCATCTGCACTCCCTTGAAATGTGGTTGCATCTTCTCTATGTTGGTTTGGGGTTTCTGCTTTGCTACAGATTTGACCATGTTTCAGTATCGAAAAAAGATGGAAATCGAACTATGGAGGAAGCTTGGGAAGGGAAGCCTTGCAATTCTAGAGTAGTGTGGTTATAGGGGCAGGGGCAGGGGTAGTTACTAATTGTTAAGATTATGTACTAACGAATGAAGATGCAAAATGGGGTATGTATAGACAATCTCATATACGAGTACACGTACAGTAACCACATGAATCTCGGATATGGGAAACTTTTGCACGTTGACAAAAACTAAAAATCTGAAATCAGGCTGAGGTATATCTCTTTATCCTTGCCTTTGTTGTGGCCCCTTGCGCTCTTGCCAATAAGGCTTTCTGCCATGTTAAACTTAGGGAATAATTTGCAAAGGAAATAAGTAATTCTGACCTATGTAATTCTCCAAATTCCTCTCGACTTTTAGCAAGCTTCCCCTTATCATTTGTGCTCGTTGCGCCAGTCTCTCCATTGCTCGTCAAACCCCACTGGCCCTTCTTCGATTTCACCGTACTCAGAAAATATGTTTAAAAGACGTTAAGAGAGCATGTCACTGGGGACATTTCCAATGAAAATTATGTTCTGAAGGAATTG
Organism: Sequoiadendron giganteum; assembly: GCA_007115665.2. NCBI lineage: Eukaryota > Viridiplantae > Streptophyta > Pinopsida > Cupressales > Cupressaceae > Sequoiadendron > Sequoiadendron giganteum. Next base: position 709,517,102 of record CM021103.1, read on the forward strand.
TTGGTGGTGTCAAAGCCTAGGTTTCTGACAAAAAGCTTTCGTAGCGCTGGGTCGACATCTGTAATTTCTCGCACTTGCTCCGCATTATCACTGGGCTTTGTAGATGCCTCCCCTAGAATGTCAAGAAGTTGCTCCCACATGAAGCCCTCCTTCAGAAATTGGATACAGAGCGATTATTCTTCTAGTATCTACTTGCCCCTTTGCTCTTTATTTTCTCTGGGATTCATCTACGCCCAACCTGCAATGCCATTTCCCTCCGTCGGCAAACCAACAGTTGTAGCTGAGGTGTGGTGCAAATCAGATTTCATAACGCATTAATACCAGAGAAAAAGGAGAGAAGACGAGATGAAACAAGTGAACGGTTGCCAATGGCGATGGTGATGATGAGAGAAGAAAGCCCAGTCGTAGAGATTATCCAAGGTGTGGCAGGGAATATGAAGAAACCTGTCAAATCACTGTATAATCTTCAATGCCATAATTGTTTTGTATTAAACACCAACGTGCTGCGAGAGCTTTCCTAAGATGCAAGTTGCATTTCAGAGGTGCGATACAACCACACAGTACGTATAAGACAAGCGACAACCATACACTGTCCATTTTTTTGGAAAATGAGATAAAAAAGCAACGGAAAAAACAACGTTCAGGATTAGTTTAAGAGTCTCCCAAGGCATACGGATTGCAATCAGCCGTCGATTTAACAGTTTAGGTTGGTCCATCTCATATTGGATACGCCTTCGGCGTAAAATACTTAAGTCATTTCTTTTTCCAAGGATAATGAATAATATTATTATAATTTCGCAAGAAATAAAAAAATATTTTAAATTTACTTTAATTAGTTTATTTGTAATTAGAAATTAATTCATTGGTGGGGAAAACTCTAGTTAGAATTATTTTATTTCAACTAGAATTTTATCTCTTTTTCAAATCCTCAATTTCCCAAATGCATCAAATATCATTAAAATGTAATGATTTATGCTTTGAAATATAATTGAATGTAAATAGAGAAATAAACAATCACAATTGTAAGCACACATTTATAGTTTAATACACAACACATGTGGACTCTAAAATCACCACTGATTTATATCCATATTTATATAGAGTCTCACGAGACACATCTCACACATTTCAAGTACAACAGGGGTTTACAAATAGATGAAGCTTAATGTGACATCTATAACATAACCACTATTCAAAAAACAACCTAGCCATACATACTCAAGAGGGGAAATAACCCTATACCTACACACTCATATCAAACATAAAGCATAACTGCACCATACATAATAGCTAAACCAATACATAATCACCTAATGGGGTAAAATTATTTTGCATTCAACAAGTAATCATTGCATCAAAAATAGATCAATATCAATTCAAATCATCCAAATGTAAAAAGACAATAACCAATAATAATCCAGAATTCCAACATAATAATAATAACACCCATCTATATAAACACACAATAAAGTACAAGCATTATCATATCTAAATTTAAAAGTATCACATGTTGGTGTGAATAAGGTGTTTTAACTAACTAGTTCAGCTAGTAGATCCTATTCACATCTTAAGTTTAGTTAGGTCCTACAAATCTTTCTAGAAGTCTTAGTTGTTGCAAGATCTTATCTTATCTTATGTCATTTACTTCTTGTGTCTTAGGTCATTTAATATTAATTGTCTCATGTCATGGGATTAAGAAAATTGTCATGATATTGTCTAATCCTATCTCTCACCTTGCCTATATAAGCAAGGCCTCTTGTACATTTGTAATAATAGGGGATGTATTATTATTAATCTATTATTGATAATTATACTTTAATACATCCATAATCAAGTAAGCTATTCTCTTGCCATAATTTTGTTTGGAAGGATATCTTTTATTTTGTAGGTGATATTGGGTTGTGGGAGCTCAGTATCATTGTAGTTCACTATCAACCCGTACATCATATCAAAGCTCTAGATACACAAAATCCTCATATCTAAGGGTGATTTGGGCATGGAATTTTCTTGGGTGCACTTTGGGAAAAATAAAACTCACCATTGAGTCCAAAAGGCCCCAAAACCCTTATTTTATATAAAATATATGATATTTTGATGATTGGACATTTCAAGGAATTTTTGAGGGTTTGAGGAATCTTGGTAGGGAAAATACCGCATAATCTATACAATTTTTACAATACTATACAATTTGAAACACATAGTACAATTAGTTGTTTATAAATTTGGCATATTTAGTGATATTTCATTGATGGTGTAGTCTGTAGTATGGATTTGTGTTACTACTGTACAGGTGTACATTTTTTGGTGATTATTTATTTTCTTGTGATAGAAATATAATTGACGGCCATTTGGCCATCAGGGACACATGCTAGCTATTTCCACTCAATTGTCACTATTGCTAATGGTGTTGCTCCACTCGCTAGTGCTCAGCCACATGGAACGATCGCCCACAAGCCTCTAGGAGGCCAAATTTTGATCACTAAGACCTTAATAGGTCATTTTTGTGGGAGACATAACTTTTGACTCGGGTATTAGATTTTGACAAACAAGATATCATTGAAAATTTGATTATATGGAATTTCTAATGGTGCATGTCTTAGTATCATATTTTTTGTTGGTGATTTTTATTTTTGATTGAAGTTAGATCTACCGTTTCGAATTCCAAGCTCTTAACGTTTTCCTAGATCTTTGGTTTTCATGATTCTTGTGGCATTGGAAAGGTTTGAGGAGTTTTTCAATCCTATCCATGTAATTTTTCTAGATTCAGCCCCAAGTACATATTTTTTCAAATATCACATTATGACTAATTACTTAGACATCCCAACACCCGAATAAGTTCTGTCATTTTTAGGGGGGCTTCATTTTTAGTATTCATTATATTTTTGAGTTTCTAATTGTTGTTGAAGCTTGTTGCCTTTGTAAATTTAGATACCTATCATAGTTCATTATGATTCTTTGTTTCATCATTCTTTGATCATCTTGAAAAGGGGAACTATAAACAATGGAGAGATGACATAATAAAACATATTTGTTGGCTTCATTATTTCCACATTTGTATGGTCTTGTTCCCCCTATAGGTGCTCCTAGTAAATTTTTTTCTTGGAATTGCAAAAAGGATCATGTCCTAGGAGTGATTTCTATGCATGTTGATGATGACACATTGAATGCTATTATTCACTTTGAGTGTCCACATGATCTTTGGAATAAAATTTGGGAGATATATGGATATTGTGATACACAACCATTCCCATATGAGCCTATTTCAGATTGTTTTGTATCTCTTGATTATTTAGATAACATACCATAAATGTTTTTTACTATTAAGGAGTTTTCTTCTTTGGAGAGCTTTGAATATTTAGATGAGGATTATGAGGGTTCTTTAGATTATCATTCTCCTTTAGAGATAGTTTTTGATCCTTACCTTCTTTGATTCCTCATGCATAATCATTGATTGAGTCTCCCATCATTCCTGCTCAACATGAACATCATTGTCTTTTAGATTCAACTTTATGGGATGATAATTTAACAATTATATTAGATTTATTTTGTGAATCTCATATTGTAAATTTAGAGGACAAATTTGAGGGTTTCTATCTCCTCTTTAATGATAATAATTATACTACTGTTGTCAAACCATAATTTTCTTTAGATATTTTTCAACACTAGTCACCACTTGATCCTAGTTTCTTACCTTCATGATTGATTGGACATGTCCCTAATTTGATTGTGGCATCATCATCTTCCATGAACATGGTGACACATGAGAATATTTCAAAGACATCATCATAAATATTCATCCTTATTACTATCAGTTCCTATATGGAATGGGAACCATTCCTACATCTATACTTGGTTGTTTCTTCCGAAGGGAAGGAATTTTTTTGTAGGAATTAGATCATATTTTGTCTTTAAGAATCTACCATTTCTATACGAGATTATACATTGTTAGGGGCTAAAAATTATCTCTTTTCCTCCTATGGGGGGCTACCAATTGTATATTTGTGATGGATTTAGTCCTTGGGGGTCATGTCAATTCCTCCATTCATCACTTCTTCTATCACTTGAACATGATTATTTTCTTGAATTCTCTCTTTTGGAGAGGGGTTTTTCTCACACGAGGTTTTTCTCCTTTTCTCCATTTGTGAGATCTCATTTGTAAATGGGTACCTAACATGGCCTAGTGGTCAATATCCATCCATTCTATCTTAAATTTTTCTAGTTCTCCCTAAGTTGCACTTAAGGGGGGTGTTGGTGTGAATAATAAGTTTTACCTAACTAGTTCAACTAGTAGGTCCTATTCATATGTTAAGCTTACTTCAGTCCTAGGAATATTTTTTGAAGTCTTAGTTTTTTTTTTATAAAAGGGGTAAAAACTTTATTGAAATTCAGGATGGAGCATTACAAGGAAAGCAAAGGACGACAATCCCAAAAATCAACAGTAACAAAAGAACAAAACATGAACAAATTCAACCATCTCCATGTCCATCCCTATGCGTAGCAAGAATTTCCTCTAGATTATGGTGAAGCACTAGAGGAACAATATCCCACTCCTCGATTCTCCCTCCATCAAAATACTTAGAAGCCCATTTTTCCAAGCAATCAACAACCCTATTCCACTCTCACGGGATATGAAAAAAAGACCATTTCCATTAAAGAAATAACCTGCAGAATCTATTGCACAATCATAGCCAACTGCCAACTGACACCCACCACTTTTCGCTCAATGAGAAAATTGATCAAGACTTGGGATCAAATTCACATATAATCCTTCTCCACCCTAGTGCATGAGCCCTCTCAGAGGCACAAAGAAAAGCCAACCCTTCCATAATGTTGATAGTCTTTGTCCCCTCATGGGCCAAAAAGAGGAAAACCACTGAACCTGAAGAATCTCTTCCAATCCCCCCATACCTGTAGGCCTAGGATTTCCCCTGGAGGAACCATCAGTATTAATCTTTAAAACACCATCAGGAGGGAGCTACCACCTACCAACCCAATCAATTTTTTTCTTTACCTTCCGTCCTCTCCTGACACATGCAGAAGTCACATAAAACCCCTGAATCCTCAATCTCTCCACCACCTCAACATCCATTTTCTATAAAGGAAAGCTCACAACACACTTAGCTTCCACCGCCTCTTGAATCACGCCCAAAATTCTTTGCTAGACTTGCTGCACAAAATTCTTCTCTCATCAAAAAATATGCCGATTCCATTCTAGCCAAATCTGCCACAACATAAAGATAGGTCCCACGAACCACACTTCCTATAAGAAAGAAGCCATAGAGGGAGGCCTACCCACACTATTCCAAAATTCAATCAAGGAGGAAGCATGAACACAGGGGCTCTACCAAACACCCCACCAAAAATGCCAAAGCTGAATAGCAAAAGGACATCAAAAAAACAAGTGGGAAGACTCTTCCTCGACAACCCCACACAAAACACAAACAAAAGGGCCCTGGAAACCCCTCTTCCGAATATTATGCCAAGTCAAATACTTATTCCAGGTCAACATCCAGACAAAGCAATTACACTTTGGCCATGAGAACTTGTTCCAAACCCTCTTCCACCACTAAAATTCCTCCCCATCCACCATGTGAGAGAATAAGACCTGATACCCAAAGGCAACAATATAGACACCCTTAGGATTAGGGGACCAAGCAAGCACATCTTCCTCTCGGAGGGAGCTACACCGTCGACTGGAAAGGATACTTTGTAGTTTAGCACACTCCTCTTGCAAATCGACATTCGACCAAACATTAGGAGATTTCCATCTTGCCAACTCCAATTTCTCCCTAAAGGAGGAGGATTTAAAGTCACTCACTCATGACCAACCAACCTCGAGAAACCTCTGGCAAAGATTCAACAAATTAGGATATTAAGAAATGAGGGGAGGAGAGCCATCACAAGAATCAACCCAAAATTGAACCTTGGTCCCCTTCTTACAAATCCAAAATAAGCCCTCCTTAATAAGAGCGACCCCCTTTTTGAAAGTGCCCCAAATCACCGAACCCTTCCCAATAAGGGGATAGCGAGGAATATCAGACTAAGGAATCCCCAAGAAGTACTTCTGAGACAAAATCCTAGCCCAAATCTTATCCTGCTCAGTGCACCACCACCAATACAACTTCGTAGCCAGGGCCACCCTAATCAAAGCCGACTGCTGTAATCTAAGGCCCCCATACTGCTTTGGGATACAAACAACCTCCCATCTAACCAGACTCCATTTGGAAGATACCAAACAACCAACCCATAAAAATTGCCTAGAAACATAATCAAACTCCTTAACGAAGCTCACCAGGGCAACCTGGAGCATGCATCTGTATATGGGAAAAGCTTGCACCACGAACTTGATTAACTAACATGCCCAATAAAGGATAACCACCGATGAGTCTAGTGATTAAATTTCACCTAAAATTTATCCAAGATATTCTGCCAAGACTCCCTGGGCATTCTACCACCCGAGATGGGGATGCCAAGATAGGTCAAAGGGAGAGTCCCAATCTGAAACCTCAAGGTCTAAGCAATCTGCTGCTGAATGGGGCCCAAAGTATTGAAGAAGAATATGGAAGATTTATCTTCATTAATCAATTATCTCGAGGCAATCAAGTAAACGTCCAACACTCTACGAATATTAACAACTTCTCTCATTGTAGCCATTCCCATCAAAGCAGTGTCATCCATAAACTGAAGGTGAGATTGCGGAGGCAAGTCCTCACCCCACCGCCAACCCTGGATGAGACCTACCTCCACATTTCTTTTAATCAACCACCCCAAACCCTCAACAAGGAGGAGAAACAAATAAGGAGAAAGGGGATCCCCCTGATGAAGCCCCCTAGAAGCACCAAATAACTCAAAGTGTTCCCCATTAATAAGCACATAAAAATAAACTGAAGAAATGCAACTCATAACCCATTGTATCCATTCTTCCTCAAAACTGAAAGCACTGAGAACCTTTCGAAGGAAGGACCACCTGACCCTATCATAAGCCTTAGCCATATCCAACTTAATGAACATCACCTTTTCTTTAGAGCTAGCCATAGAATGAATGGCCATAGTTGCAATAACAATCCCATCTAGAATTTTCCTACCCACCACAAAACCACTCTGCTCCTTAGAAATAAGCTCTTCAAGCCCCTTTTTTAACCTATCAACAATTAACTTAGAGATAATTTTATAAATGACATTGCAAAGAGAAATGGGACAAAATTGACTTAATCTATCAACCCCATCACACTTGGGAACGAGGGAAAGAAAGGTAGAATTTAAGGCCCTTAGCATTTGCTTATTCCGTTGAGATTCCTGAACAACTGCCAATAGGTCCAACTTGATAATATCCTAGAATTCTTGAAAAAAATCAACCAGGAAGCCATCAAGACTAGGAGCTTTCCCTTTCTTCATTTGGAAAATAGTCCCCTCAAGCTCCTCAAGTGTGATATCACTCATAAGATGTTCATTCATTTATCTAGACACCAGAAGGGGAATACAATAAAGAACCCGGGCTTCTTCAGGAGACCCCCCTTATGAATCTTCCCTAAAAAGAGAGGAAAGTTACTGCATTGCCTCACTTGAGATTGTTGGAAAGGAGGAGAGCTGCTCTCCCCTATCATTCACCAGAACAAAGATATAATTTCCTTGCCTCTTGGCTTTCACCAAATTGAAGAAAAAAGTTGTATTTTTATCCCCTTCCTAAAGCCACTCTATCTTAGCCCTTTGTTTCTAATACATTTTCTCTCGCAGCTCACACTCCTCCAGAGATTTCAAAGCCTGAGCCTCTTCCTAAAGCAGACCTTCAGTCACCCCATCCTCCCTTATCAGCCTTATGATACCATCCAATTCAGCCTGGGTAGCCGCCTTAGCATGAAAAACATTCCCAAAACATTGATGATTCCACCTCTTGAGCTAATATTTCACATACTAAAGTAATTTGGCAAAGGTATACATTGCCGTACCAAAAGAAGGTCTACCACTTCTCCACCAGTTAGCCACAAATTCGAATAGAGATTGGTCCCACAACCACATGAGCTGAAACATGAAAGAAGGAGAATGAGGCACCCGAGTTGACTCAATAGCCGGCTTGATAGGCTAGTGGTCGGATCCTCTCCAATCCAAAATCTCAGAACAAGAAGACCACAAACCACCAACCTAGTAACAGGAAACTAGAAAGCGATCCAATCTCTCAGCAATACAGTTATCCCCAACCCTACGATTGTTCCATGTAAACTAACCATTATTAATATCAACTAAATTCAAAGCATCGATATTATCACACAGGAGCAACACAGAGGGTTCCATTCTTGCAGTACCACCACGCTTTTCAGCCAATTCAAAGATAGCATTAAAATGTCCAACCAAAATCTAGGGGTGGAAGAGAGCCAAACCACAGACAAACTTGATATGGGACTAAAAAGACTATTTACCCTAAAGATCAATAGGAGCATAAATATTAGAGAGTAGAATCTCCCCCGTCTCAAAGCTAGAAGCAATCATAGACATAGCAGACTTAGAAGACAACTACCAAAGAGGACAGATCTTCCGTGGGTTCCACAAACAAGCTATACCCCCAAAAGACCCATGAGCACCTATGCATTGGCACTCCCCATACCTCCACAACTTAGGAGCCAAACTAAACATAGTCTCAATAGATAGGTTGGTATCCTATAGAAAAAGAACATCAGGACCTTGATTTCTAACCAAATCATGAATCACTTTTTGTTTAGGGCCGTTGTTAAAGCCCCTTACATTCCATGATAAAACAATCATTGCAATGGGCTCAAAAAATAAGAATCCAAAGTCTTTACCGACCCTGACTCCACCAAAGTCTCACCTATCAATTTAATCTTTTCCAGATCCTTCTTTCTACCAAGTTTGGCAGATTTCTCTGCCCCACCTTTCTTAAGATCCCTTTGCATAAGGCCCAACTAAGGAGAAGGCTTGTTACTCTTAGCCGCATCCAAACTTACGATCTTCCCAAGATGAGAAGAATCCCCACCACCTTTTGGATCCTCGACTAAAGGAACCAAAACCTTTGAGACCACCAACTGTTGATCTATATCCATGAGCAGAGTAGCCTCACCCGGTGGATCCAAAGAAGCACTAGAAATATTACCCACCAGAGCCGAACCCACATCCCCCTGAACCAAGCTCATCAAACCCGGGTTCACTTCCTATTGGCTGAGATTATCCAGTACCTCAAATTTGTTAAGAGTATCCTCATCCTGTCTTTCCTTTACGGTCCTCTTTTGAACCTGGTTCTTGTTACGAGCCTTGACCTGGACAAAACCATCGTCACCAATCACCACACTAGAGGCAAGAACCTTCCCCTTATCAGCCCCAGGGGGTTGCGAGGAGGATGTGTAGGTTGAGACTCCACAGGATTAGAACTAGGGCATCTACGCAACAAATGACCATACTCATGACATAGACGACAACGAAAAGGAAGAGTCTCGTAATCCAATAGCTGCACCCGTGAGAAAGATCCCGCACACATATCCACAGTGTCAGGCAAAGGCTTACTAAGATCAATCTCAACACAAATACGAGCAAGGGTCATTACCTTTTTCCCAAGGTTTGCATTGAAGACCCAACTGGTTTTCCAAGCAGCGCAACTAACAAGAGCAAAGTATCCTCTTGACAACATTCCACCAAGAACTGAGGCAAGCAAACCCACATCAGAACACGATTTGGCATCTCCTCCGAAGGGATAAAATCTGCATGCTATGGTTTGATAAACAACCCCACCTGGTTATGGAAGTAATGTCCTCCCTCAAAGATCCTATTGCAATCAACCATGCAATTAAAGGTAACCATAAAGTAACTATCAACCAACAACATGATCTCCATTTCTCCCTCTGGCGCCCAAGTGCTCTAGGCCCAAAACTCCAAAAACTGCAGTAAAACCCTCATCCCCAAAAATTTGCAATATAATGAGTGGTTCGAATAATATTCAACATCTTCGACAATCATCTCAGGTGAGATTACCAATTTAGGCCTCTCCTGGCACTGCTCAAGACAACTGTTAATCTTCTTGATCCCCAAACCATTAGATGAACCCACACCACCAATCACTGTATCTAGAGCAAATAAATTGTTATGAAAAGTTTTCATTCCTTGGTTCAGAGACTTCGACACAAACACCACTTGAAAATCCATATCTAGAGACACCCTAGATGCTTCCCCCCCAGGTAAAGACATCGAGCCCTAGATGGGCATGCACAACCACTACCCAACAAGGGGTAGGGAAATCCCACACCACCCCACCCTTCCACCCTTCACACACATCCCCACTGACTACTCCCCACCACATCCACGCCAAACAAGGGAGGTCAACAGCAAGAGAAACCCCCGCGCGCTGAGACTCTTCATAGCAACACCCCCGCGTACGAAGACTCTCCTCAGCAACACCCATGTCACTGCCGACCTAAGCCCACCACACAACAAACACCCCAAGCACGCTACTAGTGAACGCAAATGAGGACAACAACCCGATGCAAGGAGAAAACACCGCTAGACAACAGAATGTGGCCACACAAAACAGATAAAAGACAAAGAGAAAGAAACGACCCCCATACTTCGTAAAACAACCAACCTCATAGTGCAAGGATGAACATAGAATGATCACGAGCTAGGGCTTGGGTGCCCTAGCTCGGCCCGAAAAATTACGGACACCATCTAGGAAGTTTCACCTCTCTCTTTTTGAAGTCTTAGTTGCCATAATATCTTATCTTACATTATTTCATTTATTTCTCAAGTGTCTTAATTCATTTAATATTAGTTTTCTCATGTCATAGGATTAAGAACTTGTCACGATCTTGCCCAATCCTATCTCTCACCTTGCCTATATAAGCAAGGCCTCATGCACATCTATAATCATAAGGGATGTACTATCATTGATCCATTATTGATAATTATACATTATTTCATCCATAATCAAGCAAGATATCCTCTTTCCATACTCTCTTTTTGAAGGATATCTTTTTTTTTATAGGTGATGTTAAGTTGTGGGAGATCACTATCAACTCTTTGGAGTTCACTATGAAATCCTACAACACATGCATTACATAATATATAACCAAAATCTAGATGCAATACAAATCATATCTAGAATAAATTGATGAAGAAAGGAATAAACTATAAATTATAATTAGTAGTAGGGATAAATATATAGACACAAGATAGCCATGCACAAATTATAGAGGCATTACACATTGTCCACATTGTATTCAAAATTAATTTAGTTTATAAATTAATTATTTTAATTAAGAATGATACAAAAAATCAGAAGTAAATTAGTTATTGATTTAGTTCACTTGCTCTCCTTGTAATTTCAACTAGCCATATTAAATTTCAAAGGGGAAGGAATACTATATCTTTCTAATTTCTACGTTTAGATTCATCTTCTTAATGTAGAATAGTCTTTCTTTTATATGCATGAAAACACATACACAAAACAAAATAGTAAAAATATAGTTCATAATATTAATTTTTTATACTTATATTTAATTTATTCATTCACTTAAATACATTGTAAAACTACAAAAATAATTAATAAAAATAAAAATGAAAGAAAAAGCTTAAGATGTTTTCACTTGAGAAAAACAAAAGCTCCAAAATATAGTTTCAAACATGCATATTAAAATAATCAATTCACAATAAAACATCTCAACATTGATCAATAAAAATAAATTGGAGTATTAGGTCAATATGTTCAAGTGAAAGAGAGGATTCATTGGAAGCTACCTTGAGAGAAAAAAAATAGTTTACCACTTGCTATAACAACTGAAATAAAAGAGAAAACTCAAGTTATAGTTCAATGAGTTCAACATAGAAATGAATCGCTACAACAAATTGAGATAAATAATTGAAATAAATCCTTCTAATGAGATTTATTTTCTTAACACTCTTTTTGAATCCATTCAATAAAATCACATTGAACTCTACCAATAAGTCAATGCCTCATATGTAACAAAAAACACCCATACTATCATCACAAAAATTCAACTAAATATCATTTCATCTATAAAGTAATCCTTCTCCATGAATAGATTGGTCCATTAGATTACCTACTATTACACCTATTGTTGGATTAAAAATAGTAGTAGTATGCCACCTATCCAATCAATGTGAATTGTGAATGTGCCTACCATTTATTATTCATACATTGTAGTGGAAAGATAGATTTGATGAGTATGTGGTTGGTTAAATCATGGATAAAGGTCTAATGAAGGATTTTTTGATCACGTAACCAATAAAAAACATACAACACAACTCCAACAATAATTTGTTCTCTATTTATACGTAGTTACAACAACATTACAATCTACCATAATTGGTTTCAACATACTACACCTTAGACCATTTATTACAATTAAACAATTACAAAAAAATAAAAAACAAATTATAGTCTAGTGCTCAAACTTGAGTCTTATCTTGAATCTCCAACTTCTTTCCTCCTAAGATATTTTCAAATGATTGTGAATAAAGTTTATATATTAGCATTAATCCTTAGGATTAATCATGGTTGACCACAAAGCCTAATGCCTCATGAAATGTATAGTTGAATAAACATGAAAACAATTCTATCAATTTAATATGATGATGAAGAGTTGATTATTCTCTATGTAATTCACAACATAAGAACTCTTGGGTCTAATGTACCTTAATATGTATTTATTTTTGTAAGAAAATCTTGAAAACTATTGCAAGTTAGAAAAATGAAAATCTGAGTGTAATCTTGTCAAGCATAAAAATATATCAAATGTAAACTTATACATTTTTAGTGAATATATTATTCTAGAAATTGAATATGATATTGAAGAATCAAAGTAAAATATATTCTCCAACCATAAGTTGAGATGTATAACTATGATAAAATGTAATAGGATCTCTAGTGATTTTCTCATACAAATGAAAAACTTGCAAGAAAATAAATAAGTAAAAGAAGCTATTTTTGGGTGATGCAAATTGGTCTTATATAGTAATATTCTCCTATATATTACTCCCAAAGTAAATGATTTGTGAGCATAATTCTTACAAATAAGGGTTATGTGATAGAATTACCCTTATGGCTAGAAACCAATCTTAGTGCACCCTCAACACATGATTAGGATTTTAGGATTAGCTAAATATTTCCTTTTTCCTTCTACCCCTACCAATCCTAATTAAGGAAATAGGACATAGCCCAAATGCCATATTTTTTCTTGCACTTACCTCCTTCAATTGTGGTATCCAATTCTATTGTCTCCCATAATTTTGATATTGTTTATACTTTGAGACTCACCTTCACTCACTAGTTTTATCTTGTATCAAAACTTTTATTGAATACATTTATCCCATATCCATCTTCAACTTCACTCCACCTTGGTTATTTCTATTTTTTCATTCCTTGCCTCTATGGTATAAAATATTGGATTCTTCTCTATTTATGTCCTATATATTATTATTTCTCCTCACTCTATAATAAGGTATCCCATATTTCCACATGAATCTCAAACCTTTATCTTTCTATATGTCAAACACTTCCATTATATTTTATCTCTTATTTATCTCTCCACCTTCTAGGAATGTATATGTCATCATTAATCATCCAAAATTAGCTATAATTATCACAACAAGTTTCACCTAATTTATATTCATTGTAAACTACCTCAACTCCACTAAAAGCTCTTTTATTTAACCTCATTCCACCACACACTACTTGATCCTCATGTATCTTGTTTTCTCTGCACACTTCATCCTCTAAAACTCTATAGAGTATCTTCTAATCCATATTTATCCCATTTAATTTGATCAAAAATCCATTACTATTCCATTTCCATTCTTGAATTTACTTCTTATTCTTGGAAAATTCAGAAATTCTTATTTTTTTGAATTTGATACCCTTGGTGGTTCCTCTATTTGCATCCTTATAATATCTTAATTTCTAACTCTATGCTCTTCATACCTTATTACAACTCTGCATTCTTCTTAGATATGTTACAACCTTCACTTAACTCATCATTCATCTAGATAATTCTCATCAATCTTGAAATCTTATAATAGTTCATAATTCATACCTCTAAAATTTTCTTCTTTTTTTAAACCTATATTTAGTTTTCTTCCTTCTTTTAACTCAAGGGTTTCCATTTATTTTACAAGATTATTTTCCATATAAACATAATTTACTTCTTTTTTTGTAGAACCATCATCCCTAATTTCATTTGGTTTAGGTCTCTTACTATACATCTTTCATACATCTTGGAATTAGTGTGATTTACACTAAATTGTTCTACAATATTGTATTTATTTCTTTTGATTTCTATCCCTCTTTATCCAAAATTAGTTGCCTTTTTGCATCTCTTTGTAATTTATTAAATCTACTTCCTACATCTTCCATCATCAACCCTAAATCTTATTCACATGTTATGTTTACTTAGGTCCTAAGATTATTTCTAGAAGTCTTAGTTGTCATGTCTAGATCTTATCTTTTTGAATTTTATGTCAAGTTAGTTGTCTCATGTCATAGGATTAAGACACTTGTCATGATCTTGTATAATTCTATGTCTCACCTTGGCTATATAACTAGGGGGTTCTAATTTTTAAATCAATTCTTGGATATTCAATTCCATTGAAATCTTGATCATTGCATATTGATATCTTTGTGCTTTCCATTTGACCTCTAGATCTTGGGTGGATAAATCCATAGACAACTCAAACATGGTATCAAAGCAAGTTGGGTGCCATTGGATAGTATTTTTGGAGAGATATTGGTAGATCTTGAAAAGTTGAGTACATGCTCTTCTCTTGCATTGTATGATGATCTATAGAATTAGAAAACTTGATAGAAATACCTGATTCTAGCGAGTTCCTCTTTGTGGCTTTGTATTACAGGTTCAAATCAGAGCTTGATGGTGTAAATCTAAGCTCACCATTAAGTTCAATGTGTTCGAGAAAGTCAAATTTGCCTTTTTTTTGGGGTCTAAATTATATGAGGCCAAATCTACGAGGGTTTGAAGTTGAAGAGTGGTTTCTAGATTTGAAAGGTAGCTACATAGAATTTTGGAGCATTCTGGGTCAAATTCGACCCTACCATTGCATCTAGAAGGCTCAAGAACCCCAAGACTGACTACCAAATTGTCAAAATTCAAGCACTTCACATGGGGTATGTGGGAAAAATTTGCCCTCCTTTGTCATCCATAAAGTCACATCATAAATATTGTTACAGTTGGCAAAAAAATTGGTACGACAGGAAAATTAGTTAAAAAGTGAAATGAAGTATTTTTTAATTAAAATTTGAGGTATTTTTCTGAAGATTTAATTTAAAAATGAAATAAAAATTTTAGGTGTTGTAGTACCCTGCAAGTCTACACGGTACTCTGCATACTGCTAAGGGTATGATGACCTTGCACCAGGCACCAAGTGGCAGGAAAATGCCTCACCAACAACCACCTTCACGGGCTTCGCCCCATCTACCATTCAACACACTTACTCCCATCGACCCAAAATATAATGGTAGCTAGAAAAGGATATTCCAATCATATTCTACCCTAAAATCTAGATTTCACCAATGATAATAATATTTGCTAGATTCCACCAAGATTTTTTGAGTGTGGATTATTTCATCAGAGGAGTGAATATTCTAGCGATGGCCCCCTAGCTATCAAATTTAAGCCCCATTTTTTTGACATCATCACTGCATCAACATGGCACCCTCTCATTGTTGACAATTTTGATTTTGTAGTCCAAATTTGGAGGCCCATAACTCAGTCATCTGACCTCATTTTTGGGAGCATTTTTTTTGATTTGGGGTATAATTTTGTGCTCTACATATTGGTGTAATTATTTTTTGATTTTTGTGCCTAGTTTTTTTAGAAATTATAGTTTCTCATAGGTATTATTGAGCCGTTCTCATTTTGGGAACTTTTGGGGCTCTGTTCTTGCTCCTATGATAACATTTTTGGGTGATTTTTTTAAAAGTGCATAAATTTTTGGTGTACTTTCCATTGATGTGATCAAAGTGATCTCATTTTATGTAAAATTTTTACTTTGACCTTGTGGAAAAAATTAGCATCTTTAAGCACTAAGATCAAGTCCACTTTGCTATTTTTGGCAAGTGGCATCTGTAAATGCACTAAGTATAAAGCTCCAAATCATATATTGCTAGGAGGATTCTTGGTTGAGTGATTTGGGGGGTCTCTTGGTGCATTATTTTGTTCTATTTTCTTGTGCTCCTATTTTCCCATGGATCATTCTAAGGTTCCTTTGCTAACATCATATAAATATTCAAATTGGAATCAACATGCATGGAGTGCTCTAATGACTCATGGTCATTCTCTATATATTGAAAATAAGGTACCTAAGCCTATAAATACAGATAAAAAGATAAAATGGATGATTGAACATACTAAAGCTCTTGGATGTCTTCATAGCTTAGTTTCTCAAGATTTTTTGTTTCAAATTGAATCATGTAAGGATTCTCATAAAGCTTGGAATAAATTGAAAATATTATATGGTGCTATAGATGAAGCAAGAGGCTATCAAATTGATAATGAACTGATAAGCCTTGATCCTAAGAACTTTGACAACATCTATGACTACATCACTAAGGTTAATGATCTAAGAGAGAAATGTAAAGCATGTGGAATTGATAAGAAGGACATTTAGTTGGTCTATAATACATTGAAAAAACTTGGTCCTTATTATGCTTCTTTTGTTTCTAGCTTTCATACTCATAGGTTGACTATGGGGTCTACATATACGACACCTTCATTTGCATAATTTTTTGAGATGTTGATACACGAGCAACACAAGATTATATCAATGGGTCTCATCAAGTCATCTAAATCTTAGGCATTTTTGGAGATATTTAGGTGAAAGAATTAGAACGTACTAATAAAAAAATAAATAAATTAAAGAATAATTATCCACATTCAGATCAACTAAAGAATAAATCCTCTTTCATAGATAAATCATCTAAGAAATAGAATACAACTTGTTCATATTGCAAGAAGCTTGGACATGATGAACATTCTTGATATAAGAATGATATTGATGAATTGAAACATATTCTTAAGAGGAATCATATTGATCTACCTTCCAAAATATCCGAGTCAACTTCTTCTTATTCAAAACAGTCTAATAAGGACAAAGGTCATGCTAGTTCGGTCACTATGTACCAGTTAATAAGGGGAAATCTCTTTGTGCTTCTATAGGCCTTGGATTAGGGAGATGGGTTCTATATTTAAGAGAATCTCATCATATGGCATCTTCACAGTCTATATTCTCTTCTTTTGAGCCTTGTGCTATGACTCCTATTTTGATGGAAAACAATACATACATGAGTGTAACTGGGAAGGGATCTATTGATATTGGGGAGGGCACTTTCAATGATATTTTGTGTGTACCTCATTTGTCAAACAATATACTTTCCATCTATCAGATTACACATGGTGGAGATGGGAGGAATGTGAAATTTACTCTTGATTCAGTCATTGTTAGAAACTTGGAGAGTAGATATATTCTTGATACTAGGATGGTTGATCATTCATCTCAATTGTACACCTTTGTATATTTTTCTTTTGATGATGACTTTGTTCCTTTGGCTGTTGATCATACTTTGGGTGTGAACCATGATTCATAGGAGACATTTGGATTCTTGAACTTGGTAGTTCTCACATTGGATCCTATTCTTGAGCATTACATTTCATCTCCTCCATATTTTATTGCATTTGATGATGCTCGTGTTGTCACTGTTGTGACCTCTTGTGACTTAGTGCAACATGATTTTTTTTTATCTTCCAACTACATCCACTTGGGATACATACTTGATAGACATTGGTGGTTTGTTTGTTGAGTCCCATATTTCATATTTGGGAGACACTATTGATTGCATTCATATTCTCTTTGATGGAGATGATCATTCTTCAGTTGTTGTGAGGGAACACTCTGACCCTTTTGTTCATTCTCTACATGATCATTCTTCACAATTTGATGTGAGTGTCGATTCTTTTGGTCAACATTTGGAGGAGGATTCTTTGTCTTCAGAGGAGGCATCTTTGTATTTGGATTGTGTTCTACATCTATCTGTAGGAGATTCTAGATTGAAATATTTAGTTGTGTGGCCTAGAACATCGGTTTGGAGTGTGTCAAATTTCACCATTGACATGGAGACACTTGAACATAGTTCAAAGAAATCATACATCATCCTTCTTCCCACATATTCCTTTCATGAATGGGAAGAAATCTTGCATATCATCTTGGTTTTATTTCTTCATAAGGGGAGGAACATTGTTTGGTGAGATTGGATCATATTCAACATTTAATGTCAAGCTTCTACCGCTATAAGAGACTCACCATTGAGGGGGGTTGCATGGTATCTCTTCTTCTTCTCTCTTATGGGGGTCTTTTTCCTTGCATGGGGTTTTGTCCTTGCATGGGGTTTTGTCCTTCTCATGCATCATTGAGAGAATTTTGTATTTCATCTCTTTTGTGTAGGAGTTTTGTCCCACCAGGTATTCTTCTTTTCTCTATTTGTGATATATTACATTTACATTTGTACATGGGTACCTAACATGGTCCTGTATTTGGGACCCATATTTGCATCATTTGCACATAATAATCTAATCCCTAAGTTGCACTTAAGGGGGGTGTTGGTGTGAATAAAAGTCTTGTACCTAGCTAATTATTAATAGGGGACATTCACATGTTAAGTTTTATTTAGGTCCTAAGATTATTTATAGAAGGCTTAGTTGCCATGTCTAGATTTTATCTTTTTTAATTTTATGTCAAGTTAGTTGTCTCACGTCATAGGATTAAGACACTTGTCATGATATTGTATAATCCTATGTCTCACCTTGGCTATATAACCAAGGGGTTCTCATTTATAAATCAATTCTTGTATATTCATATCTATTACAATCTTGAGCATTACATATTGATATCTTTGTTCTTTCCATTTGGCCTCTAGATCTTGGGTGGCTATCTCCATAGCCAACTCTAACATAGATTACCTCAAGCTTGAATGCTCTATCTTATCTAGGGTTTCATATTTCCTTCTTCAAAAATGTGATGTTGATTGCTTTAGATTCAATGATTTGTTTGTAAACTCCTTACATATACCTCACATTTAGTAATTTATTAACAAGATACCTTTGGAACCTGCTTTAAATAAGAAATCTATCAACAAGTAGAAAATTCCTCTATCTTAGGATTCTAAACCTTTTCTCCAATACCTTTTGATGTAGTCATGGCTAGAGGGTCCCATGAAGGATTATCCAACCATGTAACCAATAAAAAGACACATAAAAATAGTCTGAAAAAAATATATTCTTTATTTATATGCAATAATAAAAACATTATAATATACCATAACAGGATTTCACCATAATTATCTAATATGAATGAAATCTTGTAAGAAAATAAATAAGTAAATTTGAAGATTTTTTGTGTGATTCAATATTTCTCTTAAACCCTATGATGTTCTTGCATTGAGGGTCTACATCAATGATATGTGTAGACATTGAAAATTGTCTCAATCTTGCAAGCAACATTTTCTCATTAATTTGCCTTCTTTCTTGCATAGTTAAATAATTTTAATTATTTAATTATTTCCTAAGGTCATATTCTTCTATTAATTAAATAATTCTGAATTATTTAAGTAATTCACTTTATCTTTATTCCTCTTTTGATTAATTTAAATAAATGTCAATTTATTTAAATTACATCACTCATTATCTCTTTTCCTCTATAATTAAATAAATTCTTATTTTTTTAATTATTCATTTTCATTTTCCCCTCTCTTTCTTCTATAATTAAATATAATTATTTTAATTATCTAATTATTCATTATCTCCTTTCTTCTATAATTAATAAATCTTATTTATTTAATTATTTGTCATTTTCTTTTATCTATAATTAAATAATCGTTTCTAATTATTCAATTATTTACCATTTCCCTCCATCTATTATTAAATAATTATTTTCAATTATTAATATTTTATATCCCTCTTTTCTTCTATAATTAAATAATTATTTTTAATTATTTAATTATTCATCCACCATTTCCTAAATTAAATAATTTTTGTAATTATTTAATTTACCTATTCTTATCTAAGCCCTATCTCTCATTCCATTTTTTTGGATCATGGTCCCTTCTTCCCATCCTTATCTCTTTTCTCTCAATTAATCTCATCCATTGATCATCATATATCATCTCTCAATCCCCACCCTTCATTTGAATTAGGATTTCTATAAAAGCAAGCCATCACCTTCATTTTAAGGTTAACCAGGCAATCTTTAATATTTTGCTTTCAATCATTCATCTTGAAGAACCACAATCTTCAATTTTGTGGTATCATATCGCTATCTTGAGATCTTGCTCTTATTACTACATCAAGCTTATCAAATACATTGCATACTACAAAACTAAGCAAACAAAGCAAAATGGAGAAGAGCAATGGAGGTGATTCAACTATGGCATATAAATTGAGGTTTATTGCTTTATTATTTGGATTTCCATTATCATTTGTGCTTCATTGTTAGATTAGGGTCTTCATACCTTGAATTTAGGTAGTTTTGTGGTTGCTATCATTGATTCCAACTTTTTACCCCAAATTTCCTTGATCTACAATATGATTGGTCCTTTATTTTATTTGCACCTTGTAGACACCCCAAATTCATTTAAAATTCTTTGTACTAATTTCTTATAAGTTAATTAAATAATTTATTATTTAATTAATTATCTTAATAATTCTTCATCATCTAATCCCTCTTTGTTCATCTAAGGACAATTATTTAAATCAGCTTAGTCAATTATCATTAGCTCCCAATTCCTCTAACGTTTTTTTTAGACTGCAAGAATCGGTCGGGTATCCGTCCCTCTATAAACTACTGTGCACCTAGTAATTTTTTTCACGTGACTGATGGCACTAGTGTGACATGCCCTTTGATACCATGGGTTTTGGGGGGAGACTAGACCTTGTGACCTCTTTCCTGCAACAAGATGCTTTAGCTAATCAAGCTAGGCCCACCACCCCCCAATTCCTCTAACTAGTTTATTAATTAATACAAGAATTAATTATTCAATTAGGCTAATTAATTTTCCATTAATATATCTTCTAATTCAATATTCCATATCATCACTAATGGATAAAATACTTTTTCCTTTTAATCTCAATCGCTCAAATAAAAATAAGGATCACATTTCCTCACATGTGTCCTTGTTGTGTCATACAATTGTACCCTTTGCAATTTCACCTACATTTTTACGTCCACTTTAGTGTCCACTCCATTAGTATTTGTGTAGGCTCATTTTAGCCCTTATAATAGCCTTTTTCCCCTCAGGATGCTCAAGACCCCTTTTCAGCAACCACCTTCTTATGTCAGCCTTGCATCAAACCTCATGTTTTCCTTGTCCCCATCATTTTTGAGTGTACTTTGTCTAGAAACTAGCATGCCACGTGGATGTCTATGCACCACGCTAGCATCCTACTTTCAATGTTCAATCAACCATTTTTGAGCATGTTTCCACTTGTCACCTACCTTGATTGGTGGAAATGGCTTGAGATGCCTTGTAACGACTCAAGAACCTTATTTTCCCTCCTAATCTCTCTTTAAAATATATCTTTTCATTCCATTTTGTCTCTCTTGATCTCTATTGGTCATTCTCTCTTAGACATTATCTCCTTTCTCTCTTTCTCTCTTTCTCTTTTGCTTGCACATGTAACTCTCTACAACTTGCTACATCAGTCTTAAGCTCTCACAACACTCTCTACAACTCTCTTGGCTCTCACAACTATCTCTTTCTTTCTCTCTCTTTGGATTCCTTAAGCCTCACAGGTGATATCTATCTCTTGTCTTATGGCTTTGAGCATCTTGGGATTTCTCACATCCCTTGTCTATTCATTTTATATCTTGTCTATTTATCTTTCTATCTATTTGTCTATTTGGCTATCTGTGGAGGTGAAAACACCAAAATGGGGGTTTGAGTGAGGTAAGCCCCTAAAGAGCCCCAACATTTTCTCTCGATCTTATGTGTGTAGGTATTGAAGACATTTATTTATTGGAGGATTTGTTGCTTGGTCTATTGTGAGTAATTTATTTCTTTCCCTTCATTTTATCATTTACATTCCATTTAATTTATATCTCATTTAATTTACATTATTTTAGTTTTGTTATTTTTGTGTATTCTTAAGAGTTTTTAGCAATTAGAATAGTAGTAGTCACTTAAGCTATTTTATGTGATATTCTCGATTTTCCATCCATATGAGATACTAGCGTGTTGCATTGTCATCCTTGTGCCGCACTATTTTCCTTGACCGAGAGCTCACCACTTTGTCTAAAAAACCTCTATGATCTACTCTTTCTAATTTCAAAACTCTCATTATTTTATCCTATCACTTTAGCTTTGTTCCTTGACATAGTTGAGGACCATTTTCTCTCTATAGACTCTTCTTTGTCCTAGAGGCTCGGGGGTAGAAAATCTCCTCCTTTATAGTCCTCAACCCACTTCATGCTCACATATGTGTAAGGATGCTTAACTCATCCCACTCTATATGCTCCCACATGTGTGAGCATGCTTGACTCATCTCACTCCTTACTTCAACACATGTGTGATAATTCTAACTTGGAGGAATCTTGACCCTCCCTCCATCTCATCTCTTAACCTTAAATCACCCCCTAGTCCTTGCTCATACATGTGAGCATATTCTCCATAAATACCACCTCCATGATTGTGCACATGTGTGAGCATGCTTGGATTTCCACCTCATCATCTAATCCTCTTACAATTGCTAAAATCTCTTTTCATCTCATGATTTAATAAAATCTCAGCCATGATCTTATATCTTTCTCCCTCTTTTGACACTTATCAAAATGCTAAGAGTCACATCCATGCAACTATATCCTAACCATTGATCCTATCCTTTTATCCTAGCTCTTCATTCTACCGTAGAGAAATCTTTTTAAGAGAGGCTTTCCTAAGCCATTTCATCCATCATTTGCACAACAACCTTATGTGATCTAAATCAAAGTATGAATTCATATTACAATATCTCTAGTGTAAATGAAAATCTATGATATTGTATTTATTGGACACAATGGAAAAACCCGTGAAAGGAGTTGTATGCCTTCAAAGTCACTATTTCAAAATAACATGAGTATATACAAACTAAAGAATCCCAACAGTCATCATAACCTCATGAATTCAAAATGAATAGTTGGCTATGAGAAAATAATCGCTATTTGTGAGAAAATAACAAACAAAATTACAAATTTTCAAAAAACATGTGAATTTAGGTACCCTAATTTGGCGGGGTCCTAACTTGTAGCCTGCTAGATGGATTGACAACTTCTCTACCTCGTTGGAAAGGTCTCAGAAAAATCTATTTTCAATCCCTTAAATCCAATGCTTACATTATTTCACTCAAAGGACCAATGGCACTCTCGACCCCAAATTCCGCTCCGAAGACCTCCAAAAATGCAAGTTACTCAAACATAGAAAATACTGAAAAATTCAATTTTTGATATTTTCCATCCTTTCTTGTGTCAACAACTTCAGAGTACTCCAGATCATTATGCTATCAAATTAAGTAGAAATTTCAAGTTAGATCATTTGCATAGAATTACATACCATTGCTTGGAACATATCTCATATATTAATGGAGGTTTGATGCATCTTTTTTTCATTTTGCAATATCTTATTAACTTCCACTTGCTCTATCTCAATTGTAAACTTTTATTTGAGCTTGTAGGCTTCATCTTTTGTATCTAACTCATTGTTTACAACTCAAATAAGGGGTCCACACACCTAATGATGTTAAATCAATTCCTTGTGTGAATCTATGAAGAGAACCTTGCTAGTGTTTTGATCCTTCTAGTCATCGTCATGAACTTGTAGTCTATCAAGGAAAAATCCACACAAATAGATTGTTGGTTACCAAAGTTCAAAGTTACGTGAACACTAGATTAATTGAAAATCCATCATACATGTGTCTATAGAGTTAGCAAGTTTCTCTTGGATTGCTCAAACCATGTCATAGGAATGCAAAGTGTTTAATGAAAAGTATGTATTTGAAGTTCCGTGCTTCTCAAAATACTCCTAAAACATAATGAGAAGAGAACTCGTCCAATTTCAATTACTCAAATAAACTTCAAGCACTTCTAACTTATTCAAATAAAAATGAGAGAAATACTTTCAATTTTACCATGTTCAAATAAAATCAAAATATTATAAATAATTCTTGACCTTTTTTTCCTATTTCATATGTATGTTTTACTTTGCAAGAAATTTTAGGCACTGAGCAATAGTGCAAAAGGAAGAAGAAAGATAAGAATCGAAATTTATCATTTCCAATCATATGAATACAACTTTAACTAAAGAAGACTTCGAGCACAGAGATGATTGGAGGGATGGAAATAATAACACAAACAACTCCATGAACCAGTGATTCTTTATACAAGTAGAATTAAATAAAATGATTCATTTTGGTCCAACAAACTCATTTAATTATATGAATCTTACAAGGTGGCCATCCTCGAAACATTAATGCTTGAATAAATTTTATTCTGTGGAAATTTTTTAACAAATTTCTGAACTTTGTTGATTGGATATTTCCGTACTGAACTTGTCCTCAGCAGTGTCTAAATTCAGTCATGTCCAATCATAGTAGAAATGTCACTCTCGACTGTCCCATAACTGACATGACAAGGGAACCTCGCAGGCCAAGGGATAAACAAGCATTCAGATTAGAAAACTAACATAAAAAGCATTAAAAATGATCTATATTCTTTCCATGAAGTTTTATAAGAAAAGTTCAGTTGCAGCCAAAATGATGATGTAGAAATTTTAATGCAGAATATGATTAAATATGATAGTGGTTGTGAAAGAAACAGATCACATGTCTGTAAAGTGCGATGGAACAACGGTGTATAAGCCTACAATTATGGTAACTACACAGTCGGCAGGTCCTCCAAAAACAATAATGCCCGATAAACAATTTTTAACGTCATTTTTCAATTACCCACGAGGAATTCATCTGTTATTTATATGCAACTGAAGAGCCTGCACACAGCATATACAGATTTTTCAAGATCGTATATTGTTTTCAATACTTTTTAAAAAGAATTCTATCGTTCCATTGATCAGTAGTTATGGTGTGCAACTCTTGTAAAGAAGAGAAGCAGAAGAAGAAATATACGAGGGGTCTCTGGTCACCTGAAGAGGACTGTATGCTAAGAAACTATGTTCTCAAATACGGCCATGGATATTGGAGTGAAGTTCCTAAATTGGCTGGTTAGTCGAAACGTTGTTCTTTTTGATTGATCATTTTAGTTCATAGTTTGTGGGCTTAAATTTTATTCGAGTCTTGGAATTGTGCAGGTCTTAAAAAGTCTGGAAAAAGTTGTAGACTTCGGTGGATCAATTACCTCAGACCCGGCCTGAAACGAGGAAATTTCTCCTATCAAGAACAAAAGATTATCATTGATGCACATGCACTTCTGGGGAACAGGTAACCTCAAGTTTTGGTTGAAGGCAATTTTTTGATTCAGTCAAAGAGGTTTCAGTCTATCTGGATTGATATAAAAATTCTAAAAATAAAAATAAAAGATCGATTGTTAGAAAAAAAAATGTCTATAACTAACAACTTGCTTTGATTTAAGCTTTATCTAGTTTTATTTTGCTGTGTTGAAATACAGCAGGTTGACTGTTAGTTAGGGCAAACAAAGTGTCTACAACCAACATCTTGTTAGTTATTCGGAGCAAATAATGTTCGTTTATTTAAGCAACACACTTTAATCTTTGATTTGTTTAAATGACTCACCTGAATCACAAAAAAACCCGCCCTACAACCAGAACACTGTTTGTTGTTTAGAGGCAAACATCGTGCTTGCTGTTTGTTTTCATGTTTTATCTTACATTTTCCTGAAAAATTTACAGGTGGTCCCATATTGCTTCAATGCTTCCTGGGCGTACTGATAATGAGATAAAGAATTTCTGGCATACCCATTTGAAGAAGAAGATCAAGATTTCGGGCACAGATACAAATGCCTACAAAAATCCCGGTGAGTTCACTAGAAAAGAGGCATCAGAATGTAGGAGAACAATCCCTGATACAGAATCAACTGACATGCAAATGGATTGTTTTGTTACAATGCCATCTAGTGCTGAATGCTCAAGGATGCGTTTAGAAGGTGGGTTTCAATATATCTTGCCCAATCTTGTGTCCAAATGCCTGCCAGACGATAATTCTGTTAAGGACACTTTGTTTTCTGAATGGTTGTATTCAGAACAGAGTGAAAGGTCCAGTTTTAACACGGGTTGTTATAACTCAGTGATGTGCCCACAATCAACAATTGACTCAGAAAATTCCAGCTGCATGAGTTATGAATTGGGGTTGGTTAATGCAGCGTCTGAAGAATACCCATTTCCAGAAGAAATAAATCAGATTATTACTAGTTCAGAACTTACCCCAGTACTTCAGAGGCCAACCTTGTCTAGCGATGGCTCAAACAATTCAAGTTCTGCAACAAGTGTGAACATTGCTAAATACTGGAATGGCATGAACTACAATGAGGTTGATTTGGGCATGCATGACGACTATCATTTGATTGGAAACTGCTGTTTACTGGACTTGGATTTCAGCTAAATGAGTCTTTAAATCTGTTAAAGAGTAATGATTGCACGGGTAATGATTGCTGCTTGCATACCACAATTCCACAGTTAACTAGCAATAGCAGCTGTGAGTGACAAGGTAAAAGTCTATACAGAATATTTAAAGAACTCATGATTAAACCCAGTCAAGAGCTCTAGTGTGTATCTATTCAATAAAACAAATATGTATGCATTAGTGAAGGGAAACACGTGGATTTCTATTCCCTACTGTAATAAGGTTTACATATAGAAAAGAGGCGAAGGTGTAAATAATTAGCAAAACAGAGATAAAATAAAGCTAAATTAGAAACAAGAGCTATAAATATAGTCAAATGGTTTAGAGACGACCAATATTTGTAAGTTTATTGGTTTACAATGCAATTTTTGTTTGTTGAGATAGAACCATTGTTCGCAGTACTCAGTCAATGGGCTTATAAATATTCTTTGTTTATTGGTTATTTAATTGAATTGTAAGTATTATTTTAATAGTAATTGTATTGGAAGTAGTTGAAATATGATTAAGTTATGGATTTAAAATTATGATGTAGATTCAATTTTTTAATTGAAATTGTTTATTATTTTGTTTGTTAGGTGAAGTGAGAGAGTAGGGTCCATGCTTGTTTGTATTAACTAGTGAAAATGAGAAATTATATTTAAAAGTATTTAGTGGAGGCACATAGACCAAGCAATATGAGATCCAAAATACTTTGTCTATATTGAAACATGAAAATTTACAACAAACTAAAATTTCAAAGATAAGTAGTAACCCAAAAAAGAACCTATTTTAAAAGGAAAAAAAAATACATGTCTTACTATTAGTAAATCTTCTAGATTAGTGACCACTACCATTAGTTGAGAAGATGCAAATATTGACGAGCCACCAACCTCCCACTTTTATGAACTTAATCGACACAACATAAGCCTCTTCCACTTTTTAAGAATGAAATTGACTAGTACAACCCATTTGGTTTTAAAGCCTTTTTACAACATTGAAGTGGAGTGCAAGGAAAGACTTAAGTTATAGAGATTTATGGGAATCAAGCTCCCTTTTTAATCTCTTGCAAGATGAAGTTATCCAATATTAACCAAAACTCCTAGCTATTTCAAGAAATAGGCTTCTACTTCTCTAAATGAGCCCATAGAGACTAAAATATGAAATTCACCACTAGTAATGGGTAATAGCCATCAGGTATGAACCTCACAACTCTAGAACTATCTTCAAACCATGGAATAACTCATCTTTGGTGAAAAATATAACCATGAATAACACCCATTAAGTAATAAGAATTAACTCTAGAAAATTAGATAAAAACATGGATGTAATACTTTAGTTGAACTAGATTTTGACATTAGGATTTTAAAGATGTGTGCCTTTGTTGATCTTGATTGGTAATTTGAGGTGATGAATAAATAGGATAAAGTAATTTTGGAATAGGAGTGATGGGTGATGGAATGCAAGAACCTAATATGAATGGAAGGGATGAATGGCTTGGTTTTGGGACATAGGGACCAAAAATAGATGGAAGGGATGAAGGATTGGGATTTGGAATATAAGGACCCAAGATAGATTTAAAGGATGGGGAATATAGATATTTGGATGTACATGAAAATTTGGGATTTGGTATGAATGGAAGGAGTACTAGCTTCTTGAGCTTGATATCCAAGGCCATGAAAATTGGGATTTACTTAGATTTGGATGGGTTCTAGAATGCCTTGCTCATGGAGGCCTAACCCTTTTCCTTGATAATACATATTTTGACAAATCCTTTTTCCAATGGGATACTTATGGTCTTGGAAACAAGACGTGAGTCCATTTTTAGGAGGATATGGCATGGAAGGAATGATAGTCTCTTGAAGGAAACCAAATTGGATGAAGGTGGAAGAACCCATTTGATAGGTGTGGGGTTCACGGGTAGCTTGGATAGGGGTTTTGTGATATTGATTTAGATTAGGAGTATGACATGGAGAGGAAGGATTTATTTGATCTTGACTTGGGGTAGGATCATGGGATTGAGGAGGATCATAAGATGGAGTGGAAGGGAGGGGATCATGAGAGGGGGAAGAAGGGACACTTTGATCTTGACATGTAGAGGGATTGGGGGATGGTATGAAAGGGATACTTTTCTCTTGATTATGAGATGGAAGGGGATCATAACATGGAGTGGGAGGGGTGTATTTCTCATGAGAGGATATATGATCATTAGATGGGGTGTAAGGTGTGATTTGATCTTGCTTTGGAGATGCATCCATACTAGCATTCTTTAGACTAAGGGGTTCACATAATTCATTTAGTGTGGATGATGTAATGGAGGAGGAGGGTGGAATAAAATTATCAAATTTGATACATGGAGGTTTATGAGATTCATGAGGTTTATGGGAAATAAATGGGGTTTATTTTGATGTGGAGGGGATGGAGGTGGATGCATGACATGGGGAGATTGCATAAGTTTACTTTTACATGGGAATTTAGCCACCTTTGCTAATAGTCCTTGGAAGCAATCATGAGAGACATGGGATGAAGTGGATTTGCAAGATTGGGGTGGTTTGGATTGTAAGGATTTTGGAGATGAACAAGTGACATAAGAATTGGAGACTTCAATTGATTGGTAAATTGAGGATGAGTTTGAGGATCTTTAGAAGGACTTGGAGATGGGAATTTGGGATGTGGATGGGGTTGGAGGGGAATTTTGGATAGAGTCTTGGTTTACCTTGCCAAAGGAAGATGAAGGATAAGCAATAGGATATGGATTGGGATTGGATGGAGTTAGGGAGGATAAAAGTTTTGCACCGAGAAAAAGGAAGTATCTAAGCATGTGATCTTTATCATTATTGAAGTAGTAGGTGAGGATGAAATCAATAGTGGTGGATGGAGATGATGTAGATGCTAAGGATGTGGGTGGGATTTGAGGGGAAATTTGGATGGGAGTTTTATTTCCCTTGTCAAAGGAACCTATGTAGGATGACTAATAGGAGATGGATTATAATTTGATAGAGGTGGGTGTTGGTGTTTCCAACTGATTGTCTAGGTTTTTCTAAAGGTTAGCTAAATTTTATGATAAAAAACCCTAGGGTAGTGGCCAACAAACAAGAGATAGATTTTATATTTTTATCCTTTGCACTTTAGGCTCTACAAAACCAAGGTGGATTGCCCTATAACATCATTAATAATATAACAATGCTTACAATGATGCCTTTGAAACATATTCTTCACACTAATTTTATTGAAGGTAAGCCTGATTGGATAAATCATATTTAAAACCCTCTATATGCTCTATGTTACTTTGTTTGTGTGGAATTGAGAATAAAACAATAAAAATGTAGTAAAGTAAGATTTTGATTTTGTTTATACTTGATCATGCTTAACCTTAAGCTCTATGAGTTATTTTGACCAGTTCCTTATCCATAACAAAGTTAAGAAATGAAGTAAATTTTCTACAGTAGACCAACCCTTTGGTTTATTATAACCTCACTAATGCAATGAGAAACCAACAAAAGATGAAATTATTGTACTATTTATTAATCCTTATTGTAACAACACAGTCTTTGATGAGAAAATTGAAATAAAATTTAATCCATTCTTTGAACAAAAGCTAACAATTCAAGTGTCCATAACACAAAATATGATATAAGAATAAAAAACCCTTGATTATGTTGATTCAAAAGAGAATGAGTTACAATATGGAGAGCATAATAGATTGGTATTAATATTTGGAACAATATAATGAGAATTTGAATCATCTATTGTTATTATAGAGAAAAATTGCTACATTTCTTCTCTAGATTTTAGAGGACTTAATTGTACAAACCTAACTCTCACTACAACAAATCCCTATGATTTTCTCCATTTTTTGCTTCCACCCATTGTTTTAATGTATTTTTTGGTAATTTTTTGAAAATGTTGGTGCTATTTATTGGGATGGCATAATTTTTGGCGTTTATTGTGCCAATCAGTACAAGTCGGTGCTAATTTAGGCTCTAATTAATGCCTAAAGTAACACCGTCTTTAGCACCGATATTAGCTTCGAGTGTAGCGCCGCCTTGAGCGCCGCCTTTAGTTCTGAGTTTAGCTTCAAGTTTAGCGTCGTGTTTAGCTCCAATTTTAGCTTCGAGTTTAGCTTTGGGTTTAGTGCCAGATTAGACACCCCTATGTCAAAGAGACTTATTTATATGTCTCATCGATGATGTAAAACAATGAAATGTCAACAAGATACGGGCATATCGAGGAGAGAATCATTTATGTCACATCGACAAGGTATATCTACAAGTGCTCAGCAAAACACACCTCTTGGATATAACAAAGTAATGTCAATGAGACATTGAAATATTGGTAAGACATATAAGATTGTCTCATCGACACTCTTCAAGTAATGGTCAAAAGCATACACCGCTATACCATCGGGAAGGTGACCAACATATGCGATAGAGCGGTATACACTGAAACCCTGCAACAAGAATCCTTGAGCAAGGCGGTAGTGCAGTAAACAACATAAGGGAAGGGAAAAACACCACTATACCGTAGTGATAATCACAAGTCTCCTCGACATGGTAGAGTTACACCGATATATAAAGAAATACTGCTCAAGGAAAATATCGATGAGAAAGTGGCATATCGGCAAGAGATATTAACTTGTCTCATTGACACCAACAACCAACATTAGAGGAACATAAGATCTAATGTCGATGAAACATTGAGATATTGCTAAGACAAATAAGATTGCATCATCGAAACTCTTCAAGTAATGATCAAAAGCATACATCGCTATACCGTCAGGAAGGTGAGCGACATATGCGGTAGAGTGGTATACACCACAACCTCGTAACAAGAAGCCTTGAGCAAGGTGGTAGTGTGGTAAGTAGTAGAAGGGAAGGGAAAAACACTACTATACCTCAGTGGGTATAATAAGTGACGACGGTAGTACGGTAATCGTGGAATCATTACAATTTACAACAATAAATGCAAAAAATCACATCAGTTGCCAAAATTAAATGCTATTAAATTATTAAGAGCTGAAAAAACTAATATGACTGAATACTGTGCCATCCAAAGATAAGTGATTTTTCCCAATATCGCATTCAATTGTAGTGCACTAGCATGGAAGGAGCTAAGGATACAAGAAGAAGAAGTCTTGCAAGCATGAAATAATTGGGTAAGTGCACAAAAACTCTATGAAAGAGCTCTGTTAATATATTTTTTTTTTCAAGGTTTTTTTCATGTTTGAAGCCACAGTAGAGAAAATTGAAACATGCCTCCTAAAATAAAATGATCAGAAGTAAAAGAAAGTCGTCCTAAAATTAAAGATGAAGAACCTAAAGTAAAGAAGAAATCACTCCATCCTAAAAAAAATAATTAGAAGTAAAATAAAGTTAGCCTAAAATTAAAGATGAAGAACCTAAAGTAAAGAAGAGATCACTCCATCAGTCCATATTAGATATACTTCCAGGGTCTACTAAAGAGGGTAATAAGAAGTTTCTCGTGGACACCGCATATAAAGTTGTAGGGATGCCCTCATTTCCAAATCTGGATGGGACCTATTTTGGTATTTTTACAGTAAGAGAAATGAGAAGATTCTAGTGTCAAATGCTTGGATGTTGGATATAGCAAGGTTGATTGTCCCAAATGTGTTTGTTGATGTAGAATTTATCAGATTGCTAGCCAAACACTATCACTCAGCTACCAAAATAGTAAGGTTTCCAAATGACATAGTATTGGTAGAAGTAACTAGAAAATCCATCATTGAGTGTTTTGGCTTAAACAAGCAGGCTCTAACCAAGATAAACCTACATAAAAGTGAGGAGGATTATGTT
Source organism: Sequoiadendron giganteum (assembly GCA_007115665.2). Lineage (NCBI taxonomy): Eukaryota > Viridiplantae > Streptophyta > Pinopsida > Cupressales > Cupressaceae > Sequoiadendron > Sequoiadendron giganteum. The sequence continues at coordinate 709,549,527 of CM021103.1, forward strand.
AGGCTAAAAAAGACTTATAGAAGTGATGAGGTAACCCTATATATGAAAAGAGGCATTGGTAACAAAACATTCCCCATCTCTACTACCATTACTGAACCATTTAATATGAAATTTTTAGTATTACTTTGTGAATACATATTTAGCTCTTTGCCAAGTGTTGGGGATAGATGCTCAAGATAAAATTCCAATAGGCCTAATGATGATGGCCATGAGAATTCAAAATCCTAAAACTAATATTGAATATGACTTTTCTTCATGCCTTGAGAAGGCGTTAGATGATGAATTCTCCCAAGTTATAGAGGATAGAGCATCGATTACATTCAGACACTATTCCCTACCGTGTCATCTGATATTGTACTAGAATAGGGACCATTGGACTAAAATAATGGACTTGGCTACAATACATGAGCAAAGGAAACCCACACTTGTCCATAAATGGTGCTATATTTGGGACAGTCAATGCAAGAATTCAAGCTTTGTTTTATTCTACGAAGACTTTGTACACAAAATCCTTCGAGTTCTTGGGTATGCAATACCTAGATTGTCAACCAAAATGTTGCAACTAGTGAGACCTTTGGCTTTAAGACCGGAGTAGGATCATACACACAATTTTAGAGATTGGTTCTTCCTCTCGGAAGTTACAATAATAAGAGTTTATGGATGCCCTGTTGCTCCACACATACTACCAAAATTGATGCCCTGTTTCTCCACACATACTACCAAAATTTGTGCCCCTCAAATTAACATTTCTTGAATTTATGTGGCAAATGATGTGGATGGAGAAATATGTAATGTACAAGCTAAAGAAAGGCACTTTCCTGCCAAACCAAACCAAGTGTGAAGATTGGACTGTAGGCTCAGACACACTAGAGGAGTTACAGTATTATTTAAAGACAAGATATGCATTGAAATATAGAAAAGAAAGAGCCTTTGACCTTGAAAATAATATGAACAACATAAGGCACAATCTTCTTACCAAAATGACAGTGCCACACTAAGTGGATTTTGAAGAAGATGTCATAAGGAAAGTTACATTACTTATAATGATGTATTTAGTAGAAGGAAAAAAGGAGAATATATGAAGAAGCTTGAAGAAAGGATGAAGTGGAGGCCCAAGGATTTCCTAGGATACTTTGTTGAGGAAAAGGACCCCATCAAGAGGATAGAATTGAAAATTGGTAGATTTGAAGACTTGTACAAAAAGAAGGAAGCATATCTTGAAGAACATGATAGTAGTGCAACTATAGAGCATACCCCAGGTGAAACCTCTGAGCCTCCCATGGAGCAATTACCTCCCAAAAGATAGAAGACATGAAGCATTGAACAGTTAGTACCTTATGAGGATACTGAAGAGGTGGGCGATACTGAGGAAGTGGCTACAGTACTGTAGTCATTGATAGGTGATATTGAAGTTGATCAACCCATCCTTGAGACTAGTGCCCATAAACACGAGGAAAGGACGGGTGATGTAGAAAAAGCAAGTACATAGGTACATGAATATGAAAGGGAAATTGCAGCCAAGAGATTCATATAAGATGATGAATTCATTAAGACTCCCGAGTTTAAGGATTTCTGGATGAAGATGAAGATAAAATAATTTCAAGAGAGGATGGAATCAACTGAAGCAGGAATTGAAGAATCGGAAAAAAATGAAATGGTAGCATAGACTTTCGAAGAATTAAGAGTTGAAAACATTGACATTAGCCCCCAGAAGGCTAGAGAAATGGTCTTGAAGAGCAATATGCTCATTTTCCTTGGCTTGGAATTAAAGAAAATGTTTCTACTTGATCAAGTGTGAGCTTAGGAAGATCCAATGCTAGTTGCATAATTTGACTCCAATGAAGGTGTGAGTGGAACTGGGTATAACCCAAAGATTGAAACCCTGGCCATATGGATCAAACAAAAAAATACACAGAAGCCAAAATTATTGGATGCAAAATTTGAAGGGATGAAAGGGGCAGTGATGGTAAGGACAATATAAGATTCCACCCCTTTGGAGGCAGCCACAATGACCATGCATTTGGCCATGTTCACTCAAGAAACTGTTAAGGGATTAGAAGACATATTGAAGGAGAATGAAAAGGAACAAAGGTTCCTAAATGATGAAGTTAATAAACTGTTCATGGAGAATGTCAAATTGAAAGAACAATTAAGAGGAGTAGGACCCTCATAAAGCAAGGAGATGGTGTTATACATGCCTCCTATTGCTCCAATGGATATTGTGAAGATTTTTTTTGTAGAACAGGTAAAAAATCCAGAGAAGGAAGTGGATGATGTAAAGAAGGCCAACAATCAAACCCAAGATGAAGTGAAAAGATGAATTTGTGAAGTTATGGAAAATATTCTTGAGCACAGGATAAAATCAGTTATGGATAAATTGGAGAATGTGCATGATAGTTATAAAACACTTCAACAGGTAATGGATCAAATAAAGACACATATGCTTGTATTAGATCCTTTGTTCAAAAGGTGGCAGCCTATTCACCACACTTTGGCTAAGTTATGCAAAGTTCTACAAAGAAGTCCTGATGCACCCACAACATTAAAGCCAACTGAACAAACTGTGAAGATGATTACTGATGAATTTTAGTATGTACAAGGGTTTGATAAAAAGATTGTAACACGAACGGATTTATTCCATACTTGGAAACAATGGTATATACCTGAAATCGTGAGAGATGGTGATCAATTGAAGGACTTGGATAAGTGGAAGAAAGAATTCAGTCAGGTTGTTATAAGTGCGTAACTCATATACAGGAGGATGATGATACCAATCTTCCCAGGCTAAATTAGATCATGGATGGGTTGATTGTTCTTGATGCGGGATACCTAAAGTTTGTCAATGATACGAAGGCATTACTAGATAGTCGATGGAAAACTCATCTTGCAAACATGCAAAATATCCAAGAATATACGTGGCCATTAGATTTTATGGTGTATCAATGGGAGGAAAAGTATTTGGTTTTAGAAGAATAGGACACTGAGGTGAGAGAATTTGGATGTTCATAATGGAGAGGAAGACTTTTCCAGATCAATGATCATGGGTCTTCTATGTTGAATAATGGAACCATATGTCAAAATGTCTTAAGTCTTGTTATTTCCTTAATTATGCTAATTAAATAGTTGTTGGTTTTAGAAGAATAGGAAACTAAGGCGAGAGCATTTGGACGTTCATCATGGAGAGGAAGACTTTTCCAGATCAATGATCTTGGTCTTCTACATTGAATAATGGAACCATATGTCAAAATGTCTTAAGTCTTGTTATTTCCTTAATTATGCTAATTAAATAGTTGTTATTAAAAGAAGTAGTTATGAAAGGTCATTTCTTTTTGTAGAAGGCCTATAGCTTGTTGCTTCCTATATAAATAGGAAACCAAGGCCTAGTTTTAACTTATCATCATCATATATCATTTCCATTTTGAAGAATTCTGTTATTAATATATCAATTGAAGCAATATAATGGAGAACATCTTATTATCAGAGATTCTCCATGACTATGTTATCATTCTATATTTTTCTTATGTTTGCCATACTTATTTCTTCTTATATTTGAATGAATATCAGTTATTGAGCCTCAATACTGTGCTTATGTGAATGAATATGCTGATACAATAAAGCATTTATTGTGGATGTTGGTAGAGCTGCTATTTTTTTTGAAAATTTGAGCTTATTTTGCCTTGTTACATGTTCAACATAAAAATGGAAACTAGTTAAAAATAATAAAGTTAACAAAGCTGCTTATTTAAATAATTGTGAGTTACGTGCATTAATATTTTATTAACTTTTGTGTCTTCATGAACATATGTTACAAAATGAATGGAAGAAGCATCCAAGTAATCCTAAATTTTTCTGCCAACAATTCATACCAAAGATTGAACAATTTAAGGATATTGCAATAGGTAATTAAGGATATGATGATGATGATATATTCTTGTACTTGTATATTCTATGAAACATTCCTTATTTTCTATGAAATAGTGTATATATTCTTGTACTTGTAAATATTCTTTTATTGTTATATGTCTATTAAATAAAATAGAGTTTGAATAAAAAATGCTTCACCCTTTTTTGTAAGTGAGTATGTGAATTATTGTTTAAGGAAAAATATTACAGTGTTCACATTTTCAGTTTACTAGTTTCAAATCTTCATTTGCTATGTATATAAAATTGTATGTGCTCTTTATCTTGAATGACATAAAACAATAATATCATCAGAATCAAGGTTTTCAATTTTAGCACTATCATTGTGCACACTTTTCATATCCTGTTCACTTTTAAGTACAATCATCAAAATTTTATTTTTATTTCTTGTCCCAGTTAATCTTGATTCCTTTTAGCACAACACAGTAGGTTGCATGTTAAATTTCAAACATTTTCTTTGCAGTTTTTTGTATATATTATTTTCTTAGTGCATCATTATGTAACAGCAATTTCACTTCTGAGATATACAGTAAAAATAAATGAAAGCACATGTTTGCTTTGTCAAGGGAAATGTATGGTGAATACCCTATGTCTTTCAAATAAGTGTGCAAGCAAAATAAGACATAACTGATTGAATTTGATTTTCTACTATACAATTATTTTTTATGTGCTTTTTACTTTTTGCATGTGGATTACCTCAGAAAGAGACTACTTATCTTTTCTTAAATGAAGCCTTTACTTTTCCTATCTACGAAAGGAATTTACTGATTGGCAATAGGTTTGTGAACTTCATACAACTTAAGATTGGTGTAAAAGGCCATCCCCACAAATGTTGTTTGGTCTAGAATTATAATGGAAAATAAAAAATCTTGCTAGGAGAATAAAACAGGTTTTCAATTGTCCAAGTACAACACAATATTACTAAAGCATTTCAAAGTTTAGGCTATAAGAATCATCCTTTTTTAAACATGGATTGTAAATAATTTTGAAAATTTAGAAGTCTTGGTCATTAACATTATTGTTTGCTACAATGTCATCCAATGTATCATTGTCAATGTTCATATGTTCTTTCAAGTATTTAATACTATCACCATCCTCATCTTGACCTGCATCATCTTCATCATCACTGAAATTTGATTGTAGACCATCTATATTGTTACCAGATGTATTTGGATCATCATTTTCTATACCATCCATATTGTTGTCTTCCATAACATCATCTAACTCTGGATTGTTGTCTTCTTGTGCTTGAACATAACCATCCTCAACATCATCATGGATGTCAATTTCTTTGATGTTCTCTAATCCCTCTCTCTCATTTTGTTGGCCATCATTTTTTTGCTCAGTATCCACTAATGCATCGTCAAATACATGCCTTAATCTAATTAGATCATAATGTATGACAAATATCCATTTTGGGTCCAAAATATCTTCATAGAAAAATACATGCACATGAATGACATACATATATTAGACATTATATAAATTATATGCACATATATACATCAATTGACTAATGGAACATTATTTTATAGACTAACTTTTTTATACAATAATTACTATAAAACACAATCTTGACAACATAGTTTATAAAACATCAGTCCACACTCATTTATTATTCTTTGGTTTTTTGCCCTTAAGAACATCCTTACGGAGACCTTGTTCTTCCCTCTTTGTTCGTGCAGGAGTGCATTTTAAAAAGGGGTAATCAATCAATAACTCATTTCCAATGGTAAGGTCCATAATAGACTCAACCATTATCAATCTATCAACCTCTCTTTCCATATCTCCATCTTTATCATTTATAACCTCAACAAATTGATAATTCGGTCTTATAGTAGGGTCCCTTCCCTTACTACTATTTATAAATCCTGTAGTATTTTTGTGTGTGTATGCACATCCATCTATATACATAAGATGACATCTATTAATTTCTTTTCCATTTTCCAATTGGAGATGGTGTGTATACATATTCAAATTTAGACCATATGTTGACATGCTAGGCTTATATTCTGCTTGCCTGCTCCATTCACCACTGTAATATGATGGACCATAATATGACATTAATCTCCTAGTGGTTTGTTCTGAATTGTTTCTATGTTTGGATTCCACATGTACATTTTGGACAATAAAGAGGCCTAGATTTTCTCCATGAATATTGGAGGGTTATATCATGTAGCTGCATCCCCAAAATTGAAACACCTCGTACACTAGGTAGTTGTTGATCACTAGGCCAAGCGCAATATAGTCGACGATCAAATGTCTCTTTTTAAATTGATCTCAAACTCAGGGGCAAGTCATCATCTCCATCACATTCATTCTAATAGGGTATGTAGTCCACCTTCCCCTTGTCTTTAAGAAAATTATGCATCTTCACACCGGTTCTTGTTCTGTTACTTGTTTTCGTCAATTCCTCATCTTTCAAGATGGTATATTGGCACATATTTTTGTTAGATGTATCATCTAATAAATGATTATTTCCCTCTAGGCTGGAAGTTGGTGTATCTTGCAAGTATCCATTAAGAAAAAAATAGTTATTTAAATAATATAAAATAATGTTTAAACGAAGTATACATGTTATTTATATCAAATTGGAAAATTCCTCACCACAATTCCTATTGGATTTGAATCGATTGTAGGAGGCATACTACCGACTGGAAGCTCATTATATATGTAATGTCTTTGTATAATCGCTCATTTGAATTGTTTCTTTCCATGACATATAGAACATCCACAAACAACAATTTTCTCAAAGTATTCATCCCATGTACTATAGTCCTGACCTAACTCTTCTTTAGTGCAATCATTTGTTGTGTTTGCAGTATCCATTGTCATATCCTCTTCCACCCACTGTTGTCTATGTGATTTAACAGTTATAGGTCCATGTCCATGTACATATCTTGTTCTTTTGCTAGTTGAATTCTTAGGCTTTGTATTTTCTCCAATCTCCATCTAAAATAATCAACAACATGCATTAATTTATGTCAAGATTGGATAATACATTATAAATTTCAATAATACTGTGAAAAAAGATGGACGTATCAAAAAATGCCATCAGATCATTTTTTCCTAAGTTAAGTCAAAATTTGAGTACCTGATGTCCCGTTTCATCCGTTGTGTCCTCATTTGATATGTCACAATCTATTGCCATGGCCTTGTCTCACCCCTATAATACACAACATAGTAAATAATGTTTAGTACACCAATTATATCATTTCAACAAATATGCTATCCAACACAAAACCTCACTTTAGTCATATATTTGACATATTGATATCATGTTTTGGCTATCCTAATTTTTGAAATTTTCCCTTGATCATAGAATCACATTTAATCATCATTCCTATGCATTTTCAACCAATAAGTTTGACCTTAGAGGCCTCATGGACAAAAAAATGACTTTATCTCCTTTATGTTGTAGCATTTGTGAATTCATAAACACCTTCCTCCTTTGGTTGAGGTTGCTTTCTCTTCTTACCTCTATTGTATCTATAGATTCTGTTGTCTCATCTATTTCCATCCACTTTCCTCTTAGCGATTTAGTATTTTTACATCCTCCATGTCCTTTTTCCATGGCCTCCTTTGTGAATAAAATTTTTGCAACAAAATCTTTCACCGCACTACTGCCGAGAAGGAAAAAGCAACTTGCGGGACCGCGGTAAAAAATGCTCTACCGCACCGAGTTGATGAAGGAGCCGTGGGACAATGGTGGTCACCGTACTACCACACGCCAATGGTAGAAGACTTGCGGGACCGCGGGAGTCACCGTAACACCACTAGGAATAGAAGGAAGACTCGCGTGTCGCCATAGAAGCTTTCACCGCACTACCGTCGAGAAGGATGAAGCACCTTGCGAGACCGTGGTAAAATTCGCTCTACCGTACTGAGTTGATGAAGGATCCACGAGACAAGGGTGGTCACAAAAATAAGGTAGGAGTTGGAATTATTTCCAACACTCTAGATCTTGTGATACACAATAATGAAAATAGTCACCATACAACAATGGTAGGCACTAGATTAGGCGCACTTGACACCACCTTATACATCCCAAACAGATTACATTAACGACCAAAAGTCGGCGCTAAAGTTGACGTTAACTAACACCGACTAAAGTGTCGACTAATGAATCAAAATAATTTTTTAAAAACTTTCCCACATGAAGGAAGAAATCAGATGACAAAAAAGGGAAAAATGCCACGTGAAGGAAGAGAGCAAGGCGCTACCAACAACTGATGAGAAATTCAATTTAGTTTGCGACACTATAGGTAAGGTTACAATTTTTTTTTTCTTGGTTGAATTCGTGATTGTTTACTACTCTTTGTATTGCATTTGAATTCTTGATTGTTTACTGGTTCGTGACCTAACCAGTCTAGGCAACCTCTAAATTGTCCCATCATTAGAAATTGTAAAACCTTTGAGAAACCAACAAAATTTTTTACCCTACCCATTTGAGCTTTGGCTCAAAATATTACAGCACGAAGCGAGGATGCCTCTGTATTCTTTCCCTAACCTGGGTATTAAGGAAATAGTGAACTGCTTGGAAAATCTGGGAATTGGGTTGGTTACTGCTGAAAATAAATGCAGAAACCGCTTGGTTTTTCCCAGCCGCACCATAGTCACTGATGCCATGACAAATTCGTGCAAGATTGCATTATGAAAGAGTTTTCATGATAAGGTTATCAACACTAACTAAACTGAGTGAACATATTTTCCCTAGGTTATCAACACTAAGCAAACCCAGTGAACATATTTTCCCACAAAACAAAACTTTCATACCATAAACTAGACGAAAACTTTCACACCTAACAGTGTGTACTTCATTTTCCTCCACAGATTGGATGAAAATAATTTGCCCTAGGTCACCTCAAAATGTCAAGCAATGGAGGGAACTGAGCATTGTCAGCAAAATCTGGCCACAATGAGGTAATTCATTTTCAATTTATAGATTTGTAAATGTTTCCATTGTTTCTTTGAATTTTACTTTTTAGTTTTTTATTTCTAAATTTAAAAGAAGACATATAATTTAAAATATATATATATATATAAGGATATGAGACTGACAAAGATAAAGATGAATTGGCTTCCATATTGGGGGTAGAGGCAGTGAACAAATTGGTTAATGTGGATTGGACAACACTTTCCAGATACATAGAAAAACAATCTGGTAACGCCCCTCAAACATTGCAAACAAATCAATTGTGTCAAAGGGAATCAATTGATTCCCCAACCAGTCCTAGATTGAACAAAAGATCCAAGAGGAAATCAGTGATAGTAAACTCTAAGAATGTGGAATAGGGAGTAGAGACTTCCACTCTTGGGACATAGACTTCTTCCACCACACCATGTTTTCAATCTTGCATTGGTAGCTACAATACAAAGATAAAATACAAGGTGGTTTCAGGGGAAGTTCAAATGATGGATGCTGGGAAAACATTTGTGAATAGGTTGAAGGAATCATGCCTTCAACTGTTCAAAGACCATCTAGATTTTCCATTCTCAAAGATACCCATGCACTTGAAAAAAGCAGTTATCCATGACATGGAGAATGAATTTGGCATAGGTTGGTCTGTAAAGAAGATAAAGCTATGAATGTCTCAAAACTGCAAGAGATTTCAGTGCCACCAAACAAAGAAGATAAAAAACTCACTCCTGAGCTAAGGTAGAAAAAAAGGCCAATTGATGTAAGTTTGAAAGTATGGAAAGAGCTTGTAAAAGCATATGAGAATTTCCATGCACAGAGGAAGTCCGGTGAGGAGAGTACGCAAGTATTTGAATTTTCTCATAGGATTATATCAAATTTATTAAACGATATTTAAATTTTATTTGTGCATAGTTAAATTGAATTAGTATATGTTTCAGGACAAGGCCTCCAAGGCTAGGCTTGAGAAACTTCATGGCACGCATCGCACTGGCCAGAAAGGTTTATAGGCCTTGATCTGTACATTTGTAAGTATATTTAATATGTTAAATGATATATATTTTTATTTCCTTGAAAAAAGTAAATGATTGCATATCAATTAGTTTAACTAGTCCATGTGCCATGTTTTGACAGGAGGAGAAATATGACCGCCATCCAAAGAAATTTGAAAAGAATATGTTACAAAACAAAAAGTGGAACAATTTTATAATATGGATGGAGAACAAGGTATCAATAGTTGAGTTTCAATAACTTAGCTAGATATTGTTGTGTTAATATGTCAATTTTCATCTCTTGTGTTGAGTTGTTTATTGATGCATATGATGAGTAAATAGAGCTCAAATCTTATGATTACAAGATGATATTTTATGTGCATGAATAAATAGTATAAGGATGTAGATGAAATTTTTTTATCTGACTTTATGCCTCTTGGCAACCATTACTCTTGAATCTCTAATATCAGGTGCCCGAGACTTCCCCGTAGCTTTTACCTTTTGTTGCCACCTTTCTTCTTCACCGTTAGAATTGTATCCTTTTTCCTTATCTGCATTTCTGGCTTCGGCTTATAACTCATCCAATGTTTTACCTTCCTCTTGTTCAAAATCTTCTTCTTCTTCTTCATCCTCCTCTGACTCCACAAGAGGTTCTTCATCTTTTGAAACTTCCTCATCTAATTTTGATTCCTCTTCTACATTAGAGGTTTCATATCCTTGATCTGACTCTTCTGAATTATCAGAATCAGAATCACTAGCTTCCATATTCAAAAATTCCCAACCAACATATTCAATAAATTTATCTGGATCATCAGTAATAGTCTTTAAAATTGGTCGCCAGTTCAAGTTCATTCTGCTTTCATAATACTTTATATCCATGGAGTTCAGTCATTCCTTGATGCCATCAAGCAAAGATTGAGGAATGGCGTACATGCGGAGTACATCCCACTTGAAGTCTTTGAAAACAATAGCCATATGAAGTTCCTTTTGCCCAAGTCCTACTCTCTCAAGGTTAACAATCTCAATCTCACTAATAGCGATTACTAAGAAAGGTAATTCCACCAACTCTACCAAACAGTTTATTGTAGGAACAATAAAAGCAGAGGCTTTGAAAGGAACTCCATGAAAACCAAGCTCTCTAAATGGTATATCAAAATCTAGTTCAAAATATTTTAGATGAGGCTTCTCCCATAGCTCTCTTACTCGCTTGACAAATCCTTGAAACTTGTAATGATGGATAATTTCCTGCAATGTTTAAAACTGGATTAGTAATACTTGCAAGTCAACAAAACATCAAACAATAGAATGCAAAGGAGAAATAATGAAAAATAGAGGAAATTAGAAAGATCTAACCCATTTAATAATCCATGGATGACTTCCATTGCACCTCCTCAATCTTGCTGTGATAATGGATGCCCTCAGATTTGTGAGCAAATTCTATGTGTCTAGCCCTAGCAAAGCCTTTGAAGGATTTATTGAAATAACTCTATATGCAAACTAGAATTTTACTTCTATTGTGCAAATAGTAATATAAGCCTAAGATATGAGAATGCCAAAAATAAAAAATAGATTAAGCGATGATTGATCCCAAAAATGAGATCAAGATTGTCATTTTATAGAAAATACAATCTTGAACGGACGGATTAGATGAGATATTGAGAAATTCCCTAGAATCAATGGTTAAGATTCAAGGTGACAACTCTCAATTAGGGTTAGGGAAATAATCCCCAAATGTGTGGACAATATTTAATTTAATAAATTAAATCAATGGTGGATAATAAACATGACCTTGAGATGAAATTAGTAAAAAATCAAAAGATAAGGGGATGAGATTTTAGAAAATCAGTAATTTTAGCAATTACTTGATTTGTAGAAGAATATTTCCATTTTGAATTAAATTAATTCAAAATATGGATTTTGTGAGATAATAAGTAATTGATTTTTGAAATTACTTACTAAATGAAGAATCAGTTAACCATGTGAGACAATTTTAAATGATTTTGTTTTATTTAAAAATATAGAAGTGTCACATGCCACAATTAAATAATTAAAAATAATTATTTAATTTAGAAGAAGTAGTTAATTAATTAAATAAATTATCAAATCTATTTAATTAAGAGGATTTAAGAATTAGTGACACATTAAATAAATATATTTTAAATATATTTATTTAATAATCAGGAGGACATTAATGATAGGGATTAATTAAATAAATGAGGCTTTATTTAATTATGAGATGACTTTGATAATTAGAGACATATTAAATAAATAAATAAGATTTATTTATTTCATAATCATGAAGAATGAGAGATTATGAATTATTTAATTAATAGTTGAATGTGGATTAGAAGCATAATTAAAATGTTATAATCATGTTATGACAAAAGGTGGTAAAATAGTGGTCGCAGGATTAAGTCATTTTTAGGTGTCTACATTTTCCCCTCTTTATCATAATGCAGCTTGTCGCATTGTGGCAGAGAAAACAAGTCCAAAATATGCCCCAGTGAAGGTACGAAGTGCCTATGCCCCCTCGGGAAATTTTTTGAATTTTGACCCGAGGTCAGAAAAATTTGGAAAATATCCCGACTAATTTAATTAATGACCAGAAAAGTGATGGCACGATCCGATTCAAAAATGGAGGACATTAAGCTAGCCAAAATGCCGATTAAATGAGCCTCTAGTACAACCTACCAGGTCAAAACCCTAATTTTCAGCCTATAAATAGGTTGAAAAGGTCAATCCAAGTGTCATTTGCTCATTTGTTAAATAGAAAATTTAGAAATCAGAGCTCAGAGAGATGATGGTGATTCTAGCGACTACCCACCATGGATACTGTGTGCGGACATTCCGACGACCCGAGGGCGCATAGGCACCAGTAAGTACCCTATCCAACTTATCAATTTTTGAATTTAATGCATTTATTAGGGTTTCATGGGGGGTAATCAAATGCGTTGCAACGTAAATGATGTCGCGTAAACCGCAAATGCCATCACGTTCGACGCATTTTCTTGCATCGCAACACAAGTGCGATGGGTAGGTTAGGTTTTTTGTGTGATTGCACATCCGCAAGGGGAAACGACACAATTGTCAGGTTGTGACGCAAGTGAGGATTTTGCGACGCATTTGCCATTTTGTGATGCAATTGACAAGTCCAACGACGCATTTGAAAAATTGCAATGCAATTGTCAAGCCAAACGACACATTCATTGTTAGGTCACGAATTTTCTATCTACAACGACGCATTCGTTGTTAGGTTGCACACTTGTTGGTTAGAACGACGTATTTGACCTACTGCAACGCAATTGTCATGCACAAAGTCACAATTGACTAATTGTGACGCATTTGTGGTCAACGTGACGCAATTGCAGTTGACGAGAGTTGACTTTTGTTGACTTTGTGCCGAGATTAGTTTGGATGTACCCTTGACTTGGCAGTAGTAGTAAACTTTCCACAATGTTGCTCAATATGTGCTAATCCTTGGCCTTTCTTGTGCAAAGTCGGCTTGTGCCGATTTATACCCGAGAGTTCCGACCGACGACATATGCCTTTAGAGATCGCCTGAGCGATAGACAAAGGCAGCGACTGATGGCCCTAGGTCTGTACCATGTTACCTATATGCCCATTAGTCGGGCAAATAGAGGCTTGCTGATAGCTCTTTGTGAGAGGTGGCATTCAGAGACCTGTTCATTTCACCTGCCTACTGGAGAGGCGATAGTGACCTCCATGGATGTTTACCGCATTCTCTGCATTCGGATTAGCGGAGAGAGAGTTACCTATTGTCTACACCGAGGGCGACAGGCCCTATCAGAGATGTATGAGGGTGCTGATGGTGCCCAGTTGGGCATGGACGATTACGAGATTGGTTGGGATGTTGTAGCCGACCAGTTTCCCAGGTTTGATGCCATGCTGATGACCTTGATTTCTGGATTACTGATCCCAAATTGTCGTGGTCATAGATTTCCCATTGGATGGGGGGATGTACTTGTTCGCATGTGAGGACAGAGGATTGTTTTCACTTGGGGGCCCTGCTTGTTGGCCATGCTTTATCATCAATTACATGAGGTCGTCTATCACCAGGGGCACAGTATCAGTTACGGTACTACCCTCCTGATGATCTGGGTATGGGAGCGCATTCCCATTTTTCGACCACCGGTGCAGATTCAACAGCTAGGTGATGGGATGTCGTATGTTTATTTGTATGCGGGATCAGTTAGCCAGACTTGAGTGGGAGACATCGAGTACTGGCATCATCGGATTGATACGATGATCAGTTTTGTTTGGAGGCATTACAAAGATTGTGCTTAGTGGTTAGATGAGGATGGCCACTTATCCTTTTGCAGACAGTTTCGGTATTTGATTGTCCACACGGTATAGACCCAACGGATTATTGAGATGTACTTGTCCCAACGGGTACTATGATAGTTTGGAGAGCGGTAGGTTGTGCTAGTACGCACAACAGAGTATGCTCGGTCTTCTAGGGAGACCATGTGGGGGCCGCCCATATCAGTGACAGTGGCCGAGCAACAGGTTGATAGTTTGGTGGTAGTTTAGTGGGTGTGGAGAGGGGGTCCAACAGATCAAGGGACATCTACTGAGATTGATGCCTGGTGGCAGATTCACAGGTGCATCCCGTTGACAGATCCAGATGGTCCACCATCGATAGATCAGAGGTCAGTCATTCCACGCATATCGAGGAGAGGTCGGGGTGGCAGAGATGGAGGGAGAGATGGTAGAGGTGCCAGGGGTAGAGATGGAGGCAGGGGAGGAGGAGGCAGAGATGGGGGAGATAAAGGAGGTAGGGGAGATGGAGGAGGTGGAGGAGACAATGGGGGTGGAGGAGATGGGAGGGGTGCGAGGAGGAGGAGGGATGGCGGAGGGTGGAGTTAGCCCAAGAGAGTCAAACAGAGAGTGGGTGGTGTACCATTGTCACCCATTCGGGAGGAGGGTGAGGAGAGAGAGCAGGAGGGGAGGGCTGAGGAGGTGAGAGGGGGAGAGGAGGAGGTTAGAGGTGGAGAGGAGGAGGTGGAGGTGAGGGTTGAGGAGGAGGTGAGGGGTGGAGAGGAGGAGGCCAAGGTGAGGGTGGAGGAGAGAGCAGAGGAGGATCCACTTGTTGGGGGACACCCTCTTGATATAGATGTGGAGGAGGTCCGGGCCGAGGAGGAGAGAGATGAGGAGGAGGAAGAGGAGGAGGATGAGGCAGATCAACGACTGTAGGAGCGTATGATCTCCGGGGATGATGAGGGTGACAGATCACCCATTTTTCCTGCCAATGCCACCATTGATTAGCAGATCAAAAATTTGCAGAGTAGACTTGATGCGGCCTTGTCTCAGAACAAGGCCTTGGTAGTGGAGTTAGAGGTCACCCAGGTGGAGAGAGATCAAGCTGTTCTTCGACGACAGGAGTTAGAGTGGTGGGTGACAAAGTTTGCCGAGTTATGCTCAGGGCTGACATGAGATATGGCCCGAGAGTTGGCCAAGATGGTAGAGAGCAGGGGGTGATACATGGTATTATATGAGCAGGCTGTTCCACCAGATCGACGAGACCCAAGTTTGTCTCGATCCTATAGTAGGACAGGAAGTGGTAGCCGGACACATAGCAATAGTAGATCTCATAGCAGTAGTCACACCAGTGCTGGGGGGTCCACTGCATCAGGGTAGTCATCAGGCCATAGATCACATAGCTCGCATAGGCATTTGTCAGGCCATAGTCACAGGTCAGAGCATGGGCATAGATCAGTTTCCTCAGGGCAGCAGACACGGTAGACTCAACCTCCTATTACTGATCCTACAGGATCTCAGAGTGATACACAAGAGAGGACACCTATTCAGGTCACTTTTCACTTGATAGATCATCCACGGTCACCTCGCAGTTCACCTCCACGGGACAGAGGAGGGCCATCCTAGGAATTGCTTTTAGACACTTGTATATTTTGATATTCGAGCCTGCAAGCTCCATTTTTGGGATATCATATGACTCTATCCTGTGACATGACATGTTTTTGAGATTATATATATATATATATATGATGCAGTTTTGATGTGGCCTATATGATGTTATGCATTATGGTATTCTAATGTTTTATCATATGCTTATGTGATGCTTTTATGATGTTATGAGGTGTATTTATGCTTATGTTTATGAATGCATTTATGGATGTGGTTATGTATGCATTGTATAATGTGATGATGATGTGATTCCTATATGTTGATGCAAATGTTTATTTATGATGCTTATATGTTGATGCAAATGATGGTTTTATGATGTGAGATGGATGAATGTAAATGATAGTGTTATGAAATGTGAATTATGGTATTTGATTTATGTAGATGTGAATATGAAATGTTCATGCCATTATGTATGCAACTTTGTTTTTTTTTTTGCATGTAACAGGATATCATCAGAGAATGAGAGAAAAAAAGGTGAAGATTGATGTTAGTGCAAAGAAAGATATGCATGTTAGTGCAAAAATTAAATATCCTTCAAAGCTTTGCTATAGTACTATCCTAGCTATTGCTCTTTAATCATCATTGGGCGAAAAATGTCATGATGGTCGACAAACACTATGATATGACATAGATCAATAGTGTGCAAGGTCGAACCATCACGTAGATCAACAGTCACAGACCAAGGATGATCATGACTCATGTAAGGAACACAATTTCCCCTAGTCATTTTATCATGACCAACCGCCAGGAAAACCAAGCCAATCATGAGACGTCGTTGCTTCTCTAAATCTTGACGATAGGACATCCTTGAGAAACTAGCCACATGATAGTAAAAAATAGATAGTAAAATCATCGTACTACGTCGTTGCTTCTCTAAATCTTGAAGTTAGGACATCCTGGAGAAGCTAATAGTAGAGTGATAAGCAGACAAGGATAATCATCATGATATGTCGTGGTTCCTAGGACATTAGGAACTAATATCATGATAATCATCAAAAGACAGAAAAAAAAGTTTGCCAAGTGTTTTCCAAGTGTTTTAATGTCAGGTGTTGTCAAATGTCGAGCGATATCAAATTCAGGAAGGACACATCCTGAATGACATTGATATCTAGGAGATCAATTCTCAGAGTTAGGAGAATCCATCAAAATGCCAGATGATGATGATGATGCTTAGGAAGGACACATCCAAAAGCATAAAGAAGTGACAAGAGTTGCCTTTCAGAAGGACACATCTGAAGAAGAACCCAAAGTTTTTCCATGATAAATTGTCTTGAAAGGATTTTGACTACATGTCATTGCTGACATGCTGAATTGACTGAAAGTGTTTGACGAAATAGATTTCCAATAGACTGATAATTCAAGATTGACATAAGATTCGCTTGATTTGAAGATAGTTTGATGTGTGTGAATGTGTAGTGCCATGAACCCTAATGGACTGACCTAGTGCGGCCTCAGGGGTCCATCGATTGATGGCCTTGCCTACGTCGTGCACTCAGAGACCTCGTAGTTCAACATGACCAATGATGTTGTCCAAAGGACAAAAGTTTGAATCATGATTTTATTTTGAAAAACCTAGAAGGACTGACCTAATGTCTCGGGGATTCAAAGATGAATCTTGCTTATGTAGCAAATGCGCAGAGACAACGTAGTTTGGACTAGGACGAAGATTGATTGACGTGATCGATTGAATTGACCAGATTGACTTTGATCTTGGATTTTGACATTGATTTGGATGTTTTTGTATTTTCTCACGATGCTTTCTGATTTTTAGGTCTTTTTTCAAGAATTTTTCACATTTTTAGGAATTTTTCAGGACTTTGTCACATTTTTAGGATTTTTTTTTTCAAGACTTTTTCACATTTTAGGATTTTTTTAGGACTTTTTCACATTTTAAGGATTTTTTTTGGACTTTTAAAGAATGCAGGATCATGTGCGACACCCACTGTAGTTGCACAATAAAGGTCTTGCCCCTAGATAGAGCAGGGATTATTTGAGTACAATGGTATGGAGATAGGTAGACGCACGACAAAGGCAAGGATATGCAAGGGATGATGTCAACCAAATGCTAACCATGGCCAGAATCGACAGGACTTAGGACTGATGCCGTGAATGTGTCAGGCCCTTATGATTATGACAAATTGATAAAGGTCAATTTGAGTAACAATAGATGGCAGAGCAATGATTGACTACGCATGGTGCCTGTTTTCCAGGTTTTCACCATGGCACCTATCCAAAGTGCCTGTTTGCCAAGTTTTCACTATTGGATGAATTCATTTCTTTTTACTAGTTTTGCCATTTTTTTTTATTTTTTTGGTGTCACCAAGACACCTGTTTGCCAAGTTTTCATCAAGGGACGATTTTTTTTTTTAATTTTAATTTTTTTTTCGTATTTTGTAGGTTTTAGCCAAGCCCTCTGATGCTATGTGTAGAACTTTCTCAGATGTAAGCTAGTAATGGGTTATGTCAGCTGTTCTCCATCAGGTGTGGCCAACTGATAAGCTTCGGAACCAAATGCGACAGTAATGATATAAGGACCAAGCCAATTAGCCTCAAACTTACCAGGCTTTTCACTATCTGCCTGATTTCTGGGGTTCTGCATGAGAACCAAGTCACCGATTTCAAACTTTCTCACCATGATTCTTTTGTTATAACTCCAACAGAGACGATTTTGATATGCCTGTAAATGATTTAAGGCATTTTGTCGTCTTTCTTGTAACATTTCTAGCTCATGTAGGCGAGTATGTTTGTGCTCTTCATCATCAATCATTCCTTTCAAAGAGATTTGAAGAGAAGGAATTTCAACCTCGATGTGTAATATGGCCTCAAATCCGTAGACTAGGGAAAATGGAGTGGCTCTAGTGCGGGTAGGAATGCTGGTACGATAGGCCCATAAAGCAGGATTAAGTTGTAGGTGCCAATTTCGACCAGCGTCATTGACGGTCTTCTTCAGAATGCGAAGAATTGTTTTATTTGACGCCTCAGCTTGGCCGTTACCTTGTGGATAATATGGGGTGGAAAAATGGTGTTGGATGTGGATCGCTCACAAAGTTCACGAATGTCTTGATTTTTGAATGGACTGTCGTTATCTGTGATGATGGATTGTGGGACACCATACTGGCAAATGATGTAATTTAGGATGAACTTGGATATTTGTTTACTGGTGATGTAAGTGAGAGGGACGACTTCAATCCACTTAGTAAAATACTCAGTGGCGATGATTATGAATTTATGGCCGTTAGAAGAGGATGGATGGATCTTACCCATGAGGTCGAGTTCCCATTGTGTGAAAGGCCATGGAGAAGTGATCGGTCTCAATTCCTATGCAGGTGCATGAATTAGGTCACTATGCACTTGGCATTTTCGACATGTTCTGACAAACTGAAGAGCATCTTTTTCCAATGTTGGCCAGTAGTATCCCAGTATGGTGACTTTTCGAGCTAAAGTTGGACCACTCGAATAAGATCCGCATATACCCTCATGTAATTCTTGTAAAGTCGTTTGGGCTTCATCAATGTCGAGACAACGAAGAAGGGTGTTATCAAAGCCACGACGGTATAAGGTGTCACTGATGATGGTATGTCTAGCCGCTTTTCAGATAAAGGATTTTTGCTGGTTGTTGGACAGGTTGGGTGGGAGGGTTTGGGATTTAAGATAG
Organism: Sequoiadendron giganteum; assembly: GCA_007115665.2. Lineage (NCBI taxonomy): Eukaryota > Viridiplantae > Streptophyta > Pinopsida > Cupressales > Cupressaceae > Sequoiadendron > Sequoiadendron giganteum. Next base: position 709,568,959 of record CM021103.1, read on the forward strand.
TCATATATGTCTTGATACCAAGGCGAACTGGGACCAACAATCTCGCACACCATTTCTGACTCTGGAATATCGTATGCAGGCATCAACAGCTGTTCCACTAAGAATTCAAATTGTGACACATTCTTAGGGATGTCTAGGAGAGATCCAATGGTAGCCATTGCATCAACCGCCTTATTCTGTGTCCTTAGGATTTGTTCAAATGCAATCATTTTGAAATACATCAGGAAACTATCCACCATTCATTTGTAGGGAAGCAACTTCTCATCTTGTGTCATTGTCATCATTCACTTGATTGATGACTAATTGAGAATCCCCGAATATGAGCAATGTCTAAATTTTCCATTTAATTACTATCTTGAGACCTGTGACCAATGCCTCGTATTCTACAATATTATTTGTACAAGGGAAGGAAATCCGAAATGATTTAGGAATTGAATCCCCTTGTGGTGTGATAAATAATATGCCAGCTCCTGAGCCATGACTAGTGTGGGACCCATCAAAGTATAGTTTCCATGGTAGAGCTGGTTCTGCATGAAAAATAGACTCATTCGGAAAATCAATTATTAGTGAATGAGTGGCTTGGATTGGTGCATTTGCCAGTTGATCTGCTATTACTTGACCTTTTATTGCTTTGCTCTCCACATATTGTATGTCATACTTGCTTAATATCATGACCCATTTTGCCAAACGACCTGTCAATGTTGCTCGACTTAGGAGATATTTTAATGGGTCAATCTTTGCTACCAAATGTGTTTGATGGCTCAGAATATAATGTCTTAATTTTTGTGCCATGAAGACAACTGCAAGGCATGCCCTTTCAATAGTTGTGTAGTTGAGCTCATATCCAATTAGTGTGTGGCTGATGTAGTATATGGCTCTTTCTTTTTCTTCATGGTCATTTTGCGCCAATAATGCCCCCAATGCATTTGTCATTGCAGAGACATACATGATTAATGGTTTGCCCTCAATAGGCGACATCAACACTGGTGGTGTCAGTAGATATTATTTTATTTGTTCAAAGGCTATGTGGTATTTATCCATCCATACAAAAGGAATGCTTTTGCATAACAGATATTGAAATGGTTGACACTTGTCTGCCAACTATGCTATGAATCGATGAATAGACTGCAATCTGCCCTGAAGTGTTCGCAACTCACTGATTCCTTTTGGAGGAGGCATGTCTAGAATTGCTTTTACTTTTGTTGGGTCAACCTCAATGCCTCGTTACGAAACTATGTATCCCAACAACTTGCTTGAAGTGACTCCAAAGACACATTTCTTTGGGTTCAATCGAACCTTGTAATCCTCAAGCTGTCTAAATTTTTTGTCCAAGACTTTGAGATGTTCTTTCCTTGTCAAAGAGTTTTCCAATAGGTCATCTACATAATCTTCCATTAGGATATGCATCATGTCATGGAAGATTGTTGTCATAGCCCTTTGGTATGTGGCACCTGCATTCTTTAGGCCAAAAGGCATGATATTCCAATAGTATGTTCCCCAAGGGCAAGTGAATGTTGTTTTATGTTGATCCTCTATTACAATTCGGATTTGGTTATAGCCTAAGAAACCATCCATGAGAGATAGCATCTCATACCCTACCGTGAGGTCAAAAATTATGTCTATGTTTGGTAAGAGGAAGTCATTCTTTGGGCAAGCCTTATTCAAATCTCTGAAATCCATGCAGATACAAATTTGTCCATTTGACTTTGTAATAGGAACAATATTGGATATCCAATCAACATAGTCTATTGACCTTATGAACTCAGCATCCAATAACTTCTTTAGTTTAGCCTTGACAAGTAGTGCAATCTGTGGATGCATTTTGCACAGATTTTGTTTGACCGGCTTGATTCCTGGGATTAGAGGAAGATGAAGCAAAACCAATTCGGGATCAAGGCTTGGCATGTCAGCATATGACCATGCGAAGTTAGCTTTCCTGTCTGTGAAGAATTGTTTAAATTCAAGTTTTTCTTCGTCTGATAATGATGCAGCCAAGAGAATCATTTTGGGATTCTCTGGTGTGGCTATGTTAACTTCCATTGTGTCCTTAATGAGCATAAGTGATTTTTCCTATGTTACGGGGAGAAAGTCCAATCCTCCATCCTTAGGTGCCTCAGAGAGGTTTTCACCTTCGGATACATCCTTTGTTTTTACTATTTTACTGACAGAAGGTGCCTTGATGTTTTTACCTAAAGACATTTCTTTTTCTTTTTTATTCTTTGTATTTTTATGACTGGAGGATTGCACAGTCTCCCCGAAGTAAGCTGCACAATCTAGATCAATGGAGAACCCTGTTTTGTGATCCCCCCATGGAATACCTTCTCTTAGCCCCATGAATTCTGCAATTGCCTCATCATTCTAAAATATGTCCATCACCAGTGAATCTTGTTGGTCCTAGTCGATCAGTTGTGGGTAGACAAGGGGGATCCCATCGTTAGTGTTGGTAAAGGATGGGGAAGATGCGAAAAGTGTGCAAATTGATGCCTCAAGTGTAAATGCAAAGTTGTCAATTTCCACTTCTGTGTCTGATGCAATGGATGGTCCATACTCCGAGTTAGATGAATCGAATTCAAAATCATAATATGGGATAAAATTATCAACATCGTGACTAGTGGTTGGCATTTTAGAATTATGGATGGTGGGCTCAGATAGGTTAGGCTCATGTGTGGGCTCAGGAATGGGGTGGGATGATTCAGGTATTGCCGATGACACCTTGTGTTCTTTCGGATTCCAAGGAATGCTTACCCATTCCTTATTTTTGGAATGTCGGTCAATAGGGTCAATGTTATATTCTTGGCGGAATCGTTCTTCAAAGGAAAGTTGGCTAGGTTCCAAGAATAGTTCATCAATTTCATAGTCACTGACGGTTTTGTCAGATCCCCATTCCCATTCATTTGAGTCAGTTTCAGTAAGGGATTCTTCACATGTCTCAACACTTTCTGTAACCATTACAACCTTACTTGAAAGTTCATGGGTACGTTGATAGTCAGTTCCGACTTGGTCAAACCCTAGCCCTATGTATCTTGGTCTTGCCGTCATGATAATAGGTTCCCGTCTTCCATTGCTATTCTTTCCAAGGCCGCTTGTGCCATTGAAACCTAAGGCTTTGCATATATCATAGCCTTTTCCATAGAGATGCAACGGTAGTGGAGATAACTCTGTTGGGTCTTTGTAGATCCAGTTCTCTATGTCAATAATGACTTCATTACCCATATCACCCCACCGTGTAAAAACAATTTTTGGTGGAACCTTGAAAGGTATTTTGGGCTCAACTGCAAAACATGGTCTACCATAGACTTTAGGTGGCTTCGGTATTGTGGTTATACAGTAAGCCGTATTCAATTTGAACTCTCCACAACCAAGGTCCTGGATCTGAAGGTCTTTACTTGGGATGGAGGCTGATGAAGATGGTGTGGTAGAAGGTGATGGAATGGATGATTTTTCGAGTGTTGATGGGTTAATATATTTGGATGAGGCAGGAGATGAGGCTTCCTAATTGATGGGCACCTGGTGCTCTACAGTGGCTCGCAGGTTGGTACAGTATTGAAATGGATCGGGATCTCCTAGGATAGTGATCTTAGTACCATCAAAAGGGAATTTTATGCATTGGTGGTATGTGGATGGAATAGCCTTTAGAGCATGAATCAATGGGTGACCAAGTAAGATATTATAGTGTATGTCACTATCCAGGACCTAGCATGTTGTATCTATGATAACTGGTCCTACCCGAAGTGGAATTGTAATAACACCTTTAGAAGCGCATTCTTCATCATCGTATGCCTTGATGACGATGCTCTTGCTAGCATCTACACATGCATTAGAGAAACCAAGAGATTTGACCAATTTTAGAGAGTAGATGTTCAATCCTACTCTGCCATCTACTAAGACTCGTCTAACCTTATGCTTGTGGACAAAAACCTCAATGTGAAGGGCATCATTATGTGATGGTTTGGGAGAGGAGTAGTCACTGTCCGAAAAGGTGATGTGATGAGGCGAATTTAGATATCCGACCATAGTCTCAAAGTGGTTGACATCGATGTTGGTTGGGACAGATGACTCTTGCAGTACTTTATCTAGGATGGCCTTATGTGCAGGTGAAATACAGAGCAGTTCAAGAATGGATATTTGAGCAGGTGTTTTATTTAATTGCTCAATGATGTTGAAATTTGGTTTTGGGTTGGGCTTTTTGGCGGGTGGACTAGGTATGGTGATTTTTGGTTGATGTGCAGAAGGACTTGGGATGGTGACCTTGCCTTTACACGTGGTTACATTGCATTTCGGGGCCTTCTTAATGGTAATGGTATTAACACATTCATATTCATCAGCAGCGCAAAGATTGTTGATAATAGTACCATCGGGATAATTGTACGCAGGACAAATAGTATTATAGGCTGGATGGATGTGGTTGGCTTGATTGTTGGTATTCTTTGTGCCAAACGAGGAAGCTTTACCATGATCTTGCAGTGGGTTTTTGTGTATGATATGATCCACATTAGATGTAAATGATTGACCACCCAACTTGATGGTGTGGTTCTCTATGAGGTCTTGCACCATATTTCACAATTGACGACAAGAGGAAGTTTTGTTCCCTTTGGCATGGTGGTAATCACAAAATGAACTGTCATCCCACCATGACGGCTTGAACTGACTAGGGTCATACAGTTTTGGCTCTTCCAGCATTATGACACTGTTTTGAAGAAATTTCTTCAAGACAATTTCAATAGGTTCACCTAAAGGGGTGTATGTGCATTTTTGGAATTATCGGGGTTGACGCAGCTGCCTTTGATTAGATTGTGCATGATTGCTTTGGATAGCATTGGTAGTTGGTGTCGATGTAGTTACAAGTGCATTTTGATTTTGTACTCCTTTAATTGTGAGTACATGACCTGTTGCATTGACGATTTTTGCATCAACTACATCGTCGTTTGTGATGTGCTTGTTCTTAACCCAGTATTTGGTTTTGTCATTTGAGCTACTTGGGTTATTATTTGTGGTGGTGTTGATGGTTTTTCCACCATATTTTAATTCACCTTTGGTGATCAAGGCTTTCTCAAGTTGAACACCCTTTTCAACAAGGTCAACGAAGGTGGTGCAACAATGGACTTGTAGGCCATACCTTAGCGGTCCTAGGAGAGTTTGTACAAACATGGTGACTTTCTCCTTTTTAGGTATTTCTACTGGACATCTGCTTGTTAAGGTTCTCCATCTTTGAAAGAATGGAATAAAAGTCTCTCCTGCATCCTCTTGGGTAAGTTTGCATAAGGAGGCAATGTCAATATCTGTGTTAATATTATAGGCATAGTTTTCAACAAACTTGTTTGCCAATTCATCCCATGTTTTGATTCCCTTAGGCAAAAGCGAGAACCATTCTAGTGCATGACCTACGAGACTTCTAGAAAAGAGTCTCATGAGATAAGTTTTCTCATATGCAATGTCCTTGCTACTAGTGGTGGATTCTCTTATGTGTTCAACGGGGTTTGTTTTGCCTTTGTATTTAGGAAAGTGAGGTACCACATATCCATGAGGAAAGGGTGGCATATACAAGGTTGTGTCAAATGGATATGGACACAAGTCATGTGACAAGTATGAATTTTTATTGGATTGCTACAAGGTCTCCACTTGTGTTTGAAGAGCAGCGAGTTGAACTGTGAGTGCTTCCACCATGGGATGGTTGGTAGCATCACCCATGTTGGTGATAGGGGCAGCTTGAGTCCCCAACTATTGTGATTAGATGTGTTGATTTGACATGGGTTGCCGGTGAGCAAAATGAGTGTTGTGATTATGTGGTTGCTGGAAATGGGTATTTTGATGAGGAATGTGCTGCTGTGTATGGACTTGAGAGGCATAAGTGGGGATGTGATATCCTGCCATGTTGGACTGAATTTGAGGACCTTGTTGGTTTTGATTTTGTTGATGTCCAAATGGAGTGAAGGATTGAGCGCCTTGTTGATTTTGAGCTTGTTGATGTCCAAATGGAGTGAAGGATTGAGCGCCTTGATTGCCTTGCCCAAATAAGAGATTGTGACCTTGAGGAATGTTGGTGCTTTGGGTCACAAGAATGTTGGTATTAACCTGTGAGGAAGTGGGTTGGGTGCCTTGTATGGAAAATCGTCGTTTATTTCTCCCAAAAGGGTTGGATGAGTTGGTTGCCATAGCATTTGAAAAACCTAATAATAGGTTTGCTGATGTACTCATGGAACTAGATGTAGTTCCAAAGAGGTTTGATGTGGTTGCTCCCATTGTTTGGGAAGGGATGGTGGATGTTTGTTGGGGGATGGATTGTGATGTGGTGTTGTTTTGGGAAGATGATCCCCCAATAGTCGTTGTGTTGGTTGTGGTGGTAGTATGACCAAGGAAGGTAGAATTGATTGTGTTGATGATATTTTGTGAAGAGGCTCCCATGGAAGGATTATGTGATGGTGGAGTGGGAGAAGTCACTCTAAGAGTGTTAAGATCAAATCCCTTTGGCAACTTAGCCCCTTGGTCAAGGAGCATAGCTAGGAATCTAGAAGTCATTTAAGACTACTTCTTCTACAAAAGCAACAACTTCTAGATGTTGGGCAGCAGCTAATACATCTTTTTCAAATACTTCCCCATTTTGATCCCCTCGGATAAATGGCTCAAAAATATGTGATGGAGATGATGGGATGTTCATTTCACTGAAAGGATTGATGTTGGAATTTCTCATGTCAAAACAAGGATTGCTCATGGCATTAGGGAATGAATCCATGCTAGTTGTGAACTCAAGAAAGTTGGTGTCTTGTCTAAAGGAATCCATGAGTCTTTTCTTTTTCTGTAATCTAGTTTCAACCATACAAGGTTTTTCTCAACTTGGGATGATGGAGGGAATGATCTAAGTATGACACTATGTTTTTGGTTTCTTTGGATTTTTAAAGAATGCTATGAAATGCAAGTGAGAATAAAAGACTTTTGAATGCAAATGGCGTGACACTAAATGGAGATGCCAAATGATATGCCATTGAAGGAGCCTAAGATGTACTTACTAGTGAGGGATCTAAAGAGGACAACTTGGGAAAACAAAGTTTTTTGCAATGATTCAAGTTTGGAAGACCAATGGACCATAAAAGGGCTATAAAGAGGACAAAGTGAAGTTTCCACACTAGACTATTGAGTGGGAAATAATTCATAGAAGTATTGACAAAGTGACAAAGGTAATTGAATCCAATGATAACCTACTATTGAATGCAAAGTTTTGACAATGAATGGTAAGAGTCAACTCCTAAAATCTGCAAAAGTAATTGTCTAAGGAGATGGTGAAGCTATCAATGCAATCTAATGGACTAGAAAGGGAACCCTATTGTGATCCTAAGATTGTACCTAAAATACAATGTTTAATGACAGTTGAGTAATTCAGAGTTTGGTTTGAACTGTAATAGTGAAGAAAGACTTGATTGGATTAAAGACAAGTTGTGGAATTTCAATTTTTTTTGACAGTGAGAAAGTGTTTTGAGGTTTTTCGCAAATGCGTCACAAAAAATGCGGTATGACAAAGCGAATGCGGCTCACAGAGGTGAATGTAGTTCAGAAAGTGTCAATTGCGACACAGTTTGGTGAATGCATGGTAATATCTCTCAAATGCGACTTAAGATACTAAATGCGGTTTAATACTAGCAAATGCGGCTCTGTATATTTCAATTGTGGCTCAATAGAGCGAATGTGGCTTAGGATGATTCAAATTCGGCCCATTAGAGCGAATGCGGTTTGAGATATGGTGATTGCAGTTTATCAGAGCGATTGCATCACAATAGACAAATTTCTAGAAAATAGAACTCTGTTTTGCAGATTTGACAAGTTTTTTGACCCAGATTTTTTATTTTTAGTTTGTTGAAGTTTGTTTGAAAACAGTTGGCAAACACATAGAAACTAAAACATTAAGTGTATGTTCAAGGATCACGTAGAATCACTCTTAATAGTCAAAAGGTCATCATAAAAATCACAACCCACAGCTTAAAATCACGTCGACTCACACAACCATGTCACCCCCTAGAGGGCGCCCGTGTTTTTGTCTTTTCCAGGTGCGTACTCAAGGTGACAGAAGTGGATACCGAATCCCCTGAGAAAACAGTCCATGGTGATTATATGGTGAGTGTCTTGGGGGGAGATTCTTCCCTCCCCTTGCACCGTGATTGAAACAATGTCTGGATACTAACACGACTAGCTTCTACACTATGGTTCTTAGTAAGGGTTTTCGTTCGGCGTGGCAATAGATAAACTCCCTTAGGAGACCTCCCAATATTTAGAACAAAGATTTTGGGGATGGTTATCTTGCCTACTACTGTTGAATATGGGTTTCCCCAAAATTCACTTTTGATTATAGTGGGTTGGAAAACCTGGCTTTGGTTGTTCCCACTTAGGTCGTTCCCGTAGGGTGAGTACTTTTTCCCACTATGGCAGGCCTTCTAAAGGATTTAAGAAAACATGAAATGCATAAATATAAAAATGGATAAGTCTGGATTTTTGATCACCCAGTAAAGGGGAGAGCATATACCTATTATACAATCAAACACATAAAACAAGTTCAATTTTAAATCCCAAATGAAAATTTTCTATTCTAAGTGAAGATATTGCTTCACAAAAGCATGGGGTTCATTTTAACCAAACAAAAGTAAAATGCGGTGACTATCCTAGAATTGATAAATTCCAAATTAAATTTTCTATCCTAGGATTGGTAAATTCTGAATTAAATGTCTATCCTAGGGTTGGTAAATTTTAATCCCATCAAAAAGAAACACTGGCCGCGGTCGCGTTGGATCCAGTAAACAAAATAAATTAAAAAAAATAATACAACCAGTCGTTTGCAGCTCGAGCGAATGCGGTGCGAGGGTTGTCAAATGCGTCGTGTCCTGTCAAATGCATCGTTCTGGCTCTCGTATGTGGCACGATAGAGCGTATGCGTCGTTCTGGATCTCGTATGCGTCGCGACAGAGCGTATACATCGTTCACAATCACAAATACGGTGCGATAGAGCGTATGCATCATGTAAGCCTGTGGTTGCGTCGTTTCGTACTCCTGTACTTGCAAAACAGAATCCGAGGCCGTTCAAAACTTGCAAAAATGTGTTAGATTGTTGGGTTCACCAATGTAATGATGGATAATTTCTTGCAATGTTTAAAACTGGATTAGTAATACCTGCAAGTCAACAAAACATCAAACAATAAAATGCAAAGGAGAAATAGTGAAAAACGGAGGAAACTAGAAAGATCTCACCCATTTAATACTCCATGGCTGACTTCCATTGCACCTCCTCAAGCTTGCTGTGATAATGGATGCCCTCAGATTTGTGAGCAAATTCTATGTGTCTAGCCCTAGCAAAGCCTTTGAAGGATTTATTGAAATAACTCTATATGCAAACTAGAATTTTACTTCTATTGTGCAAATAGTAATATAAGCCTAAGATATGAGAATGCCAAAAATAAAAATAGATTAAGCTATGATCAATCCCGAAAATGAAATCAAGATTGTCATTTTATAGAAAATGCAATCTTGAATGGACAGATTAGATGAGATATTGAGAAATGCCTTAGAATCAATGGTTGAGATTCAAGGTGACAACTCTCAATTAGGGTTAGGGCAACAATCCCCAAATGTGTGGACAAGATTTAATTTAATAAATTAAATTAATGGTGGATAATAAACGTGACCTTGAGATGAAATTAGTAAAAAATCAAAAGATAAGGGGATGAGATTTTAGAAAATCAGTAATTTTAGCAATTACTTGATTTGTAGAAGAATATTTCCATTTTGAATTAAATTAATTCAAAATATGGATTTTGTGAGATAATAAGTAATTGATTTTTGAAATTACTTACTAAATGAAGAATCAGTTAACCATGTGAGACATTTTTAAATGATTTTGTTCTATTTAAAAATATAGAAGTGTCACATGCCACAATTAAATAATTAAAAATAATTATTTAATTTAGAAGTAGTTAATTAATTAAATAAATTGTCAAATCTATTTAATTAAGAGGATTTAAGAATTAGTGACACATTAAATAAACATATTTTAAATATATTTATTTAATAATCAAGAGGACATTAATGATAGGGATTAATTAAATAAATGAGGCTTTATTTAATTATGAGATGACTTTGATAATTAGTGAAATATTAAATAAATAAATAAGATTTATTTATTTCATAATCATGAAGAATGAGAGATTATGAATTAATTAAATAATTATGAATTATTTAATTAATAGTTGAATGTGGATTAGAAACATAATTAAAATGTTATAATCATGTTATGACGAAAGGTGGTAAAATAGTGGTCGCAAGCTTAAGTCATTTTTAGGTGTCTACAAAACTTTGTATTGATTTTATTTTTCCTGTCCCTCTCTTGTTGTTCTTCCTCAATTTCATCAGGATCATACATTGACCTTCTTGCTCCTCCTAAAGTTTGGACCACATCCATTACCTCCACATAAAACTGGACATCCTTGATCTTCTTGGTTCCCATGCCATGATATGGTTATGCAAATGAAAATGAAGCAAAGTAATCATCTCCTTTTCTACTGGCTGGAAGAATGAATGCTTAATGTTTTGATACATGATATCAACTCTCTCTTCCGCTCTCATGGTTGAATACCGAAATCCAATATGGTGGGCCTCCAGAGTTCCAGTCATCTTTCTTCCTCTTCCACCAAATGCTGGCCTAATCCACATGTCTGCCAACCTAATTGGATTTGTGGATTTGTTTTTGAAAGCTGAAGTTTCTCTCGAGTGACCAATGTAGCTCTCTCTACCTTTTTCAAACTCTTTCATTGCTACATATCATCTTTGGGATATAAAAATTTGTACCACATGGTTGATGTGGTTTTAATCTTTGCATCTAAAGGAAATTTCCTTAACATAAATATTGCTAGGGAATTTCAATGTTGCCATTATAGTTGGCATTAAATCCGGTACCTACAACATTAAAAATTATCCTTATATAAGAATTCCCTCCATCTTGTTAACTGGCTTGTAACACTCTTGATGGTGGCTACATGAAATCTAATTCTGATTCCTCTTCTACATCAGAGGGTTCGTATCCTTGATCTAACTCTTCTGAATTATCAAAATCAGAATCACTAGCTTCCGTATTCAAAAATTCCCAACCAACATCTTCAATAAATTTATCTAGATCATTAGTAATAGTCTTCAAAATTGGCCGCCAATTCAAGTTCATTCTGCTTTCATAATACTTATATCCATGGAGTTCAACCATTCCTTGATGCCATCAAGTGAAGATTGAGGAATGACATACATGTGTGGAGTACATCCTGCTTGAAATCTTTGAAAATAATAGCCATATCAAATTCCTTTTGCCCAAGTCTTACTCTCTCAAGGTTAACAATCTCAATCTCACTAATAGCGATTACTAAGAAAGGTAATTCCGCCAACTCTACCAAACAGTTTACCGTAGGAACAATAAAAGCAGAGGATTTGAAAGGAACTCCATGAAAACCAAGCTCTCTAAATGGTATATCAAAATCTAGTTCAAAATATTTTAGATGAGGCTGCTCCCATAGCTCTCTTACTCGCTTGACAAATCCTTGAAACTCTGTATTGATTTTATTTTTCCTGTCCCTCTCTTGCTGTTCTTCCTCAATTTCATCAGGATCATACATTGAACTTCTCGCCCCTCCTAAAGTTTGGACCACATCCATTACCTCCACATGAAATTGGACATCCTTGGTCTTCTTGGTTCCCACGTTGTGATATGGTTATGCAAATGAAAATGAAGCAAAGTAATCATCTCCTTCTCCATTGGTTGGAAGAATGCATGCTTAATGTTTTGATACATGATATCAGCTCTCTCTTCTCCTCTCATGGTTGAATATTGAAATCCATTATGGTGAGCCTCCAAAGTTTCAGTCATCTTTCTCCCTCTTCCACCAAATGTTGGCTTGATCCACAAGTCTGCTAGCCTAATTGGCTTTGTTTTTGAAAACTGAAGTTTCTCCTGACTCACTAGTGTTAGTTGTAACTTTTTTGAAATTTTATTATGGTATGTGCACTTTGATATGGGTGATCCCACAATAGTGGATTACAACTTTTGGCCAAACTGGACACTGAAATTATTATTTTTAACTAAATCTTCATATTCGGGAACCTATAGAGGCTAAACCGTGAGGAATTTGAAGATGATGCAAACTAGAGTCTCATCACATTTTGTCTATAGATTCTAAATTTTTTTTTTCAAAATTTTTTGGAATCAAATTGCACTTTTTCTTCCATCTCCCACGAAAACTAGTTTTTTTTCAGAAAACAACATTTTTAAAAAGCGACGCTCACTGTATACAACACAATTTTTTTTGTATGAAGGATAAAATTCTATTTTTTTCAAATTTAGATTTGTAACTATGATATCTAGCACTTTAATTTGGTATCATAGTTTTTTATTGAATATTTTTTCCTTAATCAAGTTTCAAAGTCAAACCAATTGCAATTCAGACATAGGCATACTGTATACAACATAACTTTTTCTATTTGTATCAAAATTCATTTTTTTTTTAATGGATCAAGGACATTAATACCCAACCCCAACGTATTTTTTAAAATTTTATTTTGATAATCTGCTATTTTTCCACATGTGCAGAACAAAGAGCTTGATTTTCAGTGAAAAACCTATGTTTAATAAAACGAAAAAAACACATACATAATAAAACCAAAACATATTAAAATTATATTCGTTGGATAACTCGTTCTGAGGACTACCTGATTCTAGTTGGGTTTGTGAAGATTCCTCCATTTTCATACTCAACCCGAGCTCCAAAGTGCCAAATTTTTTATTTTTTTTGTGCCTGAGATGGGGAATGAGGGATAAGGGGGTTCGTTCGAACCCATAGGGGTTCGAGCGAACCTCTTTGAAGGGGTTTGCTCGAACCCCTTTCATATGCATTGCATTGTTTTTTTGGTGGCCAAGATTCAAAGGGGTTCGGTTGAATCGTGGTTCAAGCGAACCCCTTTTTAGTTTGGTCGAACCAGTAGGTTCGTACGAACCCCTAAAATCACTTTTTTTTGCCTTGGGGTCATTTTTTGTGAGTTTTCCTTCCTCACTTGAATTGTAAACCACTATTGTGGCTTCACCCATATGATGTAATATGATTATGGTTTCGTCTCATATGTTGTAATATTAGATATATAACACAAAAATAAATTATTGCATGAAATAAATAATAATTTTTCATTCTAAATGTTTTTTTTTTGCAGAACACGGGTGTTCCAGAAGATCAAGATGATCCTCAACATGATATAGATCCATAAAATATTGGTTCTGCTGATACAGATCATATGGCAGATGATGATGATGATGTAGATACAGAAGACACCGAGGCCGATGACAATGACGATGACAATGACGATGACGATGATGATCATGATGGTGATGATGATGATGAGACAGTTGGTGGTAGTAACCAGTGACATTCATGATCATATAGACTGCATCATGGATCATTGCTGATATATTGTTATGATAACTCTTTTCATGGTTACTATCATATGTATCATTTTCATGGCCTATAATACTATATTATTGAGTTGTATCATGTATTGACATGTATCATTTTCACTATATCATTTGGACTTGTATCATCTTGACTTGTATCAATTTGAGTTACATAATTTATCAATTTTATTTATATCATTTGTACATGTATCATTTTCACTTATGTCGACTATTGGACTTGTATCATGTTGACATGTTTTTGATGTACTAGAATATTTGACTTTCACTTGTTTTAGTTATATACGATGATGATCTTATCAGTATTGACTTGTCAATTTATATATATCGAAAGTGGTCGATGATTTTTGGATGGATATTGATTATGTATGATGATTTTAATTTACTGCTCACGATGGATGTTGTCAAATTAAATTAAATTATAGATATTTGACTCACTTGTTTTAATTATAGATGATGATCATGTTACAATAATAGTTCAAGCGATGATGAAAGGTAAAACTAATGCTTGGCACCTCTAGAACGTAATTGAACAAATCAAAGAAGTGTTAAGCTCTTTTGAAAGTTTTGCGGTGAGCCACATTAAAAGAGGTGGTAATGTGGAAGCGGATGTCTTATCTAAATGGGCTTTAAATTTTGGTGAAACAGGGGAATTCAAGTTGGAGGATTTTAGAGGTGTTAAGTTAACAGACTTAGGTGAAAACACAGGAGAGGACAACACCTTAAATGACAAGTGAAGGCAGGGGTGGCGAGCGGTGGTGAAGTAGTACTTCATGAATAGCAGTGTGGGCAATCCAAGATGGTGTTAAATGAAAGCCCTCGATTAAGATGTGTTAATTGTATTTGGAAAGGGTCGAGAAAAACTCTGCAACAAACTTTACTGGTAAACAGTTACAGGGGTTACGGGTTTTATTTATTGTTTATAGTTTCTAGGAGTAAGGATTTTACTGGTAAACAGTTATAGGGGTTACGAGATTTATTTAATGTTTTACTCTGCACATTAAGGTGCCTCTGGTTTTTCCCGTTTGTTGTGGAATTTTGGTGGGTAATAGCATTGAACAATAGATGTACTTTTTTTATCTTTACAAGCAATACAAAAATTTCATGTTATCGACCCAAAAAAAATAATTATCTTGTTATTTAATCATATGAGTTAAATAATTAAATTACTTACACTATAATCATATGAGTTATTTAAGAGGCATGATATATTTAACTAATTAAATTCAAATAAAACATATTAAATTAATAAATGGAAGCAAAACAAGAAGCATTTTTAGAAGCAAAAAGGAAGCAACAATGGAAGCCAAACTAGAAGCAAACCAGAAGCAGTCTTGGAAGCAAAATCAGAAGCAAACCTCGAAGAAAACCTAGAAGTGAGACTAGAAGCAAACTTGGAAGCAAACTTGGAAGCAAACTTGGAAGCAAAACTAGACGCAAAACTAGAAGCAAAACTAGAAGTAAAATTGGAAGCAAAACTGGAAGCAAAAATGGAAGAAAAATCGAAAGCAAAACCAGAAGCAAACCTGGAAGAAAAATTAGAAGTAAAACTGGAAGAAAAATTGAAAGCAAAACCAAAAGCAAACATGGAAGCAAAACCGGAAGAAAAATTGGAAGCAAAATCGGAAGCAAAACCGGAAGCAAAATCGGAAGCAAAACCGGAAGCAAAATCGGAAGCAAAACTGGAAGCAAAAATAGAAGCAAAAATGGGAGTAGACATAGAAGCAAAACCGGAAGCCAAATTGGGCACCAATTTAGGCACTATTTTCGACGTTATTTTTCGTGCTAGATTTTAGGCACTAATAGAGGCACTATTTTTGGCGAGCTATTTCCCAATGCTATTTTAGGCACTAATGGGGGCGCTATGATTTTATAGCACTAACTACGACACTAAGTCTGACAACAAAGTCGATGCTGAGATGACCATGCCTGTTTGGGCCGAGTTTTGCACCAGCCGAATCGCCCAATTCATGAACTGAAATATACTAAAATCCGATGCTATTTTAGGTGCTATTTTCCTTTTCTGTTGTACTGTCTATACAAAGACTTACAAAGACTAAGGACTCCTACTTGATTTAGAACCCTTGGAATGAGGCTCAAAATTCCCTTTTAAAGATAGAAGTGAAGCAACAAGAAAAAAGCCTCATTCCCCTACTTAGTCACTAGAAGACAAAAAACCAAGTGGTAACACTATTTACATAGGATAAAACATAATTACAAAAGGTAGTGTTGGTTGTTTTTAATGAACTAAACTTAGTCTCATCAGTTATCTATGAACTTTCCAAATTCAATGATTAATAACTATGAGGATTGGCAAACGAACATGTGAAAGCTCACTAGGCTTTCCCTTTGCACTTCGGGCTTTCTAAAACCTGGGAGGGTGATCCCTAGAATGTATCTTGAGATACTCTTGTGCCAATTATCACATACATTGTAAATAAACAAATAATTTCTCCTTTGATTGCTTGACAAATGAAATACCCTAAATATCTGACTAATCTTCATCGTAACATCATTCTAAAACATGAGAAAATGTTATACATTAAGCTCAAAATACATTCACATTGAGAATAGAGTTTAAAATTGGTTTGAATGTAGTTGCTATGAAAGATCTAGGGAATTGTAGTTCATCAAATAATTAATGTCTTATCCTAGGCTAGAGAAACCTAAATCATGTAATTGAGAACACACAACAACATTAATCCTATCATTAATAAAGCCTACCAATAATGCCTTAAACCATTAATACCAGAAACATAACTAGCAATACTTAGTGATCCATGCATACATTCACATAAACCTTCATTCATGTTAATACAATTTAACTCATTATTTGAATAAGCGTAATAACATTGAATAAACATTCAAGGAAAGACAAGAAGATGAATAGAAGTAATCTTTGATTTCTTTGTATTCAAAATCTATGTAAAGTATACAATGGAGAAAACTGGCCATGAATATCTTGCCATTTTCATTCCAAATATGATAGTACTACTATACATTCACCATTACAGGACTCAAGACTCTTAAAACCTAGAATAGACTCAATTCTATTATCTAAACCTATTTACAAAAATTCTCTTTGAGATCAATCTACTAGCAACCCCCTACAATTGGCCTTGAATTCCCTTTTATAAGAACAAGGGAGAAAAACAAGCTTTGGGCCAAATTGTATGAATGTCATGTTTTCATTTGACAATCGCATTACCACAAAACATAGTTATATTTTCTTGAATACGAGGGGGAATTTCACTTATGAAAAAAACCATTTTCATTTGTTGATGAAGATTTTCCCATCTTCCAAAAGGCTCTTCAGTCAGTGCAAAATATTCCTTCCATGAGCTAAGCACTTGTTCCATGTGCTCCAAAATTTGTAGATGAGAAAGGATAAAATAAAGAAAGCAGAAAACACCAAGGAAACCACCATGTCTACATTCCATGTCACCACATTTGAACTTAAGAGAGTGAAATATTTAAAAACTGATATATCCAAGGTCTAATTTGTACTAGTTCAAGGCCATGTATTACACTTCTCTTTACTGAAACCTCTATTGTTGTAGACATAAAACTAAAATTCCAATCACCACTTCCCATTGCAACAACTCATATGTCCAAGATATCAACATAATTGGAATTTCATAGTGCAAAATCTTCCTATGTTGGCCAATTAAATCCCATAATCTTATCTGCCTTTTGCATATATGGGCTGTATTTTACTGCCACTTGATTTGCCTCCTTGTCAAATTCCTCGAGGAAAATCCTTGTATGTATGGGCCTATCCATGTTGTTCCTCAACATTTCCACATCTACCCCATCACATTTTAGTTTGGCCTGAGTGGATATTACATTATTGGCTTGATTCTCCCATTCTTGTAAAGGTTTAAACTCACCATTCTCATTCAAGATATTTGGAAGCAAGCTAAAGCTCTAGTCATCAAACTTCTTCACCAATTCCCTGATTTTTACTTCTAGGGGCTTAATCAACCCTTGAGAGAATATTTCATTTCAATCACAAGCCTAAGGATTGGGAGAAGGTTGGGAGGTTTATTTGAATCATGGGTTGACCTAATAACCACATCCCTTAATATTTGTGCTCTTGGGAACCACCTATCCATTAATGGGATAGCCACCTCCTTATCTCTATCAAAATTTCTTATTACACCAAACATTAAAGAATAGTTAGAATGAATACCAAATTTCTTTTTCTAGTGTAGGAAAATGCATACCCTTGCATTTTCACACTTGTTTGGGCCCACCTTGCTTTATTTATCCCTATTTATGTCTTAATTGGTCCTATTTTGCATCCACAAGCCTAATAAATTATCTTTTTATGGCTAATCCTAACAAGTTACATCAAAGGATAAATGATAATTTAATGATTCTAGATGTGTGTCCTTGATTTTTGGGTCAGGACTAAAATGCCACCTAGGGCGTATTTGTACCCCAAAGGTCTTGGGACCCTCTTTTCAAATGTGCCTTAAATGGGCCCCTTTTTGGAGTTTGTGCCCCAAGTTTCAAGCCTTGGAACTAAGATGCCACCTCGGGCATCTTAGTCCCCCTTAAGTTAGTTTCAAGATTTAATTTTAAATCTTGGTGGGATTTAGCCTCGTTTAACTTTAATGATTTCATATGTCGGCTTGTTGTGGTGTAATTTTGGGATATTAAGCATGGATAAGTATAAATACAAGGTTCTTTCACTCATTTTCACCTAAGACTTTTGTGAGAGCATTCCTAATAGCATAATTGAGTTCACAAGTGCATTCAAGAGCAATTCTTCAAGAATTTGGAGCCATCATCAAAATTAAAGCATCATGTCAAAGATATTATTGCATCGTGTATGTTTTTGAGCTTACATTTGTGATGTAGGGTTTTGATTCAAGCAAGCAATTCAAGTCAAGATCTATCAAGCATTCAAGCATTTCAAGATCTACATTCAAGCTAGCCATCTCACATAAGTTTGTAGATTTCACTACAAGGTTTTGGTGAGTTGCAACATAACACTTTGTTTATTCATCATTTACCTCCTTTATTTCATTTCATTTCAAGTTTTAATTACCAATAAGGGGTTTGACCAAGGAAAACCACCATTTACTAACAATCAACAAGTTTTTCCTCTCTTGCATGTTTGTGTTTGCAAATTTAGGTTGAAGACTTGAATATCATTTGAAGTGAAAAATTGAAAAGTTTCATTGCAAAGTTGTCATCCTTACAGAAACTCACCTATAGGCCAGATCTAGAAGTTTTAGGACCTAAGATCTGAGAAGAAGGAAGTGTAGACATTGAGCCTCAGGATTACATTCAGAGATCTCAAAACTTCAAAACGAGACTAGGACAATAGTAAGGGAATCTTAGTCCTCCCAAGGGTATTTTGTAGAGATTCTTTAAGATTTTCGACATCCGAAGATTCTACATTTCCCCCAAAAAATAGCAGTGGGAATAAGACAACAGTAAGGGTGTCTTAGTCCTCCCTGGCACATTTTGACAACATTTTGCATTTTTAGAATCCTCATCATATTTCCAGACTTCCCAAGTACACAAACCCTAACTTGCTGTTGCTTAATTTCATCATTTGCATTCATTAAATTTGAATTGTATTACTAAGTTTTGTGAGTTGAATGTTAAATTATCTTTTCCAAGCTTTTTCTTAGTGGTGAACCCTTCAAAGCTTAAAAGAACCCCTCCTGAGCCTTCCTTGTTGAGAATTGACTCACCTTTGGGTTGATAGCCAATCCAATTTGGGCTCTTAGGACATTCTTGAGTGACAGTTGGAGAATAGCACAATGTTCCATGACCTAGGTTATAAAGCACCCACTTTTCCTTATTGTTCATTTTGGTGAACCTGAAATTTTAGAGCATTCATTCATTTTCTGATTTGGAGTTCATTAAAGTCCTAGATCTAGCTTGCATTCATTCTTGAATTGCATTTTGCATTAGTGAAAGTGCATATAGGTTGCATTTTTTCTTTCTTGCATCATCTTATCTCATTGAAAAATTGAAAAGTGCATTGTTAATCATCCTAATTGCATTTAGAAACATTGTTATTGCATTGAAAATTGAAAAAAATGCATTCAACCTTGCATTCAATTGCTTGCCATTAGTCACTTTTTCTTGCATTCATTTGCACAATTTTTTGTATCTAAACATCAGGTCCCTAGGTAGGCAACTTGGGAACACTGTAAAAAATCCAGATTCTGCTATTTTTCTGCAAAAATCCTCTACTGGGACTACAACGCCCTTCCTGGTGTCTTAGTCTCTCTATGGGTTTTTGGCTCAGAACCCACTTTGTGTTGTTTGCTGTTTGTTCCAATTTCTAGAACCTCATAATTTCACTAGTAGGACCAAGATGCCCTTATTGGAATCTTAGTCCATGTTGACTTTGACTTTGTAATTTTCAGGGTTTGAAATTACTTTTCTGTGCTTCTGTTGGCTTCTTTCAGTTTTTTGTTATAGTTTACAGAATTATTGTTACTCCAATTTCTTTCATTTCAAGTATTTATATGTTTACTAATACTTTCAATTGGCTATTATCAACTATAATTTCTAACATGTTGCAATAACAAGGACTGATCACTATGTAATAGTTTCTTTTGATATTTTTAACATCTAAATTTAGTTATTTTTTATATTTTTAAAAGTGTCTAATTTACCTTGATAATTTTTTTGTGATCTTCAAATAATTTTTTTTTGAATTAAAATTTTCAATTATTTAAGTTAGATTCATATTACCCTATCGTATATAACAATCTGGGCTCTAATTGTCCTACTTTATCATGTATGTTAGAAATTTTCTATGTATGACTATTTTCAACATTATTATTTGAAAGTTATATCTTAATAGGTGGAAAGGAAACTAATGGTTCTTTAAGGTTTAACCTATGCTAATTAAGTAGATGCAATAAAATAAACACAATTAGCCTAGAAGTTATCTAAATATAATTTGTAGTTGAAAATGGTAAATTGGATAGTGTAATTTTGGAAAACAAATGAGGGTGATGATGTTGCTTACCTTGATAATTGAAGAACGAATACCAAAGGGATGATATTTTGGAATATATATCTAATGATATACTTGGAAATAATACTTATTGGTCAATGAAATGTCTAGAATATTGTGCTAGATCTTTGTACTCTAATATATGATAGATTATGAGTCCAAGATGAATTTGTAGTCATAGATCTATACTTGAAGTCAATATTCATCATGGTAGTCAATGATGTCCAACATTATAAATTTACCTAACATTAGACCTTTTTCTCTTCTCTTCTTGAATGTTTGGGGTGGTGGTAAAATTTTCAAAACCTTATGTTCTATAATTTAATCATGAGGATGCAAGTTCCCACAAATCAAACCATAGAAATTGAGCAATATTAAAAATAACACACAAGAACCTAAGTATACATATTTTTTACTTCTTTTACTACATCAAATTGAAATGTGTTGCTATTGATTACTCCATTACAATATAATATTATACTTTTGAATGTTTGAATGAAAAATAATGTTTCCTTTAGAGGATAACCTAGGCTAATTAAGTAAGAAAATTCAAACAAAGTTAACTATATATAGTTAGCACTTGAGAATGATAAATTATATAATATATTTTTGGAAACTAAACATGTGATGGCAATATAAATTGATAACCAAATAATGAAGAACAAATGGAAGAGATTACATAGTTTATCTAATGTCAAACCTATAAATAGTATCATATCATTAATGAAGTTCATTGAAACTTGTGCCATATCTTTTCTCTATTAGTACATAGGTTTGTGGATTTGGGATGAAATCATGGTTTTGAATCTATACATGATGTATCTAGATTCATCATTGTAATTAGTAATGCTTTTCTCTACTACTTCACTAGATATGTGCCATACTCTACTCTTCTTAAATTTCTACAAACAAAGTGATATTTAAAATAACTTGAGGGCTATCAAATAGTCATAGTGAGGTAAGTTGTAAATAAATATCTAGAAATTGAACAATATAAAAAATAGCATGCAAGAACCTAAGTATGTAGATTGGTTACTCCTTTTATTGCACTATATTGAAATGTGTCACTATTGATTACTCCAATATTCTAAAATGGAGTGATTTTGATTATTTGTGTGGATTAAAAGATGATTAGATTGAATGAGTTCAATATTTTTAAATACTAGCATATAATGTATCAAATTATGCCAAAACATGTATTTAGTTAGCCAAGATGGGTAGGTGCATGGAGTTAGTCAACCAAATCTGAATTTTGAATTTTAAAATGGAAGGGGACATATTCATAACTATGGGGTTGCCAAAGAAATCAATTTTTTTTCCTAGAATGGAATAATGGTCAAAAGCTAGGTTGAGCAAACAATTAAATATATTTAGGTGCATAGATAGGTACGATAAATAGGTGAGTAAGAAAAATGTATAAGGGTGTGTATATAAATAGATAGGGTAAGACTAAGTGTATAATGATATATATGTATATAAGGTGATAAATGGATAGGTAAATCAATCCAACTTTACATAAGATTATACTATTTTATAACTGTATACATGTAATTAGACTATAATTTAAACTAAATACAAAATTCAGTGCAAACTAACACGAATATATACATTTCACCATTCTAATAAGAAATAAAAAAAAAAATTATTCAACAAAATATTATTATTCAAAAGAATATTGGCATCTATTTTAAGATTTAATTTCTAATATACACTTAGAATATCATATATATATTTTTAAATATTTACAAAATATTTTATAGAGTTTTCAACACATAATTTCTTAAATATATCTCAAATTAGATAATTGTTAGTGAATTAAATTAAAATATTGGAAGAGAATTGAATGAAATGACTAATTGAAATATGTTGCTATAAATTATTCTATTACATTAGAATGATTTACTTCTAAATGTTTGAGTGAAAAATAATGTTTCCTTTAGGGGTTAACCTAGGCTAATTAAGAAAATGAATTAAGTAAATGCAATCAAATAAGAATAATTGAACTAAGTTAATTAAATATAGTTAGTAGTTGAGAATGGTAAATTAGATAATGTTATTTTGAAAATTAAACAAGGGTGATGATGATACTTATCTTGATAAGTTCCAAGGAATGGAGATCAAATGGATGAGATTATGGAGTCTATTTAATGCTAAACCTATAAATAGTGTCACTTCATCAATGATATTCCTTGAAACTTGTTCTAGATCTTTGCTCTATTAGTAGATAGTTTTGTATTGTTGGGATTAATTCATGGTCTTGGATCTATACTCGAGGTCTAGATTCATCCTTCACTCTACTCTTCCTAAATGTCTAGGGGCTTACTAATATTTAAAAATACCTTAAAGGCTATGATTATTCATAAGGAGGAAATTCCATCAAATCAATCCCTTGAAATTTACCAATACTAAAAATAATAGGCCAACACCTAAGTATGTAGATTTTTTTACTCCTTTTATTGCACTAAATTGAAATGTGTCACTATTGATTATTCCAATGTTCTAGAGTGGTGTACTTTTAAATGCTTGTGTGGATTGGGAGATGGTTAGAATAAATGCATTTGATGTTGTTAAATGCTAGCACATAACATTAAATTGTGCCAAAACAATGTTTAGTTAGCTCAAGATGAGAGGGTGAATGGGGTTAGTCAACTAAATTTGAATTTTAGATTTTAAAATGGAAGGGGATAAATTCTACCAATGGGGTTGCCCCTACAATCGTGAACTTGTCTTGGAATGGAAAAATGGTCAAAATCTTGGTGGAAAACAACTAAATGGAGGTAGGTGCATAAATAGGTGAAAAAGACAAATGTATAATGGTGTACATGTCAACAAATAAGGTAAGGCTAAATTTATAAGGATATATGTGTATGTAAAGAGACAAAGAAGCTAAGAAAATCAGTTCATATATACATAAGATCAAACGATCAATCACTATGTACATGTACGAAGACTTTAATTCAAAATAAACACACAATTAAATGAAAACTGACACGAATATATAACTTTCACCATTCCAACATACAGTCAGAATATTATATTTTTTTATAAAAGATGTGCCAAATATTTAATAGAATTTTCAATGCATAGTTTCCTAAAGTATACCTCTACTATGATCTTTAATTAATAAACTTAAAATATTGGAAGAGAAGTGGAGGACGACTAATGACAGAGGTTGATTGTTTTAGCCATTGATATTGATTGGCTATCAAGTTTGTCAGTGTTGGAGAATGAAAGGATTTGCGTATATATTGTTGGTAGGCTTGGAGACAGAAACAACACCTCTGAGTTCTGTATTGTTCTGCATTTAATCTATAACTTTAAGAGCAAGAAACATAACAGAGATTCTTTTTATCATATGACATGGTGAATGGCCAACTGGGTTTTTAGCTTTTTAGACTCTTCCTCATTCCGTAGCAGGAATAAAACAAATTTTGCAGAATATTGATTTGTACTTTTGAGGAGAATGGTGGGAGTTTTTGGCTTTTCTACAGCAGCATTGTAATAAAATAGCAAATAGGTTGTATTTAAGTAAGGAGGCATAATGTCATATTATATGCGACCTTCCTCAGATAAAATGATATTCTCTCTTGATAAATAAAAAATGTCTGCCATTGAGGAGTCTCGGTGGCAATTTAAGCCAAGAAATAAAATAAGATTCATGGAGTCCCTCGCAGGTTGGTAGCCCTGAGCTATTCATATAAATTGTCCTCCATTTGCTTAATTAATTAATATAGAAGTTAATTAGAATGATTTAATGTTTATTTTATTGAAATTATGTGGAATTCTAAGTATATGTTTCATATATTATTTTACGGCTTTCAAAAGTATGATGTAATGGGGAAATAGTATAGTTATATAATTTTTTATTTAATTTTGTGTTTATTTTGAGGAGATATTTACATATTAACAAAAGACATATAATTTTGTATGAAGTTGGATCTATTTTTTTATTTTTTATCCATCCATATGAATAATTACCTCTATGCACTTAGCTCTCATTTTTCTCTTATACATAGTTATACATTCACCTCACCCTTACATTTATCACATTCATCTTTACACTTAATTTTATATAGTCATTAACCACCTATATTTGTCTATTTCATTACCCATGGTCATTTCTTTAGTCATTTAGGGTCAACGCTTGAAATTTTAAACTTGACCCTTTCCTTTCTAAAATTTCAAATTCAAATTTAGTAAACTAATCTACTTAATTATCCTACCATTAGCTAATAAAACACATGTTTTGTAAAATTTGATGCTATGCTCTAGTATTTAATAATGCTATGTGCTAGTATTTAAAAACATCTAATGCACCTGTAGGATAATATATCAAGGTTGTATGAATAATTGTTTGTATTGAGTTTTTTTAACAACTCACAAATATAGAGGAGTGGTTATAGGAGGTAGAACAACCCTCCAATAATATAGGATATGCAAATCCTATATATATACAAACGTATTGAACGAAAGTGAATAGAAGCATAGTATAATTATGTGTGTACTTTTTTGTTTAGCTTCTATTATTTTTTCCCATTTTTTGCTCAGTGATTACGTGGGAAAACTCTTTCAAAAAAAAAAACCACTCCAATATGCAACTCAACTTGTATTATCAACAAAAACAATAGTTACAATACAATTTTAGAGCAATGCTCTTCAGAAGTCTCACACTATGACAAGAATTTGGAGCAATTATTACAACATAATGACATGTCAACAATCTTCAACTTGCCATCCCAAAAAATGCACTAAGGCATCATGTATTTGAAGCCCTTCAACATGAAGAGAAGGTGGAAAAAATTTCCAAAACCAATACCCATGCCCATGTGTGAACATTTCATTCATTATGACATGTTGTCATAGTCAGAACCCATAACTTTAGGATTTTTCTATTTCCAAAACCCATCTCTGCAAAATTAGCCACCACTGAACACGGAATGAACTTGCATGCATGCAAATGCCTTGCATGTGTAGGTTCCTTCATCACATAGGTCCCACTTGTCATATTTAACTTACAATTTGTCATACATGACTCTTCCACCATCATAATCAGTCATAAATTGACATAGCAAGTTTACATATCCCATTACATAGTAACTAATGACAAATGCCACCATAGTAGGCACACATTTAGGTCCTCCAAAGTGGACCCCTAACTCCACAAAAATAGCTTACAAATTGTACATGTTACCTTCCATGTAGGATGCCACCTCACCTGTAGGTCCCACAAAGTGGCAACAATTTAGGTAGGCAATTAACTTAAGAAATAAATAATTCACACCAAATAGTAACAAATTAAATGTTAGGACTCTAAGGTTTAGACACCTTAATCTCAATAGTGTTGGTGTCCGAGGTAGAGGCCTTCATATTTCATCTTCAAGTTCCCTACTATTCATATTTTTTTATTTTTGTAGTTCAAAAGTTGCAGTTATTTTTCTATTATAGCATTTCTTCACTAGTTTATTCTCTTTAATCATTCTAGTTAGTTACTCTTATCTTTTTGTTTAAAAATATCCTCTTAGAAATGGATAATTAGTGTAGTTTTAAATAGGTTTAAATCTCCTGATTCATCCCAGTGTAAAAGGGAGGGAAAATCATTTGGCTGATGCATTTAAGCTAAAATGTCATTTTTCCTCTTTTACACCACAACTCTAGTTTATGATTTTTTTTTTTTTTAATTGAAGTTTTTGATAAGCCAAATGCATCAATTTGGCCCTTATTTAAACCCTTAAAACTATTCAATAGACCTTGAAAATAGTTAATAAAGTTTTGTAGTGTGATACCCAAGAAAAAAATAATATAGATCTAATAAGAGCTAAAACAAGAAACCCTCAAGAAGATTAGATCTTGGGTTGCAAATGAAGGTCTAGAAGGGAGTGAAAAATGAAACCCCCAAAGAATATAGATCTATGGAAATGAAAAAGGGAGGGAGTTGGTATAGGTTAATCAAACAATTTAGGAGACCACATCCAAGGTCATGATCCTTCAGCTTTGATACCAATTGATATGAGTACACAAGAACATAAAAACTAACAAGAGAGTTTTTCTCAATATAATAGATCCTAAAAAATATTCAATAATTTTTTAAAGGAATGCAAAGATGATTCTAAAAGAAAGAAATTTCTAGAAATTTGAATATGAAATATAATAATATTATACTAACCAAATATTCTAACTTTTGAGAATATTATATTCTAATATACTAACTAATCAAATATTAAATCTAATGGAGGGGATATGAAAGGGGCTAAGCCTTATCAAATATATTCTTAAACACTCATGTTTATTAGTAGTATATTTTTAGACATTGTGTGAGATTGCAATCACAAACTAGATCCAAAATGTAGAAAACCCACCACATGGTAAAGATGAATGTTTTGATTCTTATTGATACATATGATTGCCTAGGACATTTCTAGATTTCAAAGACCACATATTTTATTGTTTTATCAATTGACACACTTTCTTTAATCCTGAAACTAAACAAACTCTTTATTTATTACTATTTATAATTTTTTTTGTCTTATCCAATCTTATTCCATTTATAGCTTTCTAGGAAACTATATTCCCCATGAAATCCTAAATCAACCTCATTAGAGTTCATGTTATCCCAATATCCCCCAACACACACACTGCTTGTACTTGTTGTTGGCATGTCGTTGCAGAGAATGGATTCGTCACGTGGCAGAGAGCTCTCACAAGATGAACCCCACGAGATATTATTGTTTGATACATCGGTAGGCAAGTCTAGCATTTGATCTCGTGGGCTTAATAATTGTGAACTTGTGGAAATCTGCTTCATTTCTGTTGGAAATGGGTACTGCTTTGACTGGTAATTAATGGAGCTGGAGTTTTCTGACTGTGTCTCTAATTGTGGCAACATTTCTAATCTATTGGAGGCCATGTTAATGGCGGGCTTTTCATTCTGGTCTGAATACAACCATTCATGAAATAAACTACCCAGAAAAGAGCCCTCTTCCAGCAGGGATTTTGACTCAGGATTGGCCTTAACATATTGAAGCCCAGCTTCTGAATGCATCGTTAGACATTCTGTAGTTGATGGCATTGTAAGCTCCACAGGACTTCCATATGTAGAGCTCTGCAAATTAAGCTCGCCATTTGAAACAGAAATATCCCTGGAGAGTTCATTTGGTTCTATAGTAGCGTTTGTGTTGCTACAGTCTGAAGTCTCCTTTCTAGTACAGTCTCCAAGAGTTTTGTGGGCATTTCCATCTGTTCTCAATAAGTTGAGCTTCTTCTTCAAATGGGTATTCCAGAAATTCTTTACCTCGTTATCATTACGCCCAGGAAGCATCGAGGCAATCAGAGACCACCTGTAATATTGTAAAAAAAAATATGTTAAGACACCCATATGATAAAAGGGACAGAAAAATGACATTAAGTCTGTCTTAATAGAGTTTCAGGTTCAATTACCTGTTGCCTACAATTTCTTGTGCATTTATGATAGTAATTTGTTCTTCATGGGAAAATCCCCCTCGTTTTAGGCCGGGCCTTAAGTAGTTGATCTACCGAAGTCTGCAACTCTTACCACACCTTTGTAGACCTGCACTATTTCAAGACCACAACATGATATGAGACAACAATAGATGACATGAGTATGAATTTCAGAAGATTGTTTTTTACTAATTTTCAACAATATGTGTCATATATATATTGTTTCTGTTATCAATTGTGTATGTTTTTTTTATCCATGTATATATTATTCTTATTTTTCTAACGATGAATATTGAATAAAAAATGTGATATAAAATCAAACTCAACTGATTTTAGAAGTTTTAACTGAGACAAGAAGTTTTACAATAAAAATATAGGGAAAGTGAAAATAAAATAGTTGTAAAAGACTGTTGGCTTATTAGTGAGAACGTTACATAATGTCTATCATAAGTTGATCCTTTTAGAATAGAAAGCCTCTACTTCATCAAAAAAAGGGCCGGATTCCTGCAAAAGGTTAGAAAGGTTGCAACAAAGAACTAACCAGCTAGTTGAGGAACATGACTCCAATATCCATGGCCATATTTGAGAACATAGCTTTTTAATATACTGTCCTCTTCAGGCGACCATAGCCCCCTTTTGTATTTCTTCTTTCTGTCTTCTTTACAGCAAGACTGGCACACCATAACTACTGATTAATGAGAGTGAAAGACTAAGATGCAAGTTAAGCAAATATACAAGATATGAACTAAAATGCAGATTTGTTGAGACAAGAACAAGCTGTATATGGTGCTCAATTGTTTGCAGATAAATAAGAGATGAATTGCACGTGGGCAATTGAAAAATGACTATATAAGTTGTTAAAGGAGCATTATTGTTTCATGGCCAACCTGCCGACTGTGTAGTTAGCATATAACAGTTTTAAATTCAATATTTATATTTGATAGTGTAGTTTTATTTGCTTGATGTTTATAATATGTGAGTGTTGCTGCTTCATTGCACTGTACTGTCCTCTTCTGTTTGTTTCAAACAGCGCAATCATATTCAATTAGATGCTGTATAACGGCAGAGCAATTAAACTTCTAAGTTTACCATGGGATTTTTTATTTTATTTTTATTTTTTATATAAATGTTCTGTACCGCGGAAGGGTGGTTTAGACTTCATTTTAAGTATTTTATATTTTAATTTGATGTTCATGTTATTAAATGAGTTGTATTCATGCAACATAATGGGAGTAGGTATATAAATATGAAAAATTATTAGTTAGTCAATTGAATTTATAGTTGCTATTTGTTATAGTAAATAAATTAAAGAAAATTGAAATAAATGTATGGTAGAAGTTTAAGTTATTGTTATTGATTTATTAACATTTTTTTTGGAGCAAATTTTAAGAATGACATTATTCTGTAATATTATTGGGCATTAAATTTGATATTCTAATGGATACAAATCATTTGTGTATGATTAGTATGTAATGTCTTTTTTTTCTCTTGTTTGTTGTATTGTATTGTATTGTTCAATTGATGTATTAATTGGTAAATAATTTGAAAGACATTCATAATACATATTATATGCAGTATATATTCTTAACAATCAAGATATATCTAAAAATAATTGTAAAATCCCTTCTTTTAGTTCCCAAATAAAAATCATATAAATATTATTTCAGTTTTGGATTACTTAAGAATTGATGGTAGATGAAAAATATTTTGATTGACATATTGTTAAATTGAATCAACTTGACTCAATCAATGATGTTGATTTATGAGATGTTCACTAAATTTTTATATATAATGTTCTTTATAATGATTGATGATTAAATTATTGATGGATTTTATGCCTATGTACTAACAACTTATTTTATCGTCTATTTTTATGTGAAGTACACTTCAGAACAAAAAAATATCATATATCAAAATATGTAGTTCATCCAATGTAGTGGAAGAAGTTAAGAGTTAGTAGAACCATTCAAACACCATGTTGCCTATGTTACTAATTTAGTCATGAATTCATATAAATTAGTAATTGTGGAGTGACATTATTTCATAATGTGTCCATTGGTGCCTATCTAATTGTTATTTTGGTATGGTCAATTTCATGCTAACTTAGTTTGTCTAGACCAAATTGATACCTTGTTGAAACAAAGAGAAGAAAATGATGGGGATGTTAGAAACATTTCTTATGTGTGTAATTTTGTGTAAAATAAGACATTTTAATCTAGTTTATCACTAATGAATAAATACTAAAGCTAGGATTGATGAAAGAAAATAGACTATTGAGAGAAAACTAGAAATTGGAAGAAAATAAGACTAAATTAGGAAAAGTAAAAGCTAGTATGAGTAAAAAGATAGCTTGTGCACTTAATAGAGGAAATTTTCAAAAAGAAGAAAATTCTTAGAATGTTGTCATTTATCCAAAAGAAAAATATGGAAACTATAACTATTGATTTTCCTTAGGAGTGCAAGCGCACCTTATAAGGGATGCACCTATTTTTTGACACAATCACTATCAAATTACATTTATGGTGAAATGTAGATAGAGGGATATGTATTCCTATAGAATTTATACTTAAATATACTCATAATTGAAGTCTTGATTTGACTTAAAAATATAAAATATGATAATAAAATCATGAGCTATAAAAAGGATAAATAATTAGTAAGATGAGAGGAAGTTTCTGAGAAAAGATGAGGCTCATATGAGATATCATCTAAAAAGAGGGAGCTATCCCTTGAAAGTGATGTAGATGGTAAATGAATCCTACAGTTCTAAAACTTTTACCATCATATATCATTGTTTTTGATAGTACATGCAATATTTTAAAGGATTTTTTTTGAGTTTTCAACAATTCGTTTCGTACATATACAAGATTATTTTTGTCATCAATTATGTATGTTTTTGTTTTTGCATGAATTGTCAAAATCCTAATGCAATTGGCCTATGTTTTTGTTCTAATTATTAATATGATCATAATGTACAACCCAATCCATTTGCACACTAATCAACCTAATTCTCAATGTAGGTCATGTCCACGACTATGAGGTTATCCTCATAGTCACAATATTGATCCTTATGAATGGAAAATCAAAACCAAGTCTAGTGTGGCTAATTAGACCCCATTTTTACATTCTAATCATTAGTTGACCATGTATAAATCTTCACAATTTGACGTTATGTTCATATATAAAAGGACATCAATTTGGATTCAATTTAGGAGAAGACTCAATACATGAAATGAGTCTCTCAATACAAAGGAAACTCAAGAATAATCATTCACATTTGCATCTATGATATTTGATCACGCATTCATCCTAGTGGATGTTAATCACATAACAAAAATTCTAGAATTTATATGGGCATGTCTAAACTATGCTATGTATCAAGGTATTTTTAGATACCACCATCGTGACAAAAAATACCTTATGAGTGTGAAAGAGGATATCATTGTCTAGTAGTCTATTGTTTAGGAGTTCACATGGTAAAATCTAAATATCATTAGAGATTAAGTATGTAGGGATTGTGAGATCACAATCACAAACTAGATCTTAAATGTAGAGAACCCATCACATGGTAAAGAGGAATATTTTGATTCTTATCGATATATATGATTGCCTAAGACATTTCTAGATCTTAAAGAACACATATTTCATTGTCTTCATCAATTGACACACTTTTTTTAATCATAAAACTAAACATATTCTTTATTCTTCACTATCTATAAAACTTTTTTTTGTCTCATCCAATCTATTCCATTCCAACAACTCATTAAATCTAAATTAATTTATATTTTATCTTCAGTTATATAACTCCACGTTTTCGGGACAAAAAATAAGAAAGCTATAAATTCAAAATTAAAAATATCAACGATATGCCATTTATGTTTTTAACATGGAATAGCATATTTTATTTAAAATTCAGGGATGCCATTGTTGCGGGATAAAAACATTGTTAATCATCCACTTAAAAAGAAGTAATAAAACCAAATTGCCATACGCAACTGCTGGAAAATCAATGCTATATAACAGCATTACTATGCAACAAATTTACAGACTCAGCCATTTAGTTGAAATCTAAGCTTTCTAGGAAACTATAGTTCCCATGAAATCCCAAACCAACTTCATTGTAGCTCATGTTATCCAAATATTCCCCAACGCTCTCACTGCTTGTACTTGTTGTTGACAAGTCGTTGCAGAGAATGGATTCTTCACATGGTAGAGAGCTCTCACAAGATGAACCCCACGAGATATTATTGTTTGATACAACGTTAGACAAGTCTAGCATTTGATCTTGTGGGCATGATAATTGTGAACTTGTGGAAATCTGCTTCGTTTCTTTTAGAAGTGGGCACTGGTTCGATTGGTAATTTATGGAGCTGGAATTTTCTGTGTGGGTTTCTAACTGTGGCAACATCTCTAATCTATTGGAGGCCATGTTAATGGCGGGCTTTTCATTCTGGTTTGAATACAACCATTCATGAAATAAACTACCCAGAAAAGAGCCGTCTTCCAGCAGGGATTTTGACTCAGGATTGGCCTTAACATATTGAAGTCCAGCTTCTGAATGCATCGCTAGAGATTCTGTAGCTGATGGCATTGTAAGCTCCACAGGAATTCCATATATAGAACTCTGCAAATTAAGCTCGCTATTTGAAGCAGAGATATCCCTGGACAGTTCATTTAGTTCTATAGTAGCGTTTGTGCTGCTACACTCTGAAATCTCCTTTCTAGTGTAGTCTCCAAAAGTTTTGTGGGCACTTCCATCTGTTCTCAATATGCTGAGCTTCTTCTTCAAATGGGTATTCCAGAAATTCTTTACCTCGTTATCAGTACGCCCAGGAAGCATCGAAGCGATCAGAGACCACCTGTAATATTATAACAAAACTATATTAGAAACCCATATGATAAAAGGGACAGTAAAATGACATTAAGTCTGTCTTAATAGAGATTCAGGTTCAATTACCTGTTGCCTACAATTTCTTGTGCATTGATGATAGTAATTTGTTCCTCATGGGAAAATCCCCCTCGTTTTAGGCCGGGCCTTAAGTAGTTGATCCACCGAAGTCTGCAACTCTTACCACACCTTTGTAGACCTGCACTATTTCAAGACCACATGAGCATGAGTTTTCACAATTCATGCAGTATTCAAAAGATTGTTTTTTTACGAGTTTTCAATAATTTATTTCGTATATAGAAGATTATTTCTGTTGTCAATTGTATATGTTTTTTATCAATGTAAATAACTTTTTTTTATCTGATGATAGATCATTGAATAGAAAGCGTCAATATAAAATCAAACTTAACTGATTTCAGAAACAATTTTTAAAATGAGACAAAAAGTTTTACAACAAAAATATAGAAATGATGATAGATCATTGAATAGAAAGTGTCAATATAGAATCAAACTTAACTGATTTGAGAAGCAATCTTTAGAATGAGACAAAAAGTTTTACAACAAAAGTATAGAGAAAGTGAAAATAAAATATTTGTAAGGGGCTGTTGGCTGATTAGTGAGAACGTTTGTCTCACATAATATCTATTATAAATTAATCCTTGTATAATAGAAAACTTCAACAAAAAAAAAAAAAAACAACGGCCGGATTCCTGCAAAAGGTTAGAAAGGCTGCAACAAAGAACTAACCAGCTAGTTGAGGAACATGACTCCAATATCCATGGCCATATTTGAGAACATAGCTTTTTAATATACTGTCCTCTTCAGGCGACCATAGCCCCCTTTTGTATTTCTTCTTTCTGTCTTCTTTACAACAAGACTGGCACACCATAACTACTGATTAATGAGAGTGAAAGACTAAGATGCAAGTTAAGCAAATATACAAGATATGAACTAAAATGCAGATTTGTTGAGACACGAACAAGCTGTATATGGTGCTCAATTGTTTGAAGATAAATAAGAGATGAATTGCACGTGGGCAATTGAGAAATGACGTTATAAGTTGTTAGAGGAGCATTATTGTTTCATGGCCAACCTGCCGACTGTGTAGTTAGCACATAACAGTTTTAAATTCAGTATTTATATTTGATAGTGTAGTTTTATTTGCTTGATGTTTATAATATGTGAGTGATGCTGCTTCATTGCACTGTACTGTCCTCTTCTGTTTGTTTCAAACAGCGCAATCGTATTCAATTAGATGCTGTATGATGGCAGAACACTTAAACTTCTAAGTTTACCATAGGAGTTTTAATTTATTTTTTATATGTTCTGTACTGCGGGAGGGTGGATTAGACTTCATTTAAGTATTTTTTAATATTTTAATTTGATGTTAATAGTTAGAAACAACATTTAGTTTAATTGATGGTTGATAGGCAATAGCTTTTATTGGTGTATTGTCATGTTATTAATTGAGCTGTTTTTATGCAACATTATATAAATAGGAAAAAATATTAGTTAGTTAATTGAATTAATCATTCATAGCAAATAAGTTAAAGAAAGTTAAAATAAATATATGTTAGAAGTTTAAAATGTTGATACTGATTTACTAACAATTTTTTATAGAAAATTTTAAGAAGGATATTATTTATTAAAATTGTTGGGCATTAAATTTAATATTTTAATGGATACAAATCATGTGTGTATGATTAGTATGTAATATCTTATTTTTCTCTTGTTTGTTGTATTATATTGTTTAATTGATGTATTAGTTGGTAAATCATATGAAAGACATTTATAATACATATCATATATGGAGTATATATTCACATCAATCAAGATATATCTAAAAATAATTGTAAATTCAATTTTTGTAGTACCCAAATAAAATTCATATAATTATGATTTTAATTTTGGATTACTTAGGAATTGATGGTAGATTATAAACATTTTGATTGATATATTGTTAAATTGAATCAACTTGACTCAATCACTAATGTTGATTTATGAGATGTTGTTCACTAAATTTTTGTATATAATGTTCTCTATAATGATTGATGATTAAATTATTGATTGAATTTATGCCTTTCTACTAATGACTTATTTTAATGTTTTTTGTGTGAAGTACACTTTAGAACAAAAAAAGGAATCATATATCAAAGCATGTAGTTCAATCCAATGTAGTGGAATATGTTAAGAGTTAGTAGAACCATTTGAACACCATGTTGCCTATGTTACTAAGTCATGGATTCATATATGTTGGGAATTGTTGAGTGGCATTGTTTCATAGCATGTTCATTGGTGCCTATCTAATTGTTATTTTGTTATGAACACTTTCATGCTTGCTTTTAATTTGTCTAGACCAAATTGATACCTTATTAAAAGAAAGAGAAAAAAATGATGGGGGTGTTAGATACATTTATTATGTGTGTAATTTTGTGTAAAATAAGATTTTTGAATCGTAAAAACATAACTTGTGTATTTGATAGAGAAAATGT
This sequence comes from Sequoiadendron giganteum, assembly GCA_007115665.2. Lineage (NCBI taxonomy): Eukaryota > Viridiplantae > Streptophyta > Pinopsida > Cupressales > Cupressaceae > Sequoiadendron > Sequoiadendron giganteum. Next base: position 709,604,262 of record CM021103.1, read on the forward strand.
CAAAAAAGAAAAAAAATAGAATGTTGTCATTTATCCAAAAGAAAATATGGAAACTATAACTATTGATTTTCCCTAGGGGTACAAGTGTACCTTATAGGGGATGCACCTAGTTTTTGACACAATAACTATCAAATTACATATAGGGTGAAATATAGATAGAAGGATATGTATTCCTATAGAAATTTTATTAAAATACACTCAAAATTGAAGCCTTGAATTGACTAAAAATGATAAAAGATGAAAATAAAATCATGAGCTATAAAAAGAAGAAATAATTAGTAACATGAGAGGAAGTTTTTGAGAAAATATGAGGCTCATATGAGATATAATCTAAAAAGAGGGAGCTATCCCTTGAAAGTGGTGCATATGGTAAATAACTCCTATAGCTCCAATTTTTTTACCATAGATAATTCACATATCATAATAAATTTCTCACTATCTACTATCATGAATCAACCAAGAAATACATGCAGAACCATAAAACATAAAAATAAAAGTATTATAGGAGAGTCAACCTTAGTCAATTCTCTTGTGGGTTTTTGAATACAAATTCGTATAAATTATCTTTGAAAGGAAATATAAAAGAGCAATGGAAAGTACTAATGGATGAGAAATTGTTTGGAGGAAAGATATTACCAAATAGATTGAAGTAGCCAAACCAAGCACCACCAAAGCAAGAGAGACACAAAAATTTGTTAAGGGAAAAAAATAAGAAAAAACCCCAATATTATAAATGGAGGAAAAATGCCTAAAGAATAATATAAAGAGAGAGAGAGAGAGAGAGAGAGAGACTTTCAGCCTTAGGCTTGCTTGCTTGAGTCTTGAAAAATGAGAGGAGATGCACCCCAATAAGTAGAGGTGAGAAGGAGGAGATAGAATGTAAATCCCAACTGGATGCCACCATTCATCTATGTGTGTGCAAAGTGTCATCTCTTAAGGAGGTGGTTACAAATATTCCTTAATAAAGGAATTAAAAATAAGTCATCCTCACACATGTGTGAGATGACAAAAAAGACAAAATACTTGTAGGGATTCCTTTAGAATATTCCTACAAGTTAATAAAAAAATACATTTACAAAATAACCTTTACCAAGTAAAGATTAATTTTCTAACATCCCCCCTTATGTTTTACTTGGGGAGTTTAAATCAAACCCTTCAATGGGTTGTAATCCAAGATTTTTACAGTGAAAGAGAAATTTATCTTTACAAATAACTTTGGTGAGAATATCTGCCACTTGATCTTCACCTTTACAATACAAAAGATAATTTTTTTTATCTTCAATTTTCTCACTAATGAAGTGATGTTGAAGAGCCATGTGCTTGGTCCTTGCATGAGAAATTGGATTCTTTGCTAAAGCAATAAAACTTTGATTATCAAAATATAAAGGAGTAAGATCCATTTGAGGTAGACCCAAGTCTTCAAGTAATCTTCTTAACCATAGTGCTTCTTTGGATGCATTAACTTACTACCTTTATATTAGCTTCTGTTGAACAATGAGACTTGATAAAATAATAATCGCAATATCATTTTCACTATGCTTAACATCACTAATAAAAATGTTAGAACTAGAAGGGATAATTAAATTGTCAACATAAAAATAATCACAATATCATTTTCACTATGCTTAATATATAGATTTGGATCATTTTTACTTCTAATGAAACCATGAGATAGAAAGAAAGCATAGCCCAAATTTTAAAATGTGAATATAATATAGGATATTCTATGAGATTTAGTCCGTTGAATGTGCTCTGCTAGGGTTTTGTATTTTTTGAGGTCATCCTTGGCCCCTCCTGCGTCATACTGCGCTTCCTGCACAGGAAATTGTTTCCTTCATTGAGTATGACCGCATTTACTGCGGGTTTAGGGGTTTATTATGCCTTTAACCTGTACTAACCCAACAATTCATGCTGGTGTTAGCGGTTCGTCAGTGCAGTTTAATGGCTCCCCCACTGAACAAATGCTCTCAAAAATTTGTTTCGAAAGTCTTTCACGAGGTAAGCATTCTGATGCCCCTGTTGATGTAGTTTTACCTTTACTTGATTTTGATTCTGCATGCCAATGGCTCGAACAACACACCCTTGTGGGTTATTTTGTTGGGAGGAATCCCCCTGAAAGTTTGCTGAAAGATTGGGTCAGCAAGGCCAGGGTCCCTCATGGGGTCCGCCTTGATATGGTCCAAAATCTGACCAAAGGCTTTTTTTTGTTCCGCTTTGCGGAAGTTAGTCATGTCCAAACTATTTTGGGTCATGGACCCTGGTATGTTTGGTCCTCCTTGTTGGTTTTCCAGGCATGGACCCGGGATTTTGCTATCTCAGAAGACACCAAAATGCGTGTCCCGATCTGGATTGAGTTTCCCGGGTTACATCTGCCATGCGTACCCTTCTTGAACCATATTGCTTCCTCTTTGGGGAGGGTTGTTTGTATCGAACCTGATAGGTTCTTCCAAGCCCGTACACAGAAGAGGGTTTGTGTGGAAGTTGATTTATCCAAGGATTTGAAAGAGTCTGTAGACATTCAAATTGGTGCTATTAGACACACCCAGAAAATCACATATTTCAATCTGCCCAACATGTGCTATCGGTGCCAGTCAGCTGACCACAAGATCAAGGATTTCCCTTTGAAAATTCCTTGTACATCTTCACATGCACGGGATGTTGAAAAGCCTCGTCTGGCAGAGCCTTCTGCTAAAGCTGAAACAAAGTGGACTACGGTTTCAAATCGGAAAAATAAGTCGTCTGGTTCTGGGTCGGCTCCCAAGGCCCCTGAACCAACCAAAATGGTTTCAAACCCTTCAGAGAAGGGGACAACTGCTCCCTCAGGAGCCACTTCTTTTATTGTACAACCCAGGTCAAAGGCCATGCCTCAGCCTGCGGCTGTTTTGTGTGCTCAATCGGCTTTTCCTTCCGCAACGAGAACTCAACGGCAGTCTCGTAGCCCGTCTCCACCATCAGAAGAAGGAGAATATGTGCCTGAAAAACAGAGGTTTTCTCCTCCTATTCAAATTGGTTCCGTTCCACAAGAGTTTTTGAAGAATAGCTTCTCTTCCCTGGTTGAAGAGGACATGGATTCTGCAAGTATGGAAGATTTTCATCCATGAATTTTATTTCATGGAATGTCCGAGGTCCAATTGACCTCTCCAAGAAGTATTATGTTAAGAATACTTTGCAGAAATACCCAAGGATTGAAGTGCTTTGTCTCCAGGAAGTTAAAATTTCAGGTTTTTTGCTCGCTTCAGCTTATCGTTCTATTTGCCCAACTAGTACTATGTTTTGCACTTTGCATGAGGCTGGTCGTGGTGGAGCTGCCACTCTTTTGGCCCCATGATTGCATTCTTATGTGGTGGACCATGGGGTTGACCCCTCCCAATGGGTTGTCTGGTTTCTTCTCAATATTAAGAATCATTCCTTCAGGATTATTAATGTTTATGCCTCTAATGATGTCGTGGAGTGCTGCCTGCTTTGGCGCTGGATTGCTGATTCTTTGCCAGTTGCCACCTGGTTGCTCTGCGAGAATTTTAACATGGTGGAGATGGTGTATGACAAGGATGGCACCTTGCCTTTCCGTTGGGCTGTAGGCGAAAGGGAGGCATGGTTTTACATGCGCAATAAATTGGGCCTTTTTGATCCCAATATGGGTTGCCGCCATTCTTATTCTCTCTGGCACACTTGTTGCAATTACAGGGCTGGTTCTGATAGAGTCTTTAAATGCCTTGATCATGCCATGATCTTGGCTCAATCTTTTTTTTTCTTTGCTAGTTCTGCCTTGCCAATTAAGACGTTAGTGGATGTGACTCTTTCTGATCACTTCCCAATTTATTTTCGCAATGAATGGGCGTCTCTTCAGCCCCGCACGTGTAAGACCCAATTATTTTTGAACACGTCTTTGTTTTGTCACAGGACCACCCTGGCCCACATTCACCGAGTGTGGAATTTGGAGTGCAGGTCACCTGGCCATATAGGCTGGATTGCTTGGTGGAATGATGCCATCATTCGTACTGCGCATTTCTTACACATTTATGGGTGCCAGTTGGCTATCTTTCATTAGCGATCTTATGAGGCCACCACTGCCGATTTGCGTATTGCTATGGAGGTTTTGGTGGCCAGTCCTTTCTCCCCATCACATCAAGTCAGGGTGGTGGATTTAAGGTAGCAAAAGCAAGTGGCTAATAATTATACTACTAGAGGCGCTCAAATCAAAGCTTGGCTTCACTGGCTCAAAATTGGTGGTCGTGCCTCCAAAGAGTTTTTTTTGGCCCTTCATGCCAGACACTCATCCCCAGGCATCAAAGCAATCAAAGATGGTAACCAAGTGCTCTTTGAGCTACCTGACATTCTCCAGGCCTTTGTGCGTCACTATGAACAAGTTTTCACTGCTCAGGAGCCCACGCCTGCGCGGCAGCAAGCCCTTCAGGACTGCCTTGCTGTTGTGCCACATAGGCTAAAGTTCTTCAGCCCAGATTAATTTTTGTGATCAATTATTAACAATTGATGATCTCAAGGAAGCCGTTTCCTCTATGGCCGATGATAAGGCTCTTGGGATTGATGGCTTTCCTTGTGAATTTTATAAAGCTCTTTGGGACTGTGTTGAGAGTGATTTGCATCATGTTTATCTTGAAGCCTTTCAAACCAACTCTCTAGGAAATTTAATAAATAAAGGCAATATTAAATTCATACCTAAGCCTGGGGATCCAAAGGATATTTGCAACTGGAGGCCCATCACGCTTCTTAATGTTTCCTACAAAATTATTTCCATAGCCTTGGCTCTGAAAATTCGCCACCTCTTGCCTTAGGTTGTGCGTCCTGAGCAGACTGGCTTCATTAAATCTAGGTTTATTCTGGATAACATTATTGCTGTTTGGGAAGGCATGGAGTGGGCCTGATGGTCGAACCAGAAAGTGGTGTTCATTAAAATTGATTTTGCCAAAGCTTATGACCGCATTGAATGGCCTTTCATTCTTGTGATGTTGCAAGCTTTGGGATTTGGACCCAACTTTATACAGTATGTTCGTATGCTATTTTTTGATGCCTCATCTTGCATTACCATTAATGGCTACCAGTCTTCTACTTTTGGTCTTTTTCATTCCATTCGCTAGAGGTGCCCTCTTGCCCCTGCTTTGTATGTGCTGGCTGCTGAAGGCTTTGGATATCTTCTGGCCCATGCTGTCTCTTAGCAACGTGTTAAAGGGATCTCTCTCCCGGACTCCCAGGAGCAACTTGTCAATGGCCACTTTGCGGATGATTCTTTTCTCACTCTCTTGGAGGATGAAGTATCCATCACTGTTGCCCTTGATTGTCTTAATTATTTTTGTCTTGCCTCCGGTTCTGTAATTCAATGGCACAAGACCTTATGCTACAGACAATTGGTGCTCCCCACTTCTGCGTGGCTCCAAACTTATAACTGGAAGTGGATTGGGCAGGGAGAAATCTTTTGATTTCTAGGCATTCCTTTCGCCTTTCAGGCTTCCCCTCGGGAGCTTTGGCAAGCCATGCTCTCCAGGGTTGAGTAGAAACTGACCTATTGGATTACTAAGCCTCTTTCGCTGGCTGGTAAATTCCAGGTTTGCTCTAAAATTTTGGCAGCCACTCATGTCTACTATTCTTCCTGTTGGGCTCCTTCTAAAGCTGCCTACAGTAGGCTTGAAAAATTGCTTTGGAATTTTTTATGGGCCTCCTCTGAAACCCACAAGGGTTTTCAACGGGTCGCTTGGGAGTATTGCTGTCTCCCCAAGGAATTTGGAGGGCTTGGGTTGCTCTCCACTCAATGGCAAGGGACTACTCTCTGTGTCAAATGGATTATCCTGGCTCTCATCGGAGATGAAGCCTAGAAAATTCTCCTCAGGCATTGTATTTAGTCTGGTTTTCCTGTTCACATGCCCGCTTGGAAAGGAATTGGTCTCCAAACCCCCCTAGTTATGAGGGAGCTGGTTCAAATTGTTGGCTCCTTTGTGGCCAAGAGCATCTGGTGCTCTTGGGAAACTGTTAAGCCATGGCTCTATTGGGCCGGGGCTGGATTTCATGATGGGCTTTCCATCAACTAGCATAACTTATGGTGGTCTCCCCTTCTGGCTTAGAATGGTCAACCCCTGGCCAAGTCACCTTGGCTTAAGGCCCTCAGATTTCACAAAAAGGGCATTCAAACACTGCATCAGCTCTTTCATCGGCCCATTATGCGTCTCTTGCAGTGGGATGCTTTTTAAAGCCCAGTACAGTCTTCAAAACCAGGACCGTCCTACTTTCGACGGGCTGGTGAGCGCCATTCCGGCGGATATGCTTCACAAAGTTGGCATTTGTGGGCACAAACCTTGGTGGAAAGTTTGGAAATGGTTTCCAGACACTCCTCTCAGGAGCTACAAGCCGCGGCTTGGTTACAGGTGGCTTTCACCCCATTTTCCTATGATTAATACTTTGAACCAGAGGTGGCTTCTTAATTCCTCTGCCCATACTTGGCGTAAGAGGTTTGATGCCACTTGGTCTGCAATTGTTAATCCGAAGTTGGCCCACTTTGCTTGGTGTATTCTTTTCCAAGGCTTGCCTGTGGGTTCTCGACTTGTTCATATGGGGGTTCCTGACCCTCACTGCCCTTTTTGTGGGCAATCTGAAAGGTTTAAGCATCTTTTTTGGTTTTTTCCTAGAGCTCAATAGCTTTGGACTTGGATTCATGATTTCTTTCGGCCTTTCCGGCCGGAACCCTTCTCTTGGCATATGGTTCTACTGGGGGACCCGCCTGGAACTCCGACTAAGTTCACCTAGCTTTGGCACACTTTGAGGGTGGAAATCCTCTTCAATATCTGGAAAGACAAAAATGCTTGTATATTTGTTCATTCTCATTTAGATGTTAATGTGTCTCTTTATGCTAAAGTAGTTATTTGTTTTAATGTTCTCCTATAGATTCAGGTGCAAGCCAACAAGGTTGCATTGGAGGTGGCTCACCTGCAGGTCCTCTTGAACCACTGGGGCAATGCCCCTTGTACTGTGGCTCGGATTCCTGATTCGCCCTCCTCCTCCTGCGGTCGGTCGCCCTCTTGAGGTCGGAAGTGGATTGATTCTGCGCATCCCCACTCTGAGCCTCCTACTCGGCGGGATTCTTGGCCTCCCAAGTGGGCTCATTCTCCTCCGTCGCATCCTGGTCAGGACTGGCACTCTAGTGGTGCTACGAGGAGTGGTGGTGGCGGTTCTGGGTGGCCCTCTGATGCTTCGCCTACTTCCGGCTCTGGCTGGCCTGCCAGTGGCAAAAGTTTTCCACGGATGGCTCTTGCAATCTCACCTCGGTGAGAGGAAGAAGAAAAAGATAAAGATAAAGATGATGATGGTTGGGGTGTTCCTCCTGACGTCACTCCAAACCCCGCTGATGTATGGGGGAAAAATTTGGATGACAGGGATCCCTCAAGCTCTACTAGCACTGCTTTGTCCTTGTAAATTTTTATTTCCTGCTCTTAGACTTTTGGGCTAGGCCCATGTGATCAATTATTTTGGCTTTTCTGGGCTCTGCCCATGTGACTTTCGGGGTGTGCCTTCTTACCACCCGCCCCTTTTTTTGTGAATTTGTATTTTTATCTTTATATTATAGATATCTGCCTATTCATCAAAAAAAAAATGTCAATATATAGACATAGCAATAATAGATCTAGGTTTCCTCTCACTACATCATTGTATTGTAAAGGGAAATTGTATCAAGATTAATAATAAAGGGCTTTGAAAAATTGGTCCTAAAGATGGTTTTTTAAACCATAATGCCTTCAATAAAAATAATGAAACCGAAAAGTTTTAAGAACTTGATCCCCATCAATTAAGAATATAGATCTAAGTTCATCATAAATAAGTAAGTGCATACCATCAAAGTGGATGGAAATATTTTCCATGGGTCCCAAAAAAAACTCCAATGAGACTTGATAAAATATATGATTCATTATAGATAGGGCTCCCTATGCAACATTACTGCAAATGCGACTAACGTAGAAAATATATATGTAAAGGCTCCATTGAGACTTGATAAAGAGATTAATTTGCAAAACATATATAGATGGAATAAATCCATCAAGAAGGAAAATACTGCAATGAGCTTTTAATTTTAAAAAATATATAGATGAGATAAATCCATCAAAAAGAGAAATTTACCAATAAAAAAAGTTTCCTTTATCAAACAACATAATTATAAATGAGAAGGAAACACTAGGTTTGTTTTAAATATTTTAATAGATCAAGCCTTAGGTAGAGAGAATGATAATTTCTCACAAAGTATGATAGAAAGATCTCAGAGATATATTTAAATATGAAGGGGCACAAATCAAGCCACCTTGAATTAAAAAGTTAATATTGAAAAAAAATTGTGATGGAATAATGAGAATTACATACTATGAAATGAAGGATTATTAAGTAAATAAGTCATTAAGACGATATTCATGCATTCATGACTACATGAATATCCCCTTTTCATATTCCAAATATAATTGAGTAAAACAAGTACACTATTATTAGGTTGATCAAGTCCAATAATAAAGTACTTGTGAAGTTATTTAAAAAACAAACTTTTTATGTGAAGTAACATGTTGAGCTGCACCTGAATCAATAACCCATTTAGAAGGTTTAGAAACATTAAAACTACATGTAAAAGCACGTCTAGATTGATTACTGATTATTTTGATTCATAAGCTTTTTCTCATTTTTCTTTTTAAAACAAGTATTTCGCCAATGACCATGTGCTTATTACAATAAGTGCAATGTGGTCTCTTAAAAGAGTTAAACTCTCTATGACCATTGCCATTATTATAATGAGGTTTGGAATTATAATGTTGTTGTTTAGAATGAGGTTAATTTTTTTGCTTATGATTAGACAAAAAACATGTTCATTAGACTTAAGAGTACCAAACTGAATTAACTTAGCCTCTTCTTGTCTTAATAAATCACGAAAAATATCATAAGCTAATTGAGTAGCTAAAGAAGGAATAACTAATTGAGCATGAATATTAGTAATGAATTGCTGAAATTGTAGATAGGAAGACACTTTTTAAGAATAAGATGAATTAATCTAAGATTATCTAATTTAACTCCTAAACCATTCAATTGACTATTTAAAGCATCAAATTTCAATAAAAATTCATCCATAGATTTAAAATCAGAATACCTCAAATCTTCAAGTTGATCTTGAATTTGAATCTTTCTTGATTCATTTGAACTATCATAAAATTGTTTTGAGTTTGTCCCATGCTTCATAGGCAGTTGTGCATGTCCCAATGTGAACATATAGTTCGAGTGACATGGAAATACCTATGAGGCCAAGGGCTTCCTCATTCTTGAGCTTCCATTTTTCTTGTTCATCTTTAGATGCAGATAGACCGGGTTTTGATTTGAGATTCGTAGCAACATCCAAAAGATGTTTAAAATGAAAAATAAAAGAGATGTGAGTTTTCCAAGAATGATAGTTAGAATAATTTAACTTAATTTCAAGAATTAAAGTTGACATTTTAAATAAATTTAAGTGCACAAAAAACTTTACTAAAAATAAATACTTTACAATTTGAAAAAGGAATTAACACTAGTTGAGAAAAAAATAGCCCTCTTTAAATAAAATTAATGTCTTGAAAAAAAATAGGCCCCTTTGTTTGAAAATAAAATTTGTAACTAAAAAATAATTATTATAAAAATAACTAATATAATTATTATAAAGAGATAATAATAACATATAAGAACAATTATAAAATTAAAACTGATTAAAATGGCTATATATAAAGGACTTATAAATTTAATATTATATTTTTTTAATCAAAAACTATAAATTTTTATAAGATTAGAATTTTTAATTTAAAAAGGTTATATTTAAACAAAAAAAATTTATTTCTGTAAAAACTTACCTACCCCACGAGCTAAGAGGGAAGCCTTTTTTTAAAAACTTTTATCTAAAAGTAACTAAATTAAAATTAATAAAACTATATTTGAAAGATTGAAAAATACTATGAAATAAAATCAAGAATAAGTAAGTAGAAAGTCTAGCGCATAAATGAGGAATGTAAAGCCTTTATAGAATTTCTTAAAAAAGTCGAAGAACTTAGAAAAAAGAAATTGAACGAAGATAGAGAAACCGTGGGCGGGAAACAAAAATAATGTAGGTTTTAGGCTTAGGTTTTGAAGATTAACAAAAAAAAAGATAAGGATAGGCTGCACAGGGGATTAGAGGGAAGGCCGCCGGGGGCGGTGGTTGGGGGGGGGGAGGTTGCAGGGAGTGGCGGCAGTAGGCCATAGAGAGAGGCGGTGAGAGGAGAAACGAAGGAGCAGGCCATAGTTGCAAGGGGTCCGAAAGGGTTAAATTTTTACGTCGAAGGCGTGTCCTATTTAAGAATAGGGAGCTGAGTTTGTCAAACGACGATGTGCGTTGCTTCAGAGGGGAGGGAATACGATTGAACCATGTATAGCCTCCATGATGATTAATTGTGAAAAACATAGAAATTTGGTTATAACAAAATGAATATTAAAAAAATTAACAAAATTAAAATATTATAATTAACAAAATTTATATTAAAAAATTAAAAATAGTTAATATTTGTTTACCCCACTTCCGAATTGTCTACTTTCTTGGAGCTTTGGATGCTCCACTTGACAACTGTCTACTCTTGCTCCATATCAACATAACTATCTACCGGAAACCGTTGGCTATAGTTCCTCTTTGGGCTTTGATGGCAGTTTAGTTAGTTTCAAATAATTTGATCCTGGTGTTTTTGGAGGACTATGGTATTATCTGCTTGATTTGTAATTGTAATTTGTGTTATGTAGGCTTTAACAAATGCATGGAATGCAGCCTGTACGGAGCCAAAGGCAGTTTTGCTGGTGCCGGGTACCAAGATATTTCTGGTTAACAATTTAGTTTTTCAGGGACCATGTTCACCTCGCTTCGCTTTTAAGGTATAAATAAATAGATTGCAGTTGATGATTCTACAGATTAGGACTATTTTTGTTTAATTCAAATAGCATTATTTGCAAATTGTAATTGCAGGTTGAAGGAACGATAGTTGCCCCTAAAGATCCAGCAAAATGGAACAGAACAGATATATTTAAAAAGTACGGTAGTTCATCATATATAGAGGTCTGCAGTCACAGAAGCCGTCCCAAAATACCAAGATCTATCATCATTACATATAAAAATATAATCATTAATTTTTTTTGGACTATGAAGAAGCTAGATTGCTTTTCATGGCTGCCAATATACAATCACCAAGCTCTAATAGGGGATAAGCTAAACATATTTGACAAAGTAAACATGTGGTTGAGTGAATATTCTGGGTATCCTCCCCTCTTTTCTCTGTTTCAGTACAATAACTCAAGAAATATGGTAAACTATGGAACAATAATGAATAATCCCATGCAACAGTACTTTACTATTTTATTACTATGATCACAACTGAGAAAATTGCGAAATTCTCTTTGTGTGTGTATATATATATACACACACGTATATCCACTATAGTGTATAGCTCTATTTTAATTTTGATACAAGAACATACACTCAGCTGTGCTACTGTATTAGCTTGGTGTTACAAGCTCAACATCAACTAAAAGATTGGGGTCAGAAACACTTACAATGTTCATAATCTAATCAAATTGGCAATAATACAATTACTATAGTTGTGTTACTTTATACTGTTTTAAAGAGATCATTCAGTTACACCACAAGGCTTGGACAATTCTCTTTTGCTGTTTTAAATGTATGCATTTCTTCAACTTCTTTTTAGTGTTCTTTCCCTTATTTCGTAAATTTTGGGCAAGGTTATGAACCACCCTTTGATGCAATGTGGATTATGTCCGCTAAGCTTATGAAGCATCTTATTGGTGAGGGTGATTTGATCTTGGGTCATGCTTTTACAAGTGTCTGACATTATCATTACACCACAACCAAAATTGGATCTATTTTAATATATTGAGCAGGGCTGGCTTTATGCATTACTAGTTTTTTGTATTTCATATGTAATTTTAATGCTCTTAATTTTCCTATTGACAACTTGCAATTCTCTTACTTGCCTGTTGCATGTACTTTCAGGGCGGGATCTCATTGGGTTGGCACAAACAGGTTCTGGGAAAACATCAGCATTTGCAATTCCAGTTTTGTAGGCGCTTCTTGAGAAACCACATCCATTGTTTGCTTGTGTTCTTTCTCCAACCAGGTATTGATATAAAATCACAATATTAAGATACAGTGTGTTGGTGTTTGTGGCATGCTCAATTGATAGTTTTGTTCTTAGCTATTACTTATAGGGAGTTGGCGCTTCAAATTGCAGAGCAGTTTGAAGCTCTTGGGTACGTTTTGGTGTCAAATGTGCAGTGGTGAGTCCTGAATGCTGTTTTTGATAGGAGATCACCCCACAATCGTTATTATATATCAATTTTTGTATTCTTGAGTTATTCTTTTTTGTCCAAATGATAAAATTATGTATAATATATATACATGCATAATTTATATGCATGTATAATTGAAATAAGCACACCACTTAAAGTTTTATTTTAAGGGAGAATGTAAGAGGACCAAATCACATGTATTATTGTTGAATTCTTTGAATTAGCATAGTGAATGGCATTGTTGTCAAGTTCAACATGGATTGCAAAATAGGTAACTTTACATTTTGATTGGAAGTTTATTTAAAATTTTCAGAACCGTCTTACATTGTTGTAATATTGAATTATATGATAAAGATTTCTTTTTGTATTAAATGTTGTTTTGATGCACCACCTGAAATTTCTTTTTGTAAGCTAGGTCTAGAGCATTATGGGCATTATTTTGGCACTAATGTGGATTAATTTCTGTCAGGTTGTTGGGGGCATTGACATGATGGCATAGGTAATAGCATTGGTCAAAAGACCTCATGTTGTGCTAAATGTCTCTTGTGTCAACTAGAAGTTATTTAATCTTCAGTAAGAAATGATGGAAAATTTTGTTTACAAGTTGTTATTGTCCATCATAACATTATATTTACCATTGTCTTTATCTTTCGAGTAGAACTACAATATTAAGTAGCTCAACAACTTTTTCATGGTCTATCTAGTCAAAAGCCAACCTCAACAAAACAAGTTCATTATTTTCAGTACCTTTATTAATGCGCTAGTAAGACAATATTTTACTTATATCTTTAAGTGCTACAAGTATAGACAATTACCTCTTACATAAATCATGGCATGTGATTTCATGGGCATAGGTGTAATAAATTTCCAAAAATAAAGGTTAGACATTGTAAAGGTTGTGCCTTTGTTACTTTGGGCTAGTTTGTTCTTTCAAGCTCCTTGATTTTAGTTTCTAATTAGGTAGGATCTTGTGACATGAAAATAGGAATACATTTAGTTTAACTGTCAAAATGTACCTATAATATAGTATAATATAATATAATAAAAATATAACATAATATAACATAATATAATATAATATAATATAATATAATATAATATAGTATAATATAATAAAAATTTAGTATAATATAATAAAAATATAATATAATATAATATAATAATAATATAATATACATAATATAATAATAATAAATATATAATAAAATTAATATAATATAACATAATAACATTAGTATAATAATAAAACAATAATTTAATAATTTAATAATTTAATACTATAATTAATCATATTTTATTAATAATATAATATTAAGGACAAATATAATTTACTAAGTATAATATTTCAAAAATCATATAATAAGAATAATAATATTATAATAATAAGAATAATAGAATATTATAATAGTAGAATAATATAATAGTAAAATCAAAGTAATAATACAATATTATGAATAATATAATAATTTAAATATTAATAATATATTATTAATATTAATAGTAATGTATTAATACAAATATAGTACTGTAATAGTAAATATATAACAAAAAAATCATAATATAATATTATTATATTATAAAAATATATAACAATAATAATATAATATTAACAATATATAATACCTAATCCAATCATTTATTAATATAATAATAATGTAACATAATGCAAACTTGATATATTAATAAAATAATAATAATATAATAGTAAATGTATAAAAATAATAAAAAATATAAAAACATTAAAACATTTTCCCCCTACTTAACTTCCCATACCTCTTCGGCGTACCCATTGCACACCAAAGTGGGATTGCTAGTTTATTATTATTTTCTTTTTTAATGTGATCTTTTTTTTAATAGAAATAGATATTATTTTTGCAGATTTATATAAAACAAGGATACAATCTTTTATCAAAAAAATCATTTTTTTTTTACAAACTATTAATTTTTTTTAATCTAAATGATTTCTAAACAAGAAAGGGTTAAAGCCCATAAAAATAAATTTGTTTTTAAAAAAAATAAAAATTGAATAGCAAAGATTTGTAAATGAAAATTTGTAATAATTTTTTTTAGATTTAAAAAAACAGATTAGACTTTTTCTAAAAAAATTCTGAACTAGGGCTAAAGCCCTAAAAAAAATTGATTTATTTTACAAAATGTAAAATGTAGTGAATTTTTTTTATAGATTTAGCTTGATATTGCCAAAAAATACAGATTGAAATTTTTTTTTGAAATATAACCCTTTATTTGAGGGTTTCTAAAATTTTGCAAAAAAAAAACATGCATGGAAATTATATTGGATTTTTTTTTTCAAATTTAAATGATATTTAACAAAAAGCTTGGAAAACTTTATACAAAATATTTGAAATCTGTAACAACTATAGAAACTTGCAAAATAAAAACAGTTAGAAAAACAACTATCAAACAAAAAACAAAAATAGTAATTTGCAAAATCAAAATAGTTAGAAAAACCTACATAAGAGGGTTAGGAAAGCTTGAAATTTGGAAAATAGGCTATACCCTTATTGGGTTGTTTTTTGTTTCACTAAATGCAAACAAATTATTTAAAGTATGAAACTAGAAAACTGAAATTCCTGCACAATAAAAATAGGTTAGAAGACTACAAACAACCAAGATTAGACACTTTTCTCTTCTTCTCCTCTTTGAGAGTGTCTCCAATAGTGTTCTTAAAAATCTGGTAAACCTTCAACAATGTAGCTCACAAAATATTAGTAATACCAAGCTCTAATACCATGAAAGGAAATATAAAAGAGCAATGGCAAGTACTAATGAATGAGCAATTGTTTGAAGGAAAGAGATTACCAAATAGATTGAAGTAGCCAAACCAAGCACCACCAAAGCAAGAGAGACACAAGAATTTGTTAAGGGGAAAAAATAAGAAAAAACCCCAATATTATGAATGGATACAAAATGCCTAAAGAATAATATAAAGAGAGAGAGAGAGTTTCAGCCTTAGGTTTGCTTGCTTGAGCCTTGAAGAATGAGAGGAGAGACACCTCAATAAGTAGAGGTGAGAAGGAGGAGTTAGAATGTAACTCCCAACTCAATGGATGCCACCATTCATCTATGTGTGTGAAAAGTGTCACCTCTTAAGGAGGTGGTTACAAATATTCCTTAATAAATGAATTAAAAATAAGTCATCTTCACACATGTGTGAGATGACAAAAAAGGCAAAATACTTGTAGGGATTCTTTTAGAATATTCCTACAAGTTAATAAAAAAATACATTTATACAATAACCTTTACCAAGTAAAGATTAATCTTCTAACAATCTTTTATAATATAAGTGTAACATGTCTATAAAAATAATAAGACAATAAAGTGACTATAAATAATGAAATTAAATATAAAACCTAATGACAAAGCCAAAAAATTAAATCATGGAAATAGATAAGAAAAGTAAAAATAGATTGATAAAAGAGGATGTGGATCAAAAGGGAAAGCTAGAGATGATAGAAAAGGAAGACTATGGAAGATATAGAGAGAAATTAGATTTAATGGTTATAGAAGGTATGAAAATAACAAAAAAAAATAATGGGAAGGAAAAATGAACAATGATAGGGTAGGAATAAAACTTCAAGATATCCAAAGAAACAAGAAATCCAAGCTCCAACAAGCACTTCAAAGCTTCATTAAGATGATAGCACACAAGAGGAAATCTGGTTATGGATGAAATAAACGAGAGGCAAGGATCCTATTTATAGATTTTTAGGAGGTTCTACTAAGTTTTCAAGAAATTCATTGGAAATTAAGGTGCCTCAACCTTTTTATTTCCTAGATTTTTATTTATTTAATATGTATTTGTTATCTATGCCTATGTGGTGCAGGGGCACCATTTAAAGTGTTTGGTTCATTCATGGGTTTAAGCCCTAGATTGTAGGTTGATGATGACTTTAGTTTAAAATAAGGTCTACGATACCATTCTTAATATGTATTTAGTTCTTTTTAGTCATTTTAGGTGTTTAGGGGGGAGATTTGGCTTGACATTTGAAAAAAATTGCATTTTTGGCAAAGTTGTCAAGAGATAAAGTTAGTTAAGAAGTTCAAAAAGAAGTTAGAGACGTTGGGGGAGTTGAGTTTGAATGGAAAAAAGATAAATATGATGGAAAAGCTCGAATGGAGGCTGCTCTCCAAGATTTGAATGAAATAAAACAAAGAAATTCTCTGATTTTAGTGATTTTTTTGTGTTTTCCTGTGTTCTTTCCCTTTGTACGGACCCATACAGGTGTGTGATTCTCTGAAGGTTTGGAAGATCATTGGTATATGTTTCTATCTTCATTTGAATCTGGTTTGGTGTCTTAACTCCACAATAGAAGAGAGTTTCATTAGTTTCTTTAAGTTTGCCATGTTTTGACTATGTAAGGGTTTAGAGGCTATAATGTAATGTTTTTCACCAATCCACCCATTGTAATGGATCTATAACTCAGTGGATTGGTTTGTATCATGTTAAAGTAGATTTGAAATGTGTTTAGGAGTCTCGAAGAGTATGGGATTGGTCGGTGGAGTGAAGCACTAGGCTGGGAATAGCACATTTCTATGTAAAAGTGGGTATCCATGATGGTGATTTAGTTAACTATTGGGTGTGGAGGCTTTGTGAGTGTCATTTGAGTTTCTGTAGACACTATTAAGGGTGTCTAGTGAGTTGGTTGGGTGTTGAGTGGTTTGGAACCCCTACTTTCATTAGACCCTCTTGGCTTGGCTCAAGAACAAGGGTTTTGGGGTTTGATAGGTTGGAGGCCATACCATGAGAGTGTGATTGTGGATTTAGTGGATTGGAACCTTGCCTAGTTCTAATCAATTGAAATTTTAGTGAAAGGGAAAGTTTAAAGTGTGCCTCCTTTGTAAATTTGGCCTAATTCATGGCCTAGGATAATGTTAAGGGCCTAGTTTCAAGGGATTGGTCCTAAAGAGTAAATATTGGTTTCCACATATGTAGTATAACCCTGAAGAGGGTATTTGATTCACTAATTAGTTTGTGAAGTGATTTGTAAGTTTTGAGTGAAACATCCCTCAAACCGGGTTGCTCATGCTACAAGGAAAGACATGGTCAAAGGGTGAATTTTGGGAAAACCATTTGATTTCCTTTTGAAGTCTAGTTATTATCAACTTGATTTAAATTTTGAATGGTTTGTCACCCTTACTTTGCATCGCTATGTTGTATTTTCTTGCTTGAATCTTATTTTATCATCTAGTATGACATGGCACAATGAGTTGTCAACATGTTGGTAGATGACATGGAAGGTGACAATAATGAATTTTTCCCCATGTGGGAAATTAGGTGTCCTATTTTATGCTAGAGATTATAAGCCATGTGTTGGCATCTTGTAATTATTGTATGGAAAAGTCTATGATAGGTGTTGATGATAGGTTAGAAAAGTGATACAAAGTATTTGCATGGGAATGTGAGCACCCAAGTTGGGTTATTATAGGCTATAAGAGAATTAGCTATTATTAGTCAATTTTGATAGATTTTTTTACACCTATAATTATTGTCAATTATGAAAAATTCTATGGTAGTTGTTAGACATATATCATACTTATTTTAGGGACAAATGAAGCACCCATATTTGGAGGTTTGGATGAGGTGATAGGGAATCATGTACAAGCCTCATTCACATGTATATAGGTGTTGGAAATTGTTCCATGTGTATTTGGACGTCCACCTCTTGTATCTTCCTCTAGAGGCTTCTTCATACTTGTTATTCTCTATATATTGGATGCTTGGAGAGTACTTTTTATGTTTTATTTTGTAAGCATTGAAATGATATCAAAATTACTCTTGAAATTTACATTATGAACCCTTGGAAGATACTTTCTTTTCAAGTGTTTGCAATAATTATTTAATTTTTAATATATTGAGAAATATCTTGGAGTGTGGGGTTTTTCTCTTAAAATGTTTTTTTCTCATGTATATCTTGTGTTGTGTGATTTATATGTGCATGATATTTTATTTAATCTTCATTGTATTATGTATTTTGATCACTTCAATATTTAAAAGATTTTTTTTTTTAAATCTCTTCATTAGATTGGTGTAGGAAGTATGCTCTACATACCTTGCTTCATTTCAATTGATATTATAGCCTAATCAACTTTTATTCTTTTTGTTCAGTAGAGGGTTTTTGAACTAATCTTCATTTGAGTGTGAGCTTGTGTAGAGTATTTTGAAATATTTGTTGTATGAAGGACATGGCTAGCACATTTAGGAGGATAGGGATAGAAAAGTTCAATGAAAAAAACTTTGAGTTGTGGAAACTCAAGATGGAGGATATGCTGGTTGACATAGACCTATAGATTGTTGTATCCATAAATAATTTATAGGGCATGACATAAGAAGACTAAGATTTGATGGATTGGAAGGACAAGGGCCTTATAAGGATCTTTTTGGTTGACTCCATGTTACTGAATATTCATGAAGAGAAAACAATAAGAAATTTGTGGAATAAACTTGGTCAGGTTTATTAGGCTATTAAATCCTTAGTAAATAAGTTGTTCCTAAGGAATAGCTTGTACGAGCTATAAAGATGGAGAATGCAGGATTTTTCATAGATCACCTAAATACCTTAATACTCTTGTTGCCTAGTGTTGATGAGTATTTTTTTACATCACAACATAGACACAACATGAAGTATTCTATCTCTCTTGAAAGGAAATCCAACTGCTAAGACTTTATAAAGGTTACTTCAAGGGTTTGATAGTCAGGTCTTGACCTTGCAAGAATGACTTGAAGTTGTTTAATATTTTTTTGTTTTAACAAGGAGCCTTACAATTACCTAGTTAGAACTTGACAATAAGGTTTTTGAAAGATCTGAACTTGATATTAAACCCTAATTGGATTTATAGATTTGAAATCTGAAAAATAGACATATGATTTTTCAATTTGGCTAATGCTTTCTTCCTAAACTGACTTAAACCTTCAAATAAAATTCAAAATATAGGATGGTTAGAAACTAAGTTGATAAAACCTAAGGAAAATGACAATAATGATTCAGTGCCACAGATAGATGGATCCCTCATAAAACTAGTTCTTGCTTAAAATCAGAGACTAAATCACAATGCCACAAGAATAGTACAATCTTCAAAGGCAATGCAATGTTTTTATATTACAAACACTCATG
The DNA here is from genome assembly GCA_007115665.2 of Sequoiadendron giganteum. Taxonomy (NCBI): domain Eukaryota; kingdom Viridiplantae; phylum Streptophyta; class Pinopsida; order Cupressales; family Cupressaceae; genus Sequoiadendron; species Sequoiadendron giganteum. The sequence goes on from CM021103.1 coordinate 709,623,719, forward strand.
TAAATACCCAATTGTAACACAATTTAAACAAATATTAGTATTTGAAATAATATCAAAATAGGGTTTAAACTAACCATACAAAGTAACTTACAATCAACAAACAAGAAATGGTATGAACTATAGATATATAAAATATCTCCACACTTCATCACCATCATAATTGAACTTTATTTAATATTGAAGAAACAATAAAAAACACAAGAAACCTCAAATGTGACACAAAAATTCAATACTATTCTTGTAAATTTATTTCAAAATGCTTGGATTACAACAATTCCAGTTCAAAAACCCTTTCTAATGAGAGAACAATGCCTTTTATGCCACAAGAATAGTACAATATTCAAAGGCAATGAAATGTTTTTAGATTACGAACACTCATGTAAATACCCAATTGTAGCACAATTTAAACAAATATTAGTATTTGAAATAATATCAAAATAGGGTTTAAACTAAGCATAAAAAGTAACTTACAATCAACAAACAACAAATGGTATGAACTAGAGATATATCAAATATCTCCACACTTCATCACCATCATAATTGAACTTTATCTAATATTGAAGAAACAATAAAAAACACAAGAAACCTCAAGTGTGACACCAAAATTATGCAAAAGCTACACTAATCTAAGTGGATTCTAAGCTAAAAGATTCAAACCCTAATTTATAAACAAGCTAAAATGGATGCATGGATTCCATTAATGGAAGCTTAAAACTAATATGCAACTAAAAATGAACTAAAAATATGTTAAATGTGAGTAAAATATGAGTGAGTATAAGTGAATTCAACAACAGAAGTTTACAATTGAAAGATGGATCCATTTGTCTCCAAACAGTGTTCTATTTATAGGAAAGCAAATGAGAAATGGAGGGTTGAGATAAAAAAGGCTAATCACCCTTTTACCGGTTCTCAGCTGGGAAACAACATGTGAAAGTTGAATCTATTACTCTTGTGCATAGATAAGATAAAGATGTGGAAAATATTCAATGTGCCACCTCCTTGCATCAGGGTTCCAAGGTGGCTAGTCGTCTGGAAGCGGTAGAACCATATTGACACAAAAGTATTTTTGAATTTGGCAGGGATAATTTAGCTTGCTATTTCATGCTAAAACTAGCAATTTTGTCATGATTATACATGTTGGCTCTCACCCTATTCAGATTCATATATGGCATTTACTCTGCCTATCAAATACAATCGGATTGGTACCTTGAGGATATCATCATGTGCTACAATATTCTGTGAGCGATCTCTAATGAACTACTGGGACAAGCCGCACAATAGGCAAGGTAAATTTAAATTTGCCATTCATCTGGCATTTTTTGGTGGTGATACACTTTGCTACACCATTTATGTTTGGTGAATGTTATTGGCCACTTGCCTATTTTTTGGAGATTTCTTACCGAATGTTTGGTGAATTGCTTGATGGTATTTTTTGGGCACTGTCTTCATGTGTGGTGGTACTTCACATTAATATCCGCAGGCTGAGATATTCTCTTCGTATGAACAAATATATTTAAAGTTTTTACCTCATTATATTCTTTAGGTATATGAAATAGTTGCCATCATTAAACTCCCAGATTTGTGCGAAGGCTTCTTGTGGCTTTTAAAAATGGTATTATATCTCTCTTTTTAGCAAATTCTTTCAAGAAGTTTCTCAGAGTGTTCAATTTTGTACTCAGTGGTAAGTGAAAATACAGAGGTATGTGAAAAAACAGTGTTAGCATGGCACTTCGCCCCTGGAACCTTTGCATTAACTACCCCATTCAATCTTGGGAAAGGCCATTTGAAGATAACCTCTCTTAGGCAGACTTGAATCTTATCTTCAAAACGGGTAGTATGCGTGAGGAAGATGCAATTCGTTCAGTGTTGGGTGTGGAAATCATTCGATCGAGAGATCGTTTGGCATGATTTCCTTCTCAGGTTCTCTCTATTTTCCTGTCAAATACTAGGGTAATCCCACAATAATGGGTTACACTTTTTGGCCAAACTTGACATTGAAATCAACATTTTTCACCAATTCTTCACTTTCTTACACCTATAGAAGCTAAACCATTAAGAATTTGAGGATGAATAAAACTAGTGATTTGTGAGATTTTATCTATAGATTCTAGTTATATTTAAAAAAAAAAAATAAAAAAATTTGTGAATCCTTTTATGTAATTTTTATCAACTTATTTTTTCTACAAAACAACATTTTCAAAAAGTGATGTTTACTTTCAACTGCATAACTTTTTTTATAGAAAGGATAAAATTCTAATTTTTTAAATGTAGTTTTTTCACACCAATATCTAATGGATGGATATGTTTTCATAATTTTTTGTTGCATATATATTTTTTAATAAATTTTATAAGTCAGAGTAATTATAATTTGGAAATATTATACTTTCAGCTGCATAACTTTTTTTGTATGCATTTGAATTAACTTATTCTTTTTTTGTCAGAATAAAGACATCAATATCTAGTGTACATGTATTTTTTAGATTTTTTTCTCTCTTTTCCTATTTTTCCGTATGTGTGAAACAAAGACCTCGATGTTCATTAAAAAACCTACATTCACAACAAATAAAAAATAAATATAATAATAAAATTAAATATATTTAAAATTATACTTTTTGGGAAGCTTATAATAAGGACTACATGTTTACAAAAGATCAATTTTAAATAAATTAATTTGATCCCCCAAAAGGTAAATCAAAAGTGGTTTTTATCAGCATTTTGATAGGTGTAGAGGAGACTCCATTATAGGTATGGTTTAAAACTAGCGGGTTTCTATCCAAGGGGGTTTGATATAAGTGGGTTTGATCAAACCATATTCAATTAAAATCCTTTAAATGGAACCTTTTTAAGGCTTAAATCATTATATTTTCTAAAAATGTGTGATTTCAGCAAAAATCAGGATGTCCAAAAAAGTGTAACCCATTATTGTGGCAGCACCCACTATGGATTTGCTTCAATCATTGAGGGATTTAGAGCTAATTGTATTTAAATTTGTAAACCCTCAATTCTGTGACAAGAATGATTTGTTGTATCTTGTGCAAAAATATAATCTGTTCTCTGGGGAGGGGTACATTGGAGGTTTATTCCCTCGTGAATATATACAAGAAAAAGCAGGGTATGAAGAAATATTTGAGGCTATTCGGTTGGGGTTAAATTGGGTAATTATTATGTCTTGTTATCGGCTCTAAACAAAAATGAAAAAATAATTTCTGGATCCCTGGAGGCTGAAATCAAAGAAAAGTTTTACGCTGTCTCCTTCCTTCGGGATTATACACCGAAATCACCCTTTTGCCGATTCTCAGCTGGGAAACAACATGTGAAAGTTGAATTTGTTACTCTTGTGTGTAGAGAAGATCAAGATGTGGAAAATGTTCAATGCACCACCTCCTTGCATTAGGGTTCCAAGGCGTCTAGTTGTCTGGAAGCGGTAGATCAAATAGATGATGAAGTCCCTTTTGTGGGATTTATTTCGATTGCAAAGGAGATGCCTCCTCCAATTATGCTCGAGCAACAAAATGCGGATGATGTGGTACAAAATCAGACTTCAACTTGTGCAAAATGAATGGAGGAATTGTAGAAAAAAGGTTAAATTTCTTTTTTGTTTTTTGGCAGAGATTTTGAATGTACAAGCCTGTTAAATTATGCCTCAGTTTGCACCACTCTTCAAAGTCCTTAGAAGGGCTAAGGTGGTGGCATTGTAGACAGTTTTGGAAAACTTGAATATTCATCCCACATGTGGGATAATTTTGTACTTGAAATAATCAAACTAATCTTTTGTATTGAATGGGCTATAACTAGAGGTTTTCTTCCTGGTTCTTTTCTGCCGATATGCCCTTTGAACTAGGAATTATGTACATATTTTTATATTAATATATTATTGTGGCATGTCCACTTTTGCTGAAAAAAAAAATGCCTTTTATATATAATGTCAAAAAAACCTAAGGTAAAATAAATTGTGGAGATTATCTCAACACCAAGAGCCAATATTATATTTGCATTTAATATTTGGAGTGCATTAAATATTTTCTAAATATTTTTCATACATCTCCGATTAAAATTAGTTACAAATGTACATAGGGATATGTAAAAGTACATCATATTATATCTTTGCATTAAATTACATTTACAACATCCCACAAAATCTAGGACACAAATCCCTAAAAAAATTGAACTAGACGATATCCAAAAATATACAGTTGAAACATCACAAAAGCTGATAATCAATTATACTCCTACCTTCTAACTTCTCCTTCATAGAAATTTTTACAAAAGTTGTTAAGGACAAAGTAACTTCATCATTTGGTGGACCTGCAACAACATGGATTTTCTAACATTGGGTATCATATTGATCAATCAACTGATGGTGTAGAGCCATCCATGGAGGCTTTTGATTGATAAAGTTCTAGGATTTCACAAAGAGTTGGGTAGCCTTATCCATAAATCTACTGCTATCTCATCCATAGGCTCTTTATGGATTAACAACTTCCACTGTTGCTTCAAAATTTGGTCATTTATCCCTGTATAAACATCAACATCAGTCTTTGTAATTTCTTTAAAAAAATTCCTACAGGAGGCCAAAACTTCTTTAATTTGAGAATTAATCTTATTTATCTCTTGTTCCACCTATATCACTATTCCCCTACAAAACTTGAGGGCATGAATCCAATAGTGAGGCTCCTTAACCGATTCTTTCTTTAACATACCTTCTCTTACCAGGAGCTCCTTAGGAAGTTTCTTAATGGCTTTTGTAGACACCTGAAATGTGACCTTAACCTAACAACATTTGACTTTACCTATCCTAATATTTATTACATTGGTGGTTGTCGTTGCACCAAAAGATCGACCTATTAATGCTCGATACAACCACCAGATTTATACAAGATCCATAGGAGGCAGTTAAGCCATGCCATGAACCGAAACACTGCGCTGCACAACACAAGGAGACCAAGGGCGCACACCTTGCAACAATCCCCCCCAACGTAAGTGAGGGGTTCAAACCTGTGACCTCGGCTCTGATACCAATTGTTACATTGGTGGTTACTGTTGCACCAAAAGATCGACCTGTTAATGCTCGATACAATTGCCAAATTTATACAAGATCCATAGGAGGCGGTTAAGCCATGTCATGAACCCAAGAGCTACGCTGCATAACACAAGGACACCACGGGCACACACCTTGCAACAATATTTAATTAAATAAATATTTATTATTTATTTCATTAATTTAACCTTTTCCCCTATCCTAATTTAGTTAATTAAGTAAATATTTATTATTTATTTAATTAATTTAACCTTTTTCCCTTATCCTAATAATTAATTAAATAAATTATTATTTAATTAATTAATTTATACATTACCCTCATCCACCACCTTTAATTAAAGGGCATGTGCAAGATCATGGGGGTCCAAAAAGTGGCAATGAGGGAAAAAATGCGTTTTTACTTTGCCGAAATCGTGAAAAAGAAATGTTGACTTTTTGTATGGGTCAGGTACAATATCCGTTTATAACGAATATCCGTTTTGAAAAGGATATCTATTTATAATGGATATCCATTTATAATGGATATTCGTTTATAATGGATATCCATTTATAACAGATATCCGTTTATAATGGATATCCGTTTTGAAAAGGATATCCGTTATAAACAGATATCCATTTCCTGAAATTTGTTTTCATCAATTTATGCAAACAAAATGGATATCCGTTTGAAACAGATATCCATTTGAAAATGGATATTTGTTTTGAAACAAATATCCATTTTGAAAATCCCAAAAAGCACACTTCAGTAAAATGGGCATAACTTTTGTGTTATTGATCGAATTTTTAATTTTTTACAAGCGTTGGAAAGGTGATTCAGAGCTCTACGTAATGGATAAGATTATTTTGATAGATTGAGAACAAAATTTAATTATAATTATTTTAAGTTCCTCCTTAAGTTTTAAAATTTTAAATGATCATAATTCTTGCATACAAAGCCTTGTTTAGATGGTTTTTTTTTGCTATAATCATCCTAAATGACTTGAAACATTAAAGAAGTAATAACTAATTAAAAAATTATTATTTTTACTAAGGAGAGTAAACATTTGCATAAATTATCATAGTAGGCCTCCTTGTTGTCTTTGATCCTATGCACACCTTTACCCAAGTTGAACTAGGAGAACATATATATATATATCTCCCTTTATCTATTTATCTATCTCTCCCTCTCTTCCCCTCTCCTTCATTTAACCTCTCTACCTATCTCTCCACTTTTCCCTTACTCTACCTTTATCTATATCTCTCCTCTCTCTCTCCCTCTCTACCTATCTCTCTCCCTTTCTATTCCTTTCTATCTTTCATAGGTTATATATATCTCTACATATCTCTCCCTATTTCTATTTATATATCTGCCTATCTCCCTATATTTGTATCACTCCATATTTCTATATATCTCTACTTATCTCTCTCTCTCTCTCTATGTTTCTCACTCCCTCTCCCTCTCCCTCCCTTTATCTATTTATATAATCTATATTTTCATCAAGTTATCTCCATATCTCTCTCTCACTCATATACACACACACACCCTATTTATGCCTCCCTATATCTATCTCTTTGTCTATGTCCCTCTCTCCATCTCTCTCTCCCTATCTCTACTACTTGTCTCTATCACCTCCTTTCTCTCTTGAACTCTTTCCCCTTCTATCTATATCTCTCTATCTCTCTCTTTATATCTATCTATATCTTATTATCTCCACCTCTCTCTCTTATTCATTTTATCTCTCCCTATCCCTTTCTATCCATATATTTCTATACCTCTATCTCCCTATCTCTCTATATCTCCCTCTATCATTATCTCTCCCTCTTTCCCTCTCCCATTATAAATGGATATACATGATCTATGCCCCTATTATTGTTATCTCTCTACCTCTCAACCCATCTCTCTCCTTTTCTCTACCTCTATCTCTCTATCTACACCCTCTTTATATATTTCCCACGCTCCCTCCCTCTATCTCCCCCTCTCTATCTCTCCCTCTTTATCTCTACCTCTTTATCTCTCTCCTTTTCTCTACCTCTATCTCTCTATCTAGGGTACCTAGAGAGATAGGTAGGGAGTGGGAGAGACTTGAGAGAGAGAGAGAGTTCATAGGGAGAGAGTCTTCAGAGGGAGAGAGAGAGAGAGGGAGAGAGATAGAGGAAGGGAGGGAGAGAGAGATAGAGAGAGGGAGGGAGAGAGAGACTTGAGAGGGATCGAGGGAGAGAGAGATATAGGGAGGGAGAGGGAGAGAGGAATGGAGAGAGGAGAGAGAGAGAGTGGGAGAGAGATAGAAGTGAGAGGGAGATAGAGTGTGTGTGTGTGTGTTTGAGAGAGAGAGAGATTGAGAGAGAGAATTAAGAGGGAGAGAGACTTAAGAGGGAGAGAGAGAGAGAGAGAGAGAGAGAGAGAGAGAGAGAGAGAGAGAGAGAGAGAGAGAGAGAGAGAGAGTTAGAGGGATGGAGAGAGAGAGAGGAGATAGAGTGTGTGTGTGTGTGTTCTGAGAGAGAGAGATTGAGAGAGAGAACTAAGAGGAGAGAGACTTAAGAGGAGAGAGAGAGAGGAGAGAGAGAGAGAGAGAGAGAGAGAGAGAGAGAGAGAGAGAGAGAGAGAGTCCAGAGGATGAGAGAGAGAGAGGAGATAGGGAGATGGAGAGTGAGAGGAGAGATGGAGGAGAGGAGGAGGACCCAAAGAGAGAGAGAGGGGATGGAGAGAGGAAAGAGAGAGGGAGAGAGAGAGACTTGAGAGGGTGATGGTGTGTGTGTGTGTGTGTGAGAGAGAGAGAGAGAGAAAGAGAGAGAGAGAGAGAGAGAGAGAGAGAGAGAGAGAGAGAGAGAGAGAGAGAGAGACCTAAGAGGGAGAGAGAATTAAGAGGGAGAGAGAATTAAAAGGGAGGGACAGTGAGAGAGGTAGAGGGGGAGATGGAGAGTGAGAGGGAGATGGAGAAGGAGAGAGAGTGGGAGGGACCCGTGAGAGAGGGAGGGAGGGAGGGAGGGTGGTGTAGGAGCACCTGGTGGATTTCATGCCTCCATGAGGCCATATTTAGTTTTAAATTTGAATCATGTAATAAGGTAATTTAGACCATATTGAATGTGTTTGAGTCAGTAAATAGGTTATTAGGTGGTTCATGAGTTCATTTGGCAAATGTTGTCATGTTACAAAAATGCAAAATGGGAAGATGAAGGGTCAAGGTCAGTTAGTAGTTGAAAAGTTGGTTTGTAACTATTGAAAAAGTTGTAAAAGGCATAAAATACCTTGTATCATCAAACAAAGAGGAGAGGATGGTGGCAGAGGATGTATGTGTGAGAATTTCAATAAAAGACCTTTATTTTCTACAAATTTAAAACATTTTCTGCTGTTACAGAGTTTGGTACGACTTGGTGCAGCCTGGTAATGACCATTTATGAATTGGAATTGTTAAAGGAGTGAATTAAATTTCATTTTATTTTTGTCTCACCTGATTTCATCATGTTTTGAGAATTTTAGGGCATTTTTACTAAAATCAGCCATAAAACCTATTTTTGAGGGTTTGAGAGGAAGAAAATGACTTTGTGACCCATTCCATCGGTATAAATGCTTGAAAATTGGTGAATTGGGGTTAGATAGGTTATATTTTGTGTTGATTAAGTTTTCAGGAGCAGGGAAGGAATATTTGTGCAAATATGATGATGCCCTAGGTTGAAACACATTATTTTTGACATGAAATTGATGGCTAAAAGTTAGAGTTTGAGGAAAATGCATTGTTAAAGGATGGGGGTCAGTTTATTAAGAATGTGCAGACCCATAGTGATGTTTTTGAGCCATTTTAAAAGTGGTTTAAGGCTGGGAGTATAAAGATTCAATAAACCCCCTTGTGAACAAGCTTGGAAAGGCTAAGTAGAATAGAGATTTTGAAAAACAACAAATTTGTGATAATTTTAGGTGATAAAAATTGTATATGAGGACCTTATATGGTGTGATGGAACCCTTGGAGTGGTTGAGAGAATTTTGGTGTGTGAATTCCATATAGTTTCTTTGTAAAAGTGGGCTAATTTGGCCTAATTTTAGTGTAGCAACAATTTTTAGAGGGTATTGTTTTGAAACAATCCTATCTCCTTTTTTGATATGTTAAATTAGAGATTAATGGGTATCTAAAATTATGAGTGGCATGTGGTTTTTCAATTTTTTTTGAAAGTTGTGGTCAGAAAACACTATTTGCAAGGCTACAAGGCGAATATGAAGGGATTAAGAAAGATGGTCAAGTTTGTGTTTTGATGATTGAAGAATCATCTTAAATTGTTTGAATTGTGATTTTTAGTGATATACCTCCATGCTCTACATCAGAGAGGGAGAGAGAGAGAGAGAGAGAGAGAGAGAGAGAGAGAGAGAGAGAGAGAGAGAGAGAGAGAGAGAGAGAGAGAGAGAGAGAGAGAGAGAGAGGGAGAGAGAGAGAGATGAGAGAGAGAGTGGGAGGGAGAGAGAGAGAGAGAGAGAGACAGAGAGTGAGAGAGAGAGAGAGAGTGAGAGGAGAGAGAGGGAGAGGGAGTGGGAGGGACCAGAGAGAGAGAGAGAGAGAGAGAGAGAGAGAGAGAGAAGTAAGGATGGAGAGATAGGTATAGAGCTCAAGGAGAGAGAGAGTGAGGAAGATAGGTCTAAAGAGGGACAAAGAGAGAAGGAAGGAGGGAGTGATGGAGAAGTAGTTTGTTAAGTCTAGAGTTCAATAGATTGATAGGGAGAGGTCTAAAGAGGTAAAAAGAGAGGGAGGAAGGGAGGGAGAAACAAGTGGAGGGATAGGTCCAAAGCTTAAGGGGAGACATAGTGAAATATAGAGAGGTAGAGAAAGGGATAAAGAGATATGATGATTTATGAAGATTTTTTGAACATTTCCTTACTACAAAAAATATAAATATTTCATTATTGATTACTTTTTCTAATGTTTCAACTATTTTGAGATGAGTGTTACAAAAAAATAATGAAAAAGATACTTTGCATGCGAAAGTAGTGAGCATTTGATGTTTCAAAAATGAAATATGAAGTTAACATGATTATAATTAATTTCTTGTGTACAATATAGAAACACTACCTAGTCCATTGCATAGAGCTCTCAATCACCTTTCCAATGCCTATAAAAATAATTTTTTTGATAAGAAACACAAAAGTTATGCCCATTTTACTAAAGAGGGTTTTATAGGTCTTCAAAACGGACATCTGTTTTGTTTTTCAAAAAACTGGTACCCATTTTCCAAAATGGATATCCATTTGAAACAAATATTCATTTTGAAGTTGATATCCGTTTTGAAGCGGATATACATTTTGAAACGGATATTCGTTTTGAAACGGATATCCGTTTCAAACAAATGTCCATTTTGTCTGACAAAATTTGCAGCCTTGGGATTTCCCTCGAGTTTTCCTTGGTTTTTGGCTTGGGATTGCCAAACTTGGAAAGTCAAATGAAAAAATGTGTTTACAAAATTTCCTTAGTTTTCCGAAGTTCACCCTTGTGGCTAATGACTTTTTTTTGGTCCAAATTTCATGAAACAAAAGAGTTTATACAAAAAATTGTCAGCTTTCCACCAATATAAGATATGCCTTATTTTGAATTTAATAAATTATTATTTTTGTTTTCCTACATACATTATGACTAAAGTCCTAATTGATAGGCTGATTGAAAAACTTCTATAACTTTCAAACTATTTCACATTTTTTGAATCTAAAAGATGTGTCACATTCTATGCTCCACATACTATAGGATAAAAAGAAATTGAATTTCATAAATTTTTGATCAAGTTATGATGGTCAGACAAACACGTTTTAATAATTACGAAATTTTCTAATAAAAAAATCATAACTAATTATTTACATGAAAAAAATTACAAAAAAAAATCCGACACATCCGGGCATGTGTCATCTACATATATTGAAAGTTTCAGAAAAAAATATTATTTTTTCTTGTACTTAGGGTAGTCAAACATACACCCGCTTCTCATCTTTTTCTTGAAAATTTAGTACCACTGCATTGAAATTTCAAATTTTCACAAAATAGATTTACTTTTTTCCAAAAAAGACTAGTAGCCTAGAAACTACATTCAATTTGCTACAAGTTTTGTTCTTACATATTTTTCAAATTATGTTAATAACCTATTCAAATTTTTATGTCAAGTTGCCTAACTCTATTTTTCTGAATTTTTATTGCCACTTAGGGGCCTAGTTTGGACCCCCATGATCCTACACATACCTTATATTTATTTAATTAATTATATCCTTATCTCAAAATCCTGCAACTAAATTAATTAATTAATTCTCAATTAATTAATTAATTAAGGTTAATTAATTACCATTACATTTTCCTCCATTATTTAATTCCACCTCATCATCAATCCTTGTCCACTCAATCCTAGCCCATGAATCCATCTACATGGATCAAGATCTAAAACTTGTCACCATGTGACAAGTGTCCTAACCTACCTATCCTACCTTTTTCTCACACATTTGAGGCCACCCTACCTCTTACATATGTCACTTTACCTCTTGCACATGTCATAGACATGTCACTTTGCCAAGCCACCCTATCTCTTACACATGTCATAGACATGTCTCTTTCATGGTTTTTCAAATGTGTCCTCACACATGTGTGAACACACCTTACTCTTACACCTCCTTTCCTCTTGTGAAACTTGTCACAAGGCTAAGCCTCCATCATTATATTAATCTTGACCCTCCATTTATCCAATGCGTCTATGTTTTGTCCCCCCTAAATTATTGAGCCTAAGTGGGTCCCTAATTTCCTAAATTATGCATTCTATAGCCCATTTGTACCACTTTTCAAGAAAGTGTGAGCATTGAACAAATGCATCCAATTAATATTCTTCTCACAACACTTAATATCCTAGAGAATAGGGATAGGACCCATTGGGTCCCACTATTATGTCGGGGACCAATTTTTAATATGTCAGTGATGACATTTTAACATTCAAAATTTAAATTGTAGATGTCAACTATCGGGGTTTAATTTTTGGGAAATTAGAGAAATGCCTATAAATACCTAGTTATTGCATCATTTGAAATATAACAAGGGGAACAAGAAGACTATTAGAAAAATTATGATCAATAGCACTATCAAGCAAGTTAAGAGCAACATATTAGAGCTTTATTGTAGAAAGTCAAGATTGTAACATCATGACAGATGTTATGTGAGTTTATGTGTGTTCATGTTATCATTGTTTTATAAAGGCTAATAATTTTGTAGATCTCCAAAGTATTCAAGCATTCAAGCAAGAAAGATCCAAGACCTTGATGTGGTGTGCATGAATTCAATCCTTCAAGGAAGCCATTGAATGGTAGTGAGTTGCAACACTTTGTGAAAAATCATTCTTTCCTATCCATTATAATTTTATCATTGACATTTCCATTGTGGAAGTGGAAAAACTTACACGGGGTTTGACTGAGGCAAGCCCCTAAATGGCCCAACATTTTCCCTCTCTTTGAATGTGAAAATAATAGGTTTGAAGATGATTTAAGGGAGCTTGACGAAAAAATGTTCATTGTTGCATTTGAAGCCCTACAACTTGTCTACTCATGGAAAATCATTACATCCTACAATGTTTTGATATCTTTGTAATTGGAAATCAAAAGCTCAAATCTATCATCAGAGGATCCCAAAAATAGAGACAAAAAACCCTACAAAGACCCATATGCCCTAGGGTGACTCTATCCTTGTACAATACTCACACCAAACTTCTAGTGGCAGGTACACAATCCTTTGCACTTCCCATATCTTCTTGCAAGTTGTTATAGTCTGTGCATTGATGAGATCTTGCATTTTTCATATTAGGTCATATAGCCTAAATAGGGTAATCATAGCAAATAAATTCCAAATCATTCTAATCCTTAATAGATGGAGATTCATGTTCGATTAGCTCATGTAGACACTCAAAAATGTCTTGAATGATACTGCACACTTAAATTCAATATATTAACATCATTTCGTCCTGAAATCCATCTTATTTTTGCCGGTTTGGTTAAATAAGCTTAATTATTTAATTAAATGTCTCATTTTCATCTATTAATCTAATTGACCTAATTGGGTTAATTCCTACCCCCCCACACTAACATTTCATCCAGTTTAATTAAATAATGCAAATTATTTAATTTTAACCCTATGTCCTCTTATTTAATTAAATAACCTAAACTATTTAATTAAATATCATATTTGCATCCCCTTTTCATTAAATAAATGAATAATTTAATGAATATCCTCACATTCCTCCTCTTGCACATTTAAATTTAGTTTTAATTAACTAAATTAATAATTATCCTCACATTCCACTTGCAAGGGAAAATTCTTGGAATATTCCCTCTTTTGCAAATTCCTCAAAAGGGAATATTCTTGGAATATTCCCTCTTTTGCAAATTCCTCAAAAGGGAATATTCTTGGAATATTCCCTCTTTTGCAAATTCCTCCAAAGGGAATATTCTTGGAATATTCCCTCTTTTGCAAATTCCTCCAAAAAGGAATATTCTCTCTTTTTCCAATTCCTTCCCCTTTGCACATTAAAATTTGGTTTTAATTAACTAAATGCTAATTTCCCTCCAAAAGGGAATATTCTCATAAAATATTCTTTCCCTTTGCACTTATTTGTAAAGGGAATATTCCTTTTTGAAACAAACTTTCAACAAGACTTCTTGCGCAAGTTTTGAAAGTGTGTTTGTTTGGATGAATGTAAGCTCTTGATTAAATATCAACTTGCATTCTCAACCCTTGATGGGAATCTATGATCCATGCCTCCATCTTCTTTCCATCCTGACCATTGATCGATCTTTTCAATCTAAGCCCTTGATTTCTCATTCAAATTTAGTTTTAATTAACTAAATTGCTAATTATCCTCATCCTCCCACTTGCAAGGGAATATTATTGGAATATTCCCTCTTTTGTACATTCCTCAAAAAATAGAATATTCTTATGGAATATCCCTTTTTATGCACTCATTCCTCCAAAATATCTCTTAAGCTCTTCCTAATTCTTAGGATGCGTGTTTTTTGAAAGCTAATTTGGACCATTGATTAAATTGGTTGATTCTTGTCAAATTTCAACCTTAACTATGGATTGGAATCCTCAATCCATTTTTCATCCTCCTTTCATTTGTGGCCATTGATAGATCAAATCAATCTCATCCATTTCTTTCTCATTTGCTCTCCTATAAATAGATCACTATTTGGAGACAAATGGATCCATCTTTTAATAGTAAACTTATGCTATTAAAATCACTCTCAGTTGCATCCATATTTAGCTTTTTTTTTAGTTTAAAGTCTTGAACATAATAGCTTAAAGCATCCATTAATGGCTTCCATAGTAACTTAGTTACATCCATTTAATATATTTTGAAACTGGGGTTTTAATCTTTCGAATTTTGCATATATTTAGAATAGCTTTGTATACACTTACATCAATCATCTTAGCTTTTATCATGTTAAATTAGCTTTCATCATGTTTCACATATATCTCTCATCGGTTTCATCATTTTTATTCAATAAAACTAATTGAAACAATCTCATTATCCAAGAGATTGTGAAATGGTCACCATTCCACATCAATGTGACACCGCTCCTCCAATAGGATAAGTTTCAATGTCTTAGAATAGATGTTTGTTAAGCTTTTGTGTTGTAATATGTTAGTTTTAATGGCTTCTTTATCTTTGTTTACATTGAATGATCTTATTGCGATTGATTCTTAGTGGACTAAATATGCCTCAAATTCGTATGGATCGGGTGTAGTTAACCTATACTATGTCATTGGTGACATCTCACCTTCATGGTTGAAAGTCAATTTCTACTCACCTTGTTAATCTCCCTCTTAATGAAACATAGGAAAATACCACACATCCATCCTAACCATTCCAATCCTAGGTTTACATAGTAGACCTAGGGTTCCAATTTTCTTTGTTACATTTTGGTGAACCCGACCTATTAACATTACATACCTTTTAAAAATTCATCCTATATCTAAGTTTTGCATTGCACTCTTTTGCATCTTTCATTTAAGGTTTCACTTTTGCATCATAAAAAATCACAAAAATTCAAAAGTTTGCATATCATTTTGTACCATAGGTTGCATTAGGATTCATTTCAGTCATTTAGATCAGATCTACATTAAAAATTGTATTCATAGTTGTCATTTCCATTCTTACACATTTGCATTTGCACCATATTGTCTTCATTTAAGAAAATTATAGAAACATACTTAGCTATAGAAATGTTGCACACATAAGAAAAACCTTCAGAAAGTATAATAAGCATTCAACTTTTGAATTTTCAGAACCCCTATCAAGGACTGAGATACCCTAGGGTGCGTCTGTCTTTGTACACTTTCATTAACAAGATTTTTCACACTTCTTTGTCTCTATGTCTTCAGTCTGTGTTTGATTGTAGAACTCTATTTTGAAATTCTTACTTGTATTCATTTAGGCATATTTCATTTAGCTCAAAAAGTGAATTTTTTTTGCATTTTTTATATTTTAGAATTACATCAAAATCATCATTTCCAGATTTAGGCATCTTAAAATCAGTCAATTTGTGCATTTTAGATCAGAAACTTGCATTCAAACTTATCATTTATTATTCACATATTTCTATACACTTGCATTGGCATAAATTAGGAAAATTTTGGATACATATTCACTGTTCAAATTGTTTGCAACTAGACCCAAAATCCTTAAGCACAATCACACACAATCATCTTTTCAATTTCTGAAAAACTACCCCCAAGACACAAAAACCCTGGGGCACCTTTTTCCTCTTGTTATTAATTGAACCAATTTTTGCATAGACCTTTCTTGTGTTATCCTCTATCTAATTTTGCTATCTGATTCTTGTTTCTGGCCATTTTTCTATGTTTTTTGTTAGTTTAGTGTTCATCTTGGGTACACTTAGTGTTTTGAAACTCACACGAGCTTCATGACTTGGTGTCCTATAGGAAATAATTTAGTGAGACATATTTCTAAACTTATAGCATCCCACGCTATTGTTACATCCACTATGGATCTTGAGTCTTCCAACTCTTTCATGCAACGTGTTGTCAATACTCAACCCATTTTGGACTCTATCCTTGACGTTACTATACCAATGATAACCTTACAAACACCAATTTTCATAAATGTTGAGACTATGGTTTCCCATGTTCTCAAAGATAAGCTGAAAAAATAGGACAAAAATTTAGGACTTCAAGACTATGTGAGTACTAAATCTCTAGCTGGTCCATTAGTCCCCATGATAGATAACATGAGGAATTTATTAGTGATGCACATGGATTAGAGGTTTTTTGTGGCCTAGCCCATAGAGTTGATGCTAATTTACCTACAATGGATAGTTATACTCAAGCTTTGGGATATACTCAAATTCAAGGAGGAATTCAAGTCTCCCTCCCTACAACTATCATTGGATTACAAAGTCACTAAGAGGGGGGGTGAATCAGTGACTTATACAATCTTGTAATATTATTATTTTTTAAATCATGAACATAAAAGGCATAGTGTCTTAGGAAAGTGTCTTCTTGATAGGGAGGTTGGATGAATCAATCATTGATTCATGCTCTAGGTCTTGCTTGGTAGACCTCTAGGGTGTTTTACTCCACCTTTGATAACCTATAGGACCCCTTCCTTCTTAGGTTCCCCTGGTTCTCCTTGCCAACCTAGCTATCAACTAAGTTCTTCCTTCCAAGTCAATACTTGGTGCTATTTTGTAACACTTGCTTTAGCCCTTAATCCACCCTAAACGCTACTAAACCTCCAATTCATGAATTTAGTTTTACAGAGGTGAGGAGGTGCTTTCAGAGGCTTCAATCCATCCTAGCAAGGGAATTAGGGATCCACCTAGCTCCATTTTCTAGTCGCTTTCACCAAACCCTCATTTAGGCCTAGAACCTAGGTTTTCATCTCCGAGGGATCAGGGTTTTTCACAAGGTTCTTCCAAGTAACCCCCAATATTTTCTTGGGATTCCTGGTTCTTATGTACATCACTCAAAGATTATAAGGGCCTTGGGCCTCAACTAGCCGTACAAAGCTCTAATCTGGAAGTGGTCAAAACTAGGCCTTTTTAAGCCCTTTTCCTGACCTCACTGCAAACTATCAAGTCTTTCCCTCACCAGATGGATTGGTGGAGTCTCATCCTTGTTATCATAGCTTGGTAAGCATCACGTCTTCCCTCTCCAAAAGGAAAATTTCCATACAACCAACACCTCTACAATTTTTTTGCTTTGGACTTTAGCCTTCCCTAGCCGGGCTCTTCCCTGGCTCGCCTAGGAGAAGACCTCCACAAAAGCTCCTGTGTTTTCAAGAGTTATAACTCCTACCATATTTACAACCATGGAGTCTAGTCACTATTCCCAAAGGGCCGTATAATTTGTACGGTGGGAAAGTGATCTAACACTCCATTCTTCTAAAACTGCCTGGTTCAGACCAACAACAGTATGAAACCAAACCCAACTATAAACAATGCTTGAAACTGAAATAAGAAACTAACTTCTTTCACACAATGCTTGAATAACAATTACTCTACATCCTACACACATAACAGTGCCATGATCAATCCATTAATACACCACTTCAAGGCAAAAACCAGAAAATTCACACTAAATCACAATTGCTTCCTTGAATTCAAAACTTCAATACAAACTCGAATGCTTCCAACCTCACTCCCATGTCGAGGTCACCCTTAAATAGGGTCTCTAAATCAGTTATTCTCTCCCTTAACCTCTCCTTGGATGCTTGTGTCTCCCATTGAGCAACATTTGCAAATATTTGAAAAAACATCCTCAAAGTCCTAAACCTCATCTTGAGTTCAGACCTTTTGACAACTATTCCATGGTCAACATGACCTCACCAGGACAAATCACAACAGAAATGACACACAAATGAAATAAAAGAGGTTGCTTAGTTGTCCTAAGCAAAATTGTCCTAGGCAACCTCCTAATCAACCTAAAGCAACCTATGGGTGCTCCTGCACCATTCTCCCCCCTCTGCACAAACACTAAGGAATGTGGGGAGAGAGTAGAGATAAATCAATACCATGCTTCTTGAATTGAGCTTCATCCACCCATGTAGCCTCAGAGTCTGGTTTTCCTTTCCATTGGATGAGATGTTCCATGTATACCTTATGCCAGGTAGACTTCTTCACCCTGGATTCCAAGATCCTCTCTGCTTGCACCGTGTCCTTAGGAGGTAAGGCTATATTACTCACATGCTTCAAGACATCCATACTATTTTGATCCATGTCAGTGACTAGTCCTTTATACCTGATCAAATCAGTCACATTAAACACTAGTGAAATGCCTAAGTCTACAGGTAGCTCCACCTTGTAAGCATTCTTTCCATATTTAGCCAACACCTTACATGGTCCCACTCTCTTCATTTGTAACTTGGTTGATGTTCCTTTCTGCAACCTAGATTTGTTGAGATGGACCATGACATAGTCCCCTACTGCAAATTGTAGATCTTTCCTAGACATATCCACCTTAGATTTCAACTTGTGAGTAGCCTCTATGATTGTCTTCTTCACTTGTTCTTGAATCTCCTTCATGGTCTGAGAGAAATCCTCAGCATGACCACTCCTATGCTCCATAGCTCCTAGATCTCTGAGTTCACACACACCTCTTGGGTGCATTCCATACACTATTTCAAAAGGACTTCTGCTTGTGGTCCGGTTCACACTATCATTGTAGGCATATTCAGCTTGTGATATGACCATGTCCCATGTATGTCCATACTCCTTGGTTAGGCATATTAGAAGGTTACCTAACACTCTATTAATCAACTCGGTTTGTCCATCAGTCTGAGGATGGTAGGCTGATCCGAAAGACAAGTTAGTACCTAATCTGCTCCATAGAGTCTTCCAAAAATGACTCATAAACTTCACATCTCTGTCTGAGACAATACTCAATGGCAATCCATGGATCCTCACAATCTCTTTGAAGAAAAGATGAGCAATATAGCTAGCATCATGGGTGGTCTTTCAAGGAACAAAGTGACTCATCTTATTGAACCTATCTACCACCACATAGACACTATCAAACCCTATCTTAGTCTTAGGGAGTCCTACCACAAAGTCCATGCTAACGAATTCCCATGGTCAGTTAGGAATGGGTAGAGGTTAATACAAACCTGCATTACTATCTCCCCCCTTGGATTTCATACAAATTACACACTGCTCCACATACCTTCTGACATCCCTCGGCAACTTGGGCCAATAATAGAACCTCTACACTAGTTCCATTGTCTTGTTGATACCAAAATGACCACTAAGACTACCATTGTGCTTCTCCTGGATGAGATTCTGTCTCATTGAACCTTTTGGAACACATAACTGATTCCCCTTGAAAAAAAGTCCACTTTGCAATGTATACTCCGAGAATTGACTATGAAAGTGATTCTCAAAATCAGAACATACCTTGTATGCTTCAGAGAAGTCTTCATCTTCCCCATAGAGATCCTTGAAACTCTCTATCCCAATGCTTTTGAATTGAATCTCTTGCACTGTCAGCAACCTCCTACTTAATGCATTTGCCACCTTGTTCAACTATCCCTTCTTGTGCTTGATGGTAAAGGTGAAGGCTTGTAGGTACTCCATCCATTTCAGATGTCTATTGCTCAACTTTTCTTATGTGTTGATGTAGCTAAGGGCCTGGTTATCTATAAACACAACAAAATCTTTACGTAGGAGATAATGCCTCCACTTTCTAAGTGACTGTACTAGAGCATATAGTTCTAGGTCATAGGTAGAATACTTCTTCTTAGCTTTATTGAGCTTTTCACTAAAGAAAGCTATAGGCCTGCCTTCTTGGCTTAGTACTCCTCGTACCGCAATTCCATTGGCATCACATTCCACTATGAATAGCTTATCAAAACTAGGTAACAAAAGGATGGGTTGAGTTGCCACTTCTTGCTTCAATTTCTCAAAACCCTTCTTAGCTTCAAGAGTCCATTTGAACTTAGTCTTTAGGCCACCTTTGATAGTATCAAGTACTGGTGCACATATGCCACTAAAGTTCCTTATAAACTTCCTACAAAACTAAGCTAACCCATGAAAACTCCTTACCTTTGTCCCGGTGTTTGGTGTAGGCCAATTTAGGATAGCTTCCACCTTGCTTGGGTCCATCTTCAATGATCCTTGGGATACTACAAACCCCAAATACACAAGCTCTTGTTTGAAGAACTCACACTTCTCTAGGTTGATGGCTAACCTCTCCTGCTGAAATCTTTTAAGAACCAACTCCACATGCTTCAAATGTTCTTTTGCTATCTTGCTAAAGATGAGTATATCATCTAGATATACCACCACAAATATCCCTGTGAAGTCCTTAAGCACTTCATTCATGAGCCTCATGAATGTGCTAGGGGCATTTGAGAGGCCAAATGGCATAAATCTCCACTCATACAACCCATCAGTTGTCTTAAAGGCTATCTTCCACTCATCCCCATCTTTAATTCTGATCTGGTGGCATCCAATTTTGAGATCTAACTTAGTGAAGTACTATGCCCCTCCAAGACAATCCATCAAATCCTCAATCCTAGGAATAGGGAACCTATATATGATTGTAATTCTATTTATAGCCCTAGAGTCGGTGCATAGTCTCCACTTACCACCTTTCTTGGTTACTAAGACCACTGGTATTGCACACAGACTGATGCTCTTCCTAATTAGTCCTTGGTCTAGTAACCCCTGCACTTGCCTAGCTACTTCTAGGTTCTGATCTGGTGTGAGCTTGTAAGCTTCTTTGTTTGGCAATGATGCCCCTGGTATGAAGTCAATTTGATGACTGATGGCTCTCTTTGGAGGTAAGGTTGTTGGTGTTCCATCACTAACTATTTCCTTGAACTGTTCAAGCAACTTCTCGACTGCTCCTAGTATGACTGTCTTCTTGGTCTTATCTTCTTCCTTCGGTTGCACCATGACCACATATCCTTCACCTCCTTGTTGTAGAGTGTTGATAAACTCCTTGCCACTACTTAACAAGAACTAGGGGTCTTTGACTGGCCTTCTTCTTCATCTAATAGTGACTGCAACTTGAATGTTTTACCATCCGTCTTGGATGAGATGGTGTTCTCCTTTCCATCATAGATGGCTCCTCTATCATACTGCCATGGTCTGCCCAATAGAAGATGGCATGCATCCATGGGCAACACATCACAAACCAGTTTGTCTTTGTACCCTCCAATGGAGAACTCCACCGTTGTGTGCTCATTGACAAGAAAACTTTGCTCTTTATTCAACCATGTCACCTTGTAAGGATTAGTGTGGGGTACTTTCTCTAACTTTAACTTCCTCACTGCCTCCTCTGAGATAATGTTATCAGTAGACCCTAAATCCACTATAACCTTGCATACCTTTCCAAGTATTTTGCATCTTACCTTGAATAAGGCTCTCCTTTGCTTTGGCTCCTCCTTGACTGGTTGTCTGATTAGAACCCTTCTAAACATCAAGTTCTCCCCCATTTCTGATTCAATGTGACTAACCTCTGGTGATTTGATACTCATGGTGTCCTCTTGTGTATATGCTACTCTCTATTCTGTATTTGGGGAAGATGCTTTCTCCGGGCGCCTATAAGTTAGATGTCCTACTTGACCACAATTATAACACTTCATACTAGCAAAGTATGAGTTACTTCTACTTGCTCCTCTTCCTCTATTTGAACCTCCTTGAGGTCCTCTACCTCTTCCATAACCTCCTCTAGAATTTGTTTCACTTCCATGTTCTGTGAGTTTAGACTCTCCCTGATTTCTTTGTTCTGTCCCTCTACCTTGGTATCCACCTCTATGTCCTCTTTGATATCTGCCTTTACCTCTGCTCTTGGAAGCCTGGTCTTGTTTCCTCTTACTCCTCTCTTCAATCTTTATAGCCAATTGATAGCATTGGTGCACTGTTTTGGGACTTAGAAGAGTCATCTCCTCTTGAATGTTCTACTTCAAGCTGTTAAGATACCTAGCCACCTTAAGACTTTCATCCTCTGATACATTGGACCTCATACAAAGTTTTTGAAAATCCTCAGTATAGGAATTCACATCTTGGTCTCTTTGTCTCAAGCTCTGTCTTTTCTTATGCAACTGAATCTCATAATAATTTGGCATGTATGCTTCTCTCACTTTTGCAACCATTCCCTTCCAAGTAGAAATAGGCTTCTTGCCTTCCTTTTCTCTCTCTATCTGAATGAACTTCCACCATGTCATTTTAGAACCTCTTAATCTTGACTTTTCCACCTCCACCTTCTGTGCTTCAGTGAATCCATCACACTCAAAATGGTTTTCCATTCCCTCTATCCAATCCATGACTAGATCAGCTTCCAATTTCCCACTAAATAGTGGTATGCCTTCAATTTATTTCCCACTCATAGCCTTTAATGCCTTCAAGAAAGGCTCTTCTTGCAAAATAGTGCCATGATCAATCCATTAACACACCACTTCAAGGCAAAAACCAGAAAATTCACACTAAATCACAATTGCTTCCTTGAATTCAAAACTTCAATACAAAATCGAATGCTTCTAACCTCACTCCCATGTCGAGGTCACCCTTAAATAGGGTCTCTAAATCAGTTATGCTCTCCCTTAACCTCTCCTTGGCCGCTTGTGTCTCCCATTGAGCAACATTTGCAAATATTTGAAAAAACATCCTCAAAGTCCTAAACCTCATCTTAAGTTTAGACCTATTGACAACTATTCCATGGTCAACATGACCTCATCAGGACAAATCACAACAAAAATGACACACAAATGAACTAAAAGAGGTTGCTTAGTTGTCCTAAGCAAAATTTTCCTAGACAACCTCCTAATCAACCTAAAGCAACCTATGGGTGCTCCTGCACCACTTCTGTATCATGATATGTGTTCTAAAAAGCTTTGTATGATATACAGTAAAAAACTAAAAAGTGCTCAAGGCAGAATGGTATGAATAAAATTTTGAATGATAACCATATCATAGATTTTGATGCTCAAGGAAGAATAGTATGAATAAAATTTTGAATGACAACCATATCATCAATTTTGAGTAACTGAAACAACATGATAAAACATGAAGACCAAACTAGCTATAGAACCATAACACATATCTTGAAGAGTGGAAAACCCTCAAGGGATGAAAAACCACTCCAGAAAGATTGGCCTCATTGACCTTATAAAAATGTCTCAATATACAGAGCCTCATTGGCCTTTCAAAAATGCCTCACTAAACAATGCCTCACTGGCATGATAACTTGTGCCTCACTGGCATATACATTTTGGATCACAAACAATATAGAAGGTAAAATACAAAGGGTTAATCTGTTTCTCTAATGCCCAACCTTAATGCCTTTCATGTCCTCTAAATTTCACCGCCTTTGAAATTTAAAAAACATAGAACACATTAAGCACAATTTTTTTTTTTTTTTTCAATCAATCACTGTATTTTGCATAAACACTTTGGAGCATGACTTACAACTGTTCAAATTTCATTTTACAAACAAGCATTGTAACCTAGGGTTTCGAAGGGAACCATTTTTGTATGCAAAATCCTATTTAGGAACAATTGAGAAACAAAATTCTCTTTCTCTTTTCAGATTTTACATTTCATTTTTTCTAACCTTTTTCCAATCTTGAACCACATATAAAGAATGCTATCATCAATCTTACAAAGCTCGACAAAGCCATACCTTTTTGCAACTAAAAATTGAAAGAAAAACTTACTGCAACCAACAACAATGCCAACTACCTCTTTACAACTGAAAGAACTATCTCCATGACATCATAGAGTGCAAGATTTCATGCAACTTCCAAACCTGAAGTACCCGATGATATAACCCAGCTTCAACCTTGTTCAATGATGTCAAAAAAGACAAACAAAAAATGTATATAGTTCACCTGCTAAGCCCGTATGCTCTAGAAAGGGCCGGTCTATATCATGATCTCTTGACCCTTTGAAACATTCATTAAAGCCTTGACTACACACTAAAGTCAGTTCCCATTTTCATAAAGTCACAAAAGACTTTATTTAAAAAACATTTCCTTTATAATCTTATACAATGCCTTTGAAACTCTTAATTACCAAAGATCAAGACAATGCAAGTGCTAAACAACATTACATATCACTCCTTCAATATCAAATGATGCCATGTAAGATTATTTTTCATTTAACCATTCGCATGATAACATATAAAATAAAACATATGCAATACAAGCATGATAAAGATGGTCTTGAAACATGAAGACAAACTTACACCACCAAAACACCAAGTGAACATATTTATGTCTTGGACAACTTGATAGGTAACTTGTGATGAAGCCAACCAAGTAACTTGCACACCATGTCATGAAGCATCAACACTAAACAAGTAACTTGTGAAACCTTGAAGTAACTCACTCAACAAAGCACCAAGACAGTCTCTTTGACATCAATGGCAAACAATGCCCAACAACTATAGCCTTTAGTCCCACATACACCAACCTAACAGTCACCTCAATGATACAACAAAGCATTGGTATAATTCCAATAGTATATCTTTCCATTGGAAATCCTTATGGTTTTGGGTTCTCACATGTGACACCTCAAGTTTCACCCCCTCTCATAAATTTCCAATGTATAGTAGTCCACCAAGGACACACACACTTCTGCCATATTTGACACATTCCCAAAACATGTCAATCAATGATTTTGTCATTAACCAAATATTGAAAAATATAACCTCACTTCAACAACAAATTTCAACCTTGAAGCAAAACCAAAATGGACAACTAGATCACAATATGTCAAAAGGAGCCCATTGTCACTTGAAATATTGAAAACACCAATACCACAAAACATACAGATACCTCAATTTGACAAGTATAATGGTAAAGGATACCCTAGCAATCATATATCAACATATACTGCCTTGTGTAGCAACTTCATTTTTTAAGATAAACTCCTAGCTAAACTCTTTCCTAGGTCATTGAAGGACATGGCTTTGGAATGGTTTTATTCATTGTCTAATAACTCAATCCAATCATTTAATGAACTTGTTGATGAATTCCTCCAACATTTCTAAGTCAACATTGGAACTAAAATTAAAATAATTGATTTAGTGCGATGAAAACAAGGAAAATATGAAAAAGTGACAGACTTTATAGGGCACTATCAATTGATTTATTCACAAATTAATCTTCCTCTACCTGATGAATATGTCGAAAGAGTGTTCATTGAAAAATTGTAACTTTACATAAGAGATTAAATCTTGTTGATGAAATATCCATCCTTTATACATGTGTATGACCCTTCGTGATTACCAAAATTTGGTTAGTCGGTATGTTGACGTGGATGTTACACACACCGACATGTAGATAAATATTTTCTCAAATGAATAGAAGAACCCATCTATCTTGAAGGAATCACTAATATTCTCCATCTTAAGATGATCTTAGCTATCCTAAGGGTTGGGAATGTGAGGTCTTGATGCACTAGGTTCACTCAGGGTTTGTTGTGTAAAATTGTTGTTAATCATGAGGGGCCTATGGTTTTTAAGCTTAATGATAGTTGTACCAAATAGAGAAACATAAAGATGTAATAGATTCAACATGTATTATTCATCAATTTCATGAATCCAAATCATTTACAAGAAATATTTCATGAATCCAAACCATTTGTAAGGAAATACTAGCATCCAATTAAATAAAAGCATTAAAGATCCTAAGATTTAAGGTCTCTCAACTATTATCCACGTATACACCAAGAAATGAACTAAAACAAAGAAAAAACCACTCTATACTTCACTAGATTACTTCACAGCTACACATAGAATGATGCAAGAAGTTTAAAGAAAACAAATGACCATTTACCACTGAACAATGTTAATATGCACCCGAATCTGACACAACACATTGGCTTTTCTGATAGGAACAAACAATTAGCTATGTAATATTTCTTCTCAAGAAATAGCTTTCAAATTAGCTTTGATTTTAGAAACTTCTATGAAATATGCAAGTTTTTAAACTGGAATTGAACAAAAAACACAAAAATAGAGATAAAATTGGTAAAATTCCAATCTTATGTCTACCAAGCTCAATAAATTTTGATCCGTTAAAATGAATAAGACTCGGCATTTTATAGAACACATGACTCCAAAAGAGTTTCAAAACAACACACATGGCTAATTAGAACTAAGTCAATCATAACATACCATGTGGCATGAAAGACAATTGGCACAAGAAGATATTTGCCCCATTCTGAAATTAAGTCAAAGGTACATAATTTGAGAAGGAAGTTAGAGTGCCTTGGACTTGGATTTATCATGCTTCTCATTCTTCTTTCCTTTTTCCTTAGGTCTTCCATGAACATTTAGGGCCTCCTTGACACTAATGGATACCTTCCTCCTCATCTCTTCAGAAAGAAAATAATCCACCACATATTTAGTCTTCAATATAAAAAAAGTACTCCCAATAGCCATAATAAGAGAATCCCATGAATTGGATAAAGAAAAAAGAAAGATCTGACATTTCTCCTCCTCATCCATTTTGATACCAAATGATTCCAATTGAGCCACCAACATATTTAATGCTTCTAGGTGGTATGTAATTCATCCACCCCCTTCCATTCTCAATGAATACAATTTCTTTCTCAAGAAAATCTTGTTCACTAAATATTTGGCTTGATACATCTCACCAAGCTTCTTCCATAGTTTATGTGCAGAGGTATCTTCATCAAAATTGATTAAAACAAAGTCTACCAAGCACAATATGATTAGACCCTTGGATTTACGATCCATAACATCATATTGAGAAGCCAAAGTAGGATTTGTAGGCCTTGAAACATTCTCATCAATAGCATCCTATAGATCTCAATCTATCAAAAAATCCTCCATCTTTAGCTTCCACATTTCAAAATTATTTCCAAAAAAAATATCCACCTCTATTCTCCCTGATGAACTTTCCAATTGAAATTTTACACAAGCTCCCACTCAAATCTGGATTAGTTCAAAAAACCCAACAACCCATAATTGAAACGAAAGGTGATTAGGTTTTGATACCACTTGTAAGGAAGCTAATGTAGCGAACCAACTTCCTTCACAAATATTGAGAGAAGGGTAATGAAAAACTTTACAGATCTTTACAAAATTTACAAAAAATTAAACATAAATAAACATAAATATCATACATACCATAACACAATGATTTATGTGGGAAAACCCTTTTGGGAGAAAAACCCCACACTCCAAAAGTTGCCCAATATATTATTTAGAAGCCATGAAGATTACAATATACTTATAGAGCAAGATTCTCACATGAATATCACCAACCAGATATCGAGAGGCAACATGACTGCTATCAGACTCTTAGAATATATCACAATACACAATCGTAATAGAAAACCCTCATAAAATAGGGTTTCCTTCTAGGAAAAGTCAATAAAAAAAATATCGACTGCCAGATATGAGACCTAATGATGAATGGTCCAAATTTACAATAATAAACTATACCTAAAATTTAGCTTTTGAGGGCAGTGCCCCCAAGCCCTTGCCAGGGCTTGCAACCCCTAGACCCTCCACTGGGGGGATGATTCCCACAAACCCTTCATAGGGGGTACACCCCCCCACCCATGCCTCCTCGTGCTTACCTATCAACAATAAAAATTATGTAATTGCAGGGTTGAGACACATTTTCCCAACATAATTTAAAAAAAATAGCCAGTGATTTTTTTGAAATCATCATACAATATAGTGATACATTGATCATATGACCCCTGTACAATTTTTTCCTTCTCCCGTTAGAAAAATAAGGAAAATTTATAATCAAAATTTGTCTATTTGGCATCCTAAATGCAATGGTGAGCTCTATTTTTCTCCAGCATGCACCAAAAAATATTCAAGCCCAAACCTACAAAAACATGAAGATTGCATATTTGATACCCCTATAAGCTTAGTTGAAGAAAACCCTCAAAATTTGAGAAGGGGTTTGTTGAATCCACACTCTAATACCATGTTAGATTTATGAAAAAACACACACAAAGTAAGAACAACCAAAAAAAAGAGAACACCTTGTTGAACACCCAAAATACTGAGAGGGGGGGGGGTGTGAATCAGTATTCTTTTAAAAAGCCATAGGGAGGATTAGCTCACAATATATTATAATCGGTTATAGTATATTATAGAAGTGCTCACTATAGGTGGAATCATTATCCAAGTGGATTCACTGCTCACTGAAAGAAGAAAAGAGATAGAATAAATTTTGTGGCTCACAACCTAGATTGAACTGTTACAATTGCATATATGACATGCATGAAATATAGTTCCAATGAAGCTCAATAGACTGACTTTACACACTTCATCTGATTCTGATCTAACACTCTTCTTTCCTTTGCATTCACATCACTCTAATATTTTTCTTAACATTCACAACTTATCATTCGTAATGCATTAACTTGATTCACATCATTCACATCACTCTCATGTAGTTCATTGATCAAAACACCGAAAATGATCTAGCTTATATATTCGCTTCACCCATAACATCAATTAGGTCGGCCTAATTAGATGTCTTATTCAAAAGATAAAAATATAACTTTCAACTCAAGATCTATCCACACATGCTTCATGCCAAGATTCAAATATTAAAACACTTTAAATAGTTTGGCATCAACCTATAATAGTTCCCACATAGCTTCGTAGTACTTAATAAGCTTCACATACCTTCAAACTTATTAGGTCGGCACCGCAAGAGACCTAATATGAAAATTCTCCAATTGTATACTCATATTCATACACGTGTACCTCAAAACATCATGCCAACAAGATTTCACACTCATTTGACATTTGTCAACATCTCCTCAAATCAAAAAAGTCAAAATCCAATCTGCAGAGAAGTGAAAACTCTCCAAATCATACGCATAGAACTTGAAAACACCTATAACTATCAAGCCAAACTTTTGTTACTCATAACTTTCACACCAAGAGCCAAAAAAAGATGAAATATTGGAATTACATGCTTCTATCAACCAAAAATATTATACTAGAACCACAGAAAAATCTTCAATAACAAACCATTGTAGACCCAATTACCAGATCCCTTGTACACAAAATCACTAGTATAAACACTTAGTCATTTTCCATCATAGACGCCTTCACTTGGATAAAACCTTCTTGCAAAAATTTCTTATGTAAACATCCTAAAACATGTTAGAGCCAACCAACATGATTTGCACCATGATATCCAAAGAAAGATACAATATTGACATCGATGAAAACACTATAAAGCATAACTGTATGTACCTTGTGCTTATCCCACATGCTCATGTTTCCAACAACAACAAAAATGACATTTCCTCATTCTTCCAAAAATCTCCCCCTTTTTCATTGATGGCAACATGCCTAAACATCTCCAAAATATTCTCGCCCTTTGACATCAAGGGAAAAGGGCTCATACAACAACTTTTTTAACAGATACTAGATCTCCCCTTGAGAAACATATGCATATGTACAGATTGAAAAATTGAATTGACTCCCCCTAAGTTACGTACCAAAGCAAAACCAAAAACTTGTACTGGAAACCACTCTATACACCTTTCACATATGTACATTTTGAAGTCTAAAATGCATAAAGAAGATAAAAATATTGTTAACTAGAGGAGGTTAACTCTTGAAGCTTTGCAATATGAAGTTTCCATTCTTGTGTGCCTTCCTCCCAGATCTTCTTGGCTATTCCAAGCATCCTACACTGAGTCTCTAGCTCCATAAATGTGTCTTCTCCTTCTTTTGGTGTGTTGGGTATCAGATTGATCTTGATAGCCTTATCATCACACATTAAAGCATTGGTAATTGATGTGAACTTTGAGTTCAGTCTTTAATATTCCCAAACTGCATGATGATCTCTACTTCAATTTTTGCATCTCCAGATGCATCTTCATTCTTTATTTAACTATTCTAATTTTCCCTCTATCAAATTCAAATTTGGGTCTTAACCTATCTTGAATTTTTCTATCTATTGATCTTGTAAATTAATCTCCACCATTGATCAAATGTTAAGTGAAGCATATAAATAAGAATCATTCAATTCATTCAACCCCTAACACTTTTATTATCAAAAATCTCTCTTTTACTCTTATCACTATCAAGTATTCAAGTATTAGAGCATTATTGAGCATTCAAGAATTATCAAGCATTTATCATTGTCATTTATCAAGAATATATATATTTTATCTTTTATCATTGATCATTATCGCTGCATTATATCATTATTGTTCTTTCATAATTTTTTACTTTGAAGAGAAACAAACAATGGAGAAAAATAAGATATTATCTATGATGACTTTGCTTGTTATCTAAATTCTATATTTTGAGCCAAGATCTTGAATGTCATTGCATGATTGTGAGAGTATGATTTTTGAATTATTGATATTTATGATTCATGTTTTCATCATTCACACTATAGATCCTACGATTGGTGTAGGTGTAACATTAATGATACCTTCATCAATATTTAAGATAGTCTAGAGCCTTGTGATTGGCTCATCAATTTTAGAATAATATCCTTTATAGAAAGGATGCGATTTATTTCTCCTTTCTTCAGTTATGTTAATTGTAACCCATTTTTATTTCTTTTATTAAACCTCTTCACTAGTAATATAATTTTTAATGATATATTCCACTATTCAAACAGGTGGTAGAAACTAGACCTCTTTGTATCCAATATGATTTATTTTATAAAGTGTTCAAGATCACAATTTCTTAAATTATCAACCTTCATTCTAAAATCTTGTAATAATAATGATAATGCATCCAATCATTCCTTAGCTATGGTTTCAAAGTTAGGAGAAACCATGGAAGATGCCAAGAGAGTCCCCATTTTTCTATTTCTTAAACGAAACTTATCAACTTCATTAATTATCACATGATTTCCATAAATGCAATTCTCTCATATGAATTTTGGCAATATATGAGGTTGAAATTGAGACCCATATATTTTGATAATAGTGGTATTGGTATGCAAAAACTAATCACCCTAATTGTGATCTACCATAGACTTTGGATCTCTTTCTCTTGGTTTAATACTTTATTTGATAATATTTGAGAATAAGGAAATGCTAGGTTACCCAATGCTACTTGCACAATGAATTTCACAAGAACAACATAATTTGCAATCATGTAATGGATGTCCCAAATATGAGTCCATGTCTAAATAAATGATTGGAATCCTTAATCAATGTGAACTCTTAATTTCATTACATTATTATAGATATTATTTCCACTATCTAATAGAAAATGGCATAGCAATTAGTACCACCTAAAATAAATTAAAAAATACTTATATGATATAGCTGATAATGGGTTATGAATACCTTCATTGATATAAGATGCATAGTCAAACCCTTTGCTCAAATATCTATAGGATGAAATATGGAATCCATAGAGTTGGGAGTTACTTTATAACTCCTCTTCACCTCTATTTATTGAGGTGCTTCTCCTCTCATTCCTTAAGTAATATTAATGCTTAAGTTATCTCTCTCTCTCTCTCTCTCGTATTTGTATTATTCTTAGGCATTTTTCATATTCATAATATTGGAATTTTTTATTTATTTTTCCCCTTATCAAATTCTTGTGTCTCCTCTTCATTTGCTGGTGCTTGTTTTATCTTCTCAACTCTTTGGTAATATCTTTCTTTCAAAAAATTGTTCATTCATTAGTAATTTCCATTGTTAGATTCATTTTTCCTTTCATGGTATTAGAGAAAGGTATTACTAATTTTCTTTTGAGCTACATTGTTGAAGGTTTACCGATTTTGTGGAAGCACTTACCTTTGAGGCACTTGTTGGTATTTTAATTTTCCCAACTAGAATCTCACAAAAATCTACAAGATAGCTACTTTAGATGATTGAAATTGTAAGGGGTAGACCAATGAATAGTAGATGGGTTCTACATTTATCTCATCTACACTTCAGGCTCTGCAAGACCTAGGAGGGTGATCCTACAATATTCACTTGGATTTTAAAGTGAATAGGTGGATATAGAAGATCCACAATTATATAGAATATTGTTTAGCAAAAAATATATTCACATAATGAAACCAATAATTACAAATAAACACAAGAATTAGCTATATTCTTGAGCTTTTATGTATTTTACTACTCGAAGAACATGGGAAATAAAATTAAACAAAATAAATTATTGCTTGAAAGTAGATGATTCATTTGATTTTGAAATAAGTGACCAGGGAGTTTCATCAAACACAAATTCTAGAGACTGGTGCCTTAACCTAGGGCACATAGATAAGATGAATGTAACTAAAATTCACATAACGATATTTTACCCAAACATCATAAAGCTATGTACTAATGTATTACAATATTACTCTTCATAATTTCAAACCAATTCTACTTAAATCTCCTTGTAAACATTCATAACATTCAATATTTTCCTTAAATCATTTAATTTACTACTTGAGTGAAAGCTAGAAGAAAAAGCATTCACATAGGAAAGGCTATGGAGATGAACGAAATGACCCTTGATTAAATTTTATTCATTAATGTAACAAAGATTACAAAATAAGAGATAATTGATTTGAAAATATGCCATTGTATTCTCATTAATTGATGCTAGTATGGTTGTACAACATTTATAGACTACATAACAATCTTATTCTCAGACAATGACTTAGACCAAAATATAGACTCAATTACAAATGCTCTGCAAATACAAAATTTCTCCAAGATCCCATGCAAATGGCCTTGAATTTAATTTTATAGAAACAAGGGAGAAAAATAAGCCTCATGCCAAATTACACATCATATTTTCATTTGATAAAAAAATACATAACAAAAAATTAGTACAACTGCTCGTGGAAAAAATATTCCATAAGGGACAAATGCAGTTGCATGTGTAGTTGTAAATCTTGTTTCCTCTAGAAAGTGCACATATAAGGCTATTGCACATACTTTTCCGCTCTCTATTCACCTTCTTTTAATTCCAAAAGTCTGGGAAGTGCCAACTATGTAGATGAAGATAAAAATAGGTCCACTAAAAGAAAATATTTATTGAAGCTGAAGAAGATTCCAATTAAAGCCAAATAAGATAGAAAGGACAAAAGAATATCTCCACCTCAATAAATAATGAAGGAATAATTAATGCCAAGTCATCAAAATTTTACAACTTAGGAAAATTATTGTACTTAATATCCCAAGCCTTATTTTCTTCTTTTGTTGGCCATTTGAAAGTGATAACCACATGATCAAATTCTTTCTTAAATTCTTCTAAGAATAGATTTATGTCCCAAAGTTTATCCAAAATATTCTTCAAAAGCTCAATATCAACCTTTTTCTTTGTCATATATAACGAAATCCAATGTTGTAGTGATGCTTTCAAATTGATATTTCCACACCCCACAAGGCTTGACTTCTCCATTGTCCTTTATTTGAGGCAATATTCCCACATTTATTTCATCAAAACCTTGGACCATTTCTTTTACTTTATCTTCTAATGGGTCCACTAACCCCTGATGTTCCCTTGCTACATTGATAATTTCATAGGTGGGAACAATATCCTTTAGTTTGTTAGGATCATGTGTAGATCCTTTGCATATTCCAACTAATGAATTGAGCCTAGGTGTCCATTTTTTCATTAAGGGAATGACCCTTTCCTTATCACTAGCAATTTTACCAGTTGCTATAACCATTTGGAAATAAGTCTTATGGGCATTTTCCACTTTCTTCATTATCTTGGACATCAAATGCCCAATATTTTCATGCCTATTTTAATTGTAATGCATCATAAGTTCTTTCTCCTTCTAAGTCTTAGGAGGTGGGGTAGATGAAGAGATGGAAACCATTATACTTTCACCTCTTGCCACCAATTCCATTGATGGTGGGGTTGGTGTTGTTGTCTACAATTGTTGTTGTTGTTGCTGAGACAAAATTTCCCTGAACTTGTTGTATTCATTCAGTAGTTCTTGATAGTCCTGTAGGGCTTTGTCATACTTCTCCTACAGTGCCTCAGTTGTTGCCCTACTAAATTGTGCAAAATTTATTACCAAAGTTGATGCTTCTGCTATAGGGGTGTTAAAAATTATCTTGATAATTAGGCATCCCCTTATTTCCTTTGTTGGCTTTGCAACCATTGGTTTATTAGTGTTAGGTGCTAAGGCCCAAATATTAAGGGTCTCCCACCTTGGATTGAAAACAAACCTAGAGAGTGCCACTGTAGCCTCATCTTCAAAAGAAAATATCTCCATGTCCTATCTCTTTATTGTATCCAAGGCGATGGCTGATGCAATATCCACTCAAGGAGTAAAAGTATACCACTTTCCCTATCCAAATGTCTTCCTTCTTTTGGTGTTATTTCCTTTTTGTTCTGCCCTCATTTGTGCCATTAGACTCTATGAAACTTGTTCTTGGGTCTCCTGAGGGGACTTAACCACTTCATCCTCTATCCTTTTTATATAATATTCCTTTTTTCACCTTCACAAGAAATTATTAAATTCCTTGGATTTCACAAATTCATCATCACTAAAAAAAGTGTTGTAATCCAATTCCCTTATATCTTCTATTTTATCCCCTCTAAGAATATTTTCAGTTATTCTATTCAATGGTCGCTACACATTTTCATCTCTTTGAGGGGATGGTATTGCTCTTAACACATCATCTCCTATGATTTCATATTCATCTTCATCCTTTGGGGCAATTGGATAATCCACTAGAGAATATTTTCCCACTCTTCTTCTCCTAGAAGACCCTTGGTGGAAAATCAATATCAATTACATTTTGTGTAGGAGAAAGGGGTTCTTGCTGCATTAGTGGAGGAGATGGGGGAATTTGTGTATGAGGAGGGGACTATTATATTGGTTCCCTAATTATCACTCCTTTTTTCCCCTAAAAATATATGGTTTGGCATTTGGTGGCTAGTAAGATGACCTTTCTTCCAACATTGGAGCCTTTCCTTTTTCTCTCTCCTCAATTGGAGAAGCTTCACCAATTATCTTATCAATGTTTTTCCACATTGCTTTGATCCTCAGAATTGGATCATCAACATATGCATATGCCCCTTTATAGGAAGAATATTTTCTCTTCTTTGCTTCCTCTATTCTCTAAAAAGTAGTCCACTTATCTTTTCTCTCACCCACTTCCCTTTCATCGAAACAATTTTGTTGAACACAGAGAATACCGAGGGGGGGTGAATCGATATTCTATTAAACCATTTAGTCATAATCCAACCAATAATTAAAACATATCTAACTTCTATTATAAATAAAAACATGAAGGAGATCACAAGACCACATAACACATCAACACAAATATTTTTACATAAAAAACCCAAAAATGGAAAAACCACGATGAGGAATAGCTCACAATATATTATAACCTGTTATAAGATATTACAGGGGCTCACTGCTAGGACTAACTGTCCTTATAAGTCTCACAACCAGAATTAGATAGAAAAAAAGGTGGCTACATAGCCAAAGAGTGAACTAATACAAAGTGCACCTTCCTTGCACTAAATCTAGTTCCAATGAATCTCTGAATACAAAATAATGCTATGCTTAGCAGTCGCTCAACATTCACAAAAATTCTTCCCTTATACTGATCTTACACATACAAATTCACAAGTTTTCACAATATTAGATCTTTCACACATCACATTACATTCGTATCTCCTCATACAACTCAAAAATGTTCCACATATATACCCTATTACATCTGCATACATCAATTAGGTCAGCCTAATTAGATGTAGCCCAAATTAATTCAAAATCACTTTGTCAGCGTCATACTTGAAACAAAAACATCTTCGCGCTCAAATAAAATGTGTAAAGCTTGATTTAGGTCAGCATGGATCTAAAATAGATCCCCTTAACATCCACAATACATATTGTGTTGAAGTAAACAAGTCATTATCTGATAATTAATTAATCATCAATTAATTATTAGAGGCTTTTTACTTTATTCACTTAAGCTAAACTTAGGAGTTTATTTTTAGTCTTTAGTTTGACTCTTGTTATTAGTTTGGACTAAATTTAGGACAAGTTGTCTCATTGCATGAGATTACAACACTTATCTCTATCTTGTCAAATCCGCATGTAGGGTTTGCTTGTGCATTGCTTATATAAGCATGCACATTCATTTGCAATATTCATCTAGATTATTTGCATCAACACAATTCTTAGGTTATTGAGCACAATATTTCTTGCAGATCTTCTCTACTATTATAGGTAATTTCTTGCAAGTGTTTCATGGGAGTTGTTGGTTGAATCTTCATTTCTAACATATTGATCTTCATAGCACATATTCAAGTATTAGGTCGGCCAAGAATTATACCTAATCACAAAATAAACCAATTTGGCCAATATCAATTAACCATATGATCATACAAGCATGTGCCATATAGAATATATGTAGTATAGACACCTATAAACCATCTACCAAAATTTTAGAGTCTAAAACGAAACACCAAAGGAATGCGAACCAAATAACTCATACCCATTTACACTATATAGAGCCAAAAATTGTATGCCAGACTTCTGTCATTTGTAACTTTCAACCTGATCAACCAAAATCATTGAAAAATTGATAATAGATGTATTTAGTAGTCCTAAATAACATACTGTAACCACATAATCCAATCTTCTAACATGAGCAATTTCATACCAAATTATTAGATCAAGGTGTCACCAAAACAGTTTACTAGATTAGACAAAACTGTCAACAAAAAATGTTGGCATCAATGACAACACATGAAAGGGTTTCTTCTTCATTCTTCCAACAATCTACCCCTTTTTAATTGATGGAAACATGTGCCAAAAATGAATCTCCAAAAAATTTCAAATTCAAAACTATCTTCAAAAACTGTATGAACTCCCCCTTTCAAACATACATCAAAACTTCTCCCAAAATCTTTGTCACTCCAACAAACCTTCTCCTTTCTTAACAACTCTAGCACCAAAACATTTTCCAGCTTCTCAAAAATTCTCCCCATTTGAAATTAGTGACAAAGGTTTTGCTGATAACATACTTGTAGGCACTAAACTTGATGCATATGTACAGATGAATTATTCAAAAAAATTATTCAACTGTATGTACAAAGAAAAAACTAAAAGCAACTGAAAAAATGAAAGGAAAAGCATAAATAATTCTTATCCAGAGGTGGAATCACCTTCTAACTCCTTGAGAATGGCTTCCCAAGTAGATTTTCCTTCATCCCAACTCTTCTTAGTTGTAGCAAGCACCTCATACATTGATTCCAACTCCACCAAATTCTCCTCTCCCTCTTCCAGAGTAGCCGGATTAGGATTTATCTTTTCAATATTTTCTACATCCGCAAGAGCACTTGACATCAAAATGTACTTGGTCTTTACTAAGTCTCCAAGCTGTCGAAACCACCTTATAATATCCTCTTTTTGTCTTTACAAAGTAAAAAACTTGTTTTTCAACTCTCAAATGGCAGTCCAAGAGGCATAGTTTCTATCTTTGTAATGTCATAAGCTCTGGAGGATTTATCTAATTGTGACTCTATCGAGTCCATTAAGTCTGTAATGCCTTGAGTGGAATCTGGCCACCTCATGCACTACAAGAATAATATATGAGCTTGATCCTCACTTTCCTTCATATCTTTCAAGAATTTCATCACCTTTCTATGTGTAGTTGCACATCTATCTTGTAGTTCAAGAAATATTTTCTCAGCAAGCCTTGATTACACTTCTTTTTAAATCTACTCATTTAGGTTAGATGTGTACTCCCTAAGTGAATCAACCTGAAAATTTAAATTCTCAATAGGTGTTAGAGAATCATCAATAGTGGTATCAAGGGCAACATCCTATAGATTCTTGATGGAATCATTGATTAGCTCAGTCCCCTTCTGATGAGTTTCTATGATCTCCTTTCTCTTGGAGGAAATAAAAGTATCTCCAAGCTCCATCCTCTAAATAGGTGAGATCTTATTTAGATCTACACAACCTTGTTATGCTGAGAGATGAATCAATTGGGGTGGAATGGTTGGTTGAATCCTTATTTGTCTTGTGAGAAGGCCCTTGAGTGTATTACCGAAGGATTATTTAGATGAATTTCATGGATCCACTGTCTTTTGGGATTCTTCTTCATTTCTTTCAACTTTAGTCTCTTCTTGGTTTTCTTCTTTCTCTTCTTCTTATTCTTTTTCGGAGGGGTTTTCTTTTTGTTTGTCTTTGTTTTCATTCTCCTTTTTATCTTCATAATCTTTCTTATCATTTTTATTTTCATCTTTACTTTCTTCTTCTTCTCCATTTCTATTTTCTTCACCTTAATTTCCAGCATCCTCATTCTGCTTGTCATGGTGATCTTCAACATTATTATTGGCATCATTCTTATTCAGATATTCATTATTTTCACCAGTTGTATTTCTAGTGTCTTGTGGAGGAGCAGATGTCTCTAGAGGAACATGTTTATCATCAACCGTATTCCATAAAACATCCAAGTGTGGAGTCTCTTCCATAGAATAATCATTTACCTCTTCTACAACTTGTTTGAAAATAGGAAAATCGGTTATAGGAGGAATATTTTCCTTTGCATGAGTAACTTTATCTTTACCAAGCTCATTTACTTGAGTTGTATCGGATGACAACGCAAAAATCATCCAAAATTTCAATGCAATATCTCTCACTGCATCCATAGTTTCTTGAGTTTCTTGTTTCACATTTTCAATATTTTCCTTTTCTCTGGCCATAAGAATGGTAACTCTTTAAAGTAGCCTTATCATCCTCAAATAAAGAGGATCCAATCTCATTCAAGGCATCAATTTTAATCTTGTTTTCAGCTTCAACAGCTTCATGTCTTCTTTTTACCAGGGCTTTCCATACAACATTAATCACCTTCTTCTTCATGTTTTCCGTGTTTGTATCTAAGATAATCATATATTGAATGATGAAATCTATAATTGTTTTCTTATCTTCCTCATCAACTTCATCATACAATTGGGTGGTTGCTTCTAATAAACCATCATGCTTTAAAATATTGTTAACCAAAGATTCCAAATTTATAGGTGAACAAGCTCTTACCAGAGGAGTCTTGGAATTCTTCTTCTCAGGATTTGATGTGCCTTCCTCTGTTTTCTTCTCCTCTTTCTTAGGCTTCTCATGAACATGTACTGTAAAAGATTCTCTTTCGAATTCTATTTCCTCTTCCTTTGAACTATCCACTATGTTAGTTTTAGTTTTCTTTGTTCTAGTTCTTGCTTCTTGTAATGCACCTTTAGCACTTGTAGTGGCACTACTCCTTTTTCTAGTTAGTTTTTGTTCTTCCAAACCAAGTTCAATTTCCTCTTTTACAATATCACTTAAGTTCCATCCTCTTGATGCTTTTTGTTTCTTTCTTCTTCTGGAGGTAGCAGGAGGTGCTATCAGAGGTACATTTTTCCTCTTTGAGTTTTAGGTGCTGGGTCTAGAGGGTGCAGACACATCAACTATTGTCGGATCACTAGGCTCCACCTTCTACCCTTTAACAACAACTGTAGTAGGTTTTGACAATGCAGAGGCAGGGGTGGAAGTTGATCTTCATGATCTACATGGTCTAGAGGACACACCAATTGTTTTGGCTTTCATCTTTATTGCAACTTCCCTCAACCTATTTACTTCATCCTTTGAAAGCCCATGCATTCCAAAGTATTGTTTGACTTGTTTGTTCACTCTTTTGGTTCTAGTAGGTGCCGAGGTCTCCAAGTATACTTTAGTTGATTTCTCCTCATATGTGCCATGTCTAGGTAGAGAGGAGTCCTTAGGTCTACTTAACAATAATTCAATGTATCTCTCAGCCACATCCTTAACAATCTCATATCCAAGAGGCTCAATCCATCTTGTTCTAGGTTCAACCGCCTCTATTATGCATTCATCAGTGGATACAAGAAAAGTTATGTCATTTACATACTTCTCCACTAAAATTTTAGGAATTTTCTCTCTTTCATACATGTTCTTTTGGAATATAATGAAAAATGTAGTCAATGCATTATCTTGGGATTTATAATCTCCAAAGTTGTGTAAATAATCAAAAAATTGGTGTGCTATCAGTCTTCTTCTATCCCACACAATATCTTTTCTTCCAAGTAGCTCCCTCAAAAAGTAGAATATCAAGCATACAATCGGTTTTAGTGTAGTAAAATGCATACCCTTGCATTTTCACACTTGTTTGGGCCCGTCTTGCTTTATTTATCCTCATTTATGGCTTAATTAGTCCTATTTTGTGTCCACAAGCCCTATGAATTGCATCTTTTTATGGATAATCCTGACATTCTCCAATGCATAAATGATAATCCAATGATTCTGATTTGTGTCCCTAATTTTTGGTCGTGACTAAAACGCCACCTAGGGCGTCTTTGTCCCCCCAAGGTTTCAGGACCCTGATTTTGAGGCATCTTAATTGGAACCCTTTTGTTGGACGTTGTGGTTGCATTACTGATATGTGGTTGTCATTGATGTCAACACTATTAGCATTGATGATGCTTAAGGCTGTATATGTCGAAGATATTGAGAAAATTGTAATAAATATATTATAGGCAGCTAGTGGAGCTGAGAAGGTCAGAATGTTGGAAAGTTCTATAAGTTGAAGATCTAAAGGTGCGCATCAAAGGGTTTGTTGTTGAGCCTATATAGTATGTATTTTGAAAGTTTCAATGGTACACATCAAGATTTGAGGAAGTTATGAAGTTCGGTGTTCCTACAATTATCCAGTTACTATAGTAGGTATTCTTGGAAGAAGAGGATGAAATTTTGGTAATTTCAGTTGTTGTGCATGTACCTATGATGTTCATGGATGATTCTAGATCATGCTCTATCCTTACTGTACATCCACATTGAACGGAGTATTCGTGATTGAAGATTTTTCATTGTATGCTTGAAGTTTTCATGTTCTTGGCTGACATGATGGTAGTAGCGTGTTGAGGATCCATAAGGATTATTATTTTATTGTTTGCATGTTCTAAGGTATTTTTTTGGGTCCTCACTATTTTTTGACCGGCTTGTATTGGTGCGCATTAATATTTATTCATGTAATGAGGCTGATAGTTGTAATTCATTCTTTATCTTAGGCCGACAGAGTTGGTGATGTAAATCCGTGTGGCAGATATATAAGAGAAATTTTT
This sequence comes from Sequoiadendron giganteum, assembly GCA_007115665.2. NCBI lineage: Eukaryota > Viridiplantae > Streptophyta > Pinopsida > Cupressales > Cupressaceae > Sequoiadendron > Sequoiadendron giganteum. The sequence continues at coordinate 709,664,774 of CM021103.1, forward strand.
TATTCATTTTGAAGCGTGCTAAATGTATGCTTGATGTGTGAAAGTGATGTACATGTGTGAATAAAGGTCAGATCATTCAAGAGAAGAGCAGAGTGTGAAAGAGATTGAGTAGAGTGTGTAGAAGTTTTTGTGTGCCTAACCGGAATTGCAATCCAACTTTTGTAGAAGCTATTACTTCAGTTCAAACTCATCAGATGGATTTAATCTGATTATTGTATGTAAGGTAGTGAGCCTTCTTCTGAGCAGTGTGCTCTAGGCAGTCTACCTGAATGCAAGTGCATTCCCTTTTCATTCTTCATTATACTTCTAATAGGGTATAATCTTGTGGACTAACATCCACCATGGTTTTTGCCCTAACAGGGTTTCCACGTATAAAATATTGGTGTTCATGTGTCTCTAATTTGTTATTGATTTATGATTGCACTATTAATTATCAAATATGAGATTTAAGGTTGATTAATATTGAATAATTTTGATTTTGGTAACAACTGATTCACCCCCCCTCTTAGTTGTCTATCCTTTTTTTGCCAACAATTGGTATCAGAGCTAGTTCCTCTGAAAAAGTCTAACAGCTTGAGGATATCTGAGATGGCATCATACAAGAAGGATAGTCCTAGATTTGATGGTACAAACTACTCTTTATGGAAAGTCAGAATGGAGTGTCATTTGAAGTGCATTAGAGAACCTTTCTGGATGATCACACATAATGCATATACTATTCCTCATAATGGTCTGTCCTTTGAAGATGAGATCAAGTAAGCATAAGCTAATACTAGGGCTATTGAAGCTTTTTGAGTGGTTTGTCAGATTCAAAGATGACATATGTGTTAGGATTGAAGACTGCATACCAGATCTGGAAAAATTTGGAAACACTATATGAAGGAGATGCACTAGTGAAAATTGTTAAGCTACAAAGTTTAAAAGGCAAGTGGGAAGACATGGAGATGAGTGAAGATGAAAACATCCTCTCTTTTTCTCAAAAGATAAATGAATTGGTAATGAGCATTAGATGTGCAGGTGGAACCTTGGATGAAGAAGAAATTGTGGCTAAGATACTTATATCTGTGCCTCCCTCCTACAAAACAAGAGCTCATGCTATTGATGAACTCAAGACAGTGACAAATGTGACAAGAGACATGCTGATTGGAAAACTTGCTGCCTTTGAGTTAAGCAAATTTGGTGAATTTGCTCCTAAGACTAAATCTGCATTCAAGGCTACTGTATCCAAAAAATCCAACAAAGATACAATCCGGGAGAGAGTTCCAAAATGAAATTCAAATATGAATATGAGATGAAAAATATTTAAGATGAAGAAAGAGAATTAGAAGAACTAGAAGCATTGATTGTGAAAAGAGAAGCCAAAGGTCATGGTAAGTACAAAGGAAATTTACCTATCAAATGTTTTTCTTGCAGTAAAATAGGTCATTTTGTATCTAGATGTCCTGAAAGAGTTTCTAAGTACAAACCTGAGAAGACTAGATTTCAAAGGAAATTCTATTATGCTGATGAAGGTGTAACTGATGAAGAATCTGATAAAGAAACTGCAAATGAAGATGAATGGGTATTCATTACCATCAAAGAAAATGGTCAGGTGTCCATTGAATCTACTAGTTATGTGAATGTTGAGAAAGCTCTCACAGCGAAAAATGAAGATAAGGATGAGTGGGTAATTGATAGCGGATGCTCACATCATATGACTGGTGACAAAAGAAAGATTGTAAGCCTGGAAGACTATGATGGTGGTGTTGTAAGATTTGGAGACAACACTTCTGGTGTGATTCTTGGCAAAGGCACTATTTATTTTGGTGGTAAGCACAATAATGATGATGTTCTTTATGTAGAAGGCCTAAAGCATAACTTGTTGAGTGTTGGATAGATGGTAGACAAGGGCTACAATAATTAATTCAAGGATGGTAAGTGCAGAATAAGGGGAAGTTTTGGAAACATGATTGCTTTAGGTACAAAGACAAAAGGTAATATATTTCATTTGAGTGCTGCTAGTGAAAGTTGTTTGATTGCTCAAATTGATGTAAGTTGGTTATGGCATAAGAGGTTGTGTCATGTGAACTTTGATAACATTTTCAAGATAAGCTCTACTCAAGCAGTCAAAGAACTACCTAAGATAGTGAAGCCTACTAACACTATGTGCAAGGAATGTCAGATGGGAAAGTAGAAAAGAAATTATTTTCAAAGAAAACAGTATAGCTCTAATGGAATACTGGATCTGATACATACTAATTTATGTGGTCCATCCAAAATCAAAAGTCTACAAGGTGAAAGGTATTTTATGTTGCTCATTGATGATTATTCTAGAATGATATGGGTTGCTTTTTGTGTACATTAGAATATGTAATCAAATTGAATCTAAACTAATACACCAATGAAACATTAGATTGAAGAAATCAAATTAAATAAATGAAAACTCTAAACCATAGTTTCTTCAAATTCATCCCATTGTCCTCTATCTCCAAGGATTCGCTTCAAGATGCTTGCTCTCAGTTGTTTAAAATAGCAGCTTGTAGAATGTCAGCTTGAGAGAATGAGATTAATAAGAATGCCTATGCATCTAAAATATTAAAATATTGAATTGAAATGTTATGAATGCTAAGATGCGACTATAGTAACTACGCATGAAAATATGAGATTCGAGGTCCTTTTTCACTCATAAGAGGGTTATATTTATAGATTTTTGAAGGTAGGAATTCAATTGGCCAAGATCGACGACCGAGTTCAAACCTGTTAGAATGAACGGTGAGAGATCGAGAATTCGAAAAGGAGGTGGAATTCTGAGAGACAGATGGAAAATGAAGAGACAATTGAAAGGTGTCTCTCATAATTAATTAAATAAATATTTAATTATGTGTGAGAGAAATGAAAAGGCTTTAATTAAATATTGCCAATATTTAATTATGTGAGAAGAGAAAAAGCCTTTTAATTAAATATTAAGAATATTTAATTTTGTGAGAAGAGTGGGAAATTTGGAAAATGATTTAATTAAATATTGAAAATATTTAATTAAATGTGGAGAGAAGAATATCATTTAAATTGTGAATTTAAACTTGTGATAATTAATATAAATAAATTGTAAAATCTATTTAATTAATTAAGAGGAAGGATAGCATTAATTAAATAAAATTTATTTATTTAATTAAATTAGAAGAATTGGAATATGAAAAATATAAATAAATAATTAAATTTATTTATATGTAGATGACTTAAGAATATTAATTAAATAATTCATATTTAATTAATTAATAGGTTTGATTAACTATGACTACTTTTAGATGTGTACACTTTCTTAAGAGAAAAACATAAAGCATTAGAAAAGTTCAAAAGATTCAAAGCTATGGCATAAAATGAGACAGGTCAAAAGGTCAAATGCCTAAGGTCAGACAGAGGTGGTGAATTCACTTCCCGGGAATTCAATTCTTTCTGTGAAGAGCATGAAATCCAAAGACAACTATCTGCTCCCTAGACCCCTCAACAAAATGGAGTTGTTGAAAGAAAGAACATAACCTTTCTAGACACTGCTAGAACAATGATGCTGGAAGCAAATGTTCCTCATTTCTACTGGAGAGAAGCTGTAAGTACTGCTATGTACACCATTAACAGGGTTAATTTCAATAGTAATTTTGGTAAGACACCTTTTGAGCTATGGTTTGGTTATAAGCCTACTGTAAAGTATTTCAAATTTTTTGAAAGCAAATGTTACATCAAGAGAGATGATGATATAGGAAAGTTTGATGCTAGAAGTGATGAAGGAATCTTTCTAGGTTACTCTACTAAAAGCAAAGCTTACCGATGCTTTAATAAGAGGTTAAAGAAAATGGTTGAAAGTGCAAATGTAAAAGTTGATGAAGATATTGTTAGACCATCCAGATGTAGTGCATATGATTCAAATGATCAAAATGATAATGCTAACAATGGGAATGATGTTCAGATTATTTTGATGAACCAAGGGAATCAAGAGGCAGAGACTAACGAACATGCAGAAGAAAGTACACAAGAACAAGAAGTTAGAGAAAATCCTAAAACTCCCAAGTATGTAAGGCAAAATCACTGTGACAGTCAGATCATAGGAGACAAGAGCAAAGGCATACAAACTAGAAGAAGAATTCTGGAAGAGTACGGTCTAATCTCCAAAGATGAGCCCAACAATATTAATGAAGCATGCAAAGATGAATATTGGATGGAAGCCATGAAAGAAAAACTAATGCAGAAAGAGAAGAATGATACATGGGATCTTGTTCCTAGAACTGAGAACAAAAATGTGATTGGAACCAAATGGGTGTTTCAGAATAAACTGAATGAACAAGGTGAAGTGATCAGAAACAAAGCAAGACTTGTTTGCAAAGGATACTCACAGATGGAAGGCATTGATTTTGAAGAAACTTTTGCCCCTGTTGCTAGAATAGAAGATGTAAGATTATTTCTTGCTTATGCTGCTTTCAAGAATTACAAAGTCTGTCAGATGGATGTAAATTCAACATTTCTAAATGGTGAATTAGAAGAAGAAGTCTATGTTGAACAACCAAATGGATTTCAATTGACTGATGAAAAGTACATGGTATGCCGATTGAAGAAAGCTCTATATGGACTTAAGCAAGCTCCTAGAGCTTGGTATGCTAGATTGGATAAATACTTATTGAAGCTTGGATTCAGTAAGGGTACTACTGTCAACAATATGTATTTCAAATTGGATCAAAATAAAGAATTAATCATTGAAGTCTTTGTTGATGACATTATTTTTGAAGGTGATGATGATTTGTGTATGAAGTATTCTGATGAAATGAAAAGTGAATTTGAAATGTCAATGATAGGAGAGCTGAAATTCTTTTTAGGACTAAAAATCACTCAGTTAGATGATGGAAATTTCATATCTCAATCTAAGTATGTGAAAGAGCTACTAAATTTTTTTGGCATGGAAGATTCAAAGCCAGTTGGTACACCTATGGTAACTAGATGCAAACTTACACAGAATGAAGAATATCCTAAAGCAAACCAGAGAAGATACAAGTCAATGATTGGTGGATTACTCTATTTGAATCAGACTAGGCCAGATATAATGAAAGCTATATCCATGGTTGCTAGATTTCAAGCTAATCCTAAAGAGTCTCATGTGACTACTGTGAAAAGAATTTTTAGATATCTAAAAGGGACAGTTGGTCTTGGTCTATGGTATCCTAAGGATGATGATCTTATCCTAAGTGCTTTTACTGATGCTGATTGGGCAGGAGATGTGGATGAAATGAAGAGTATCGGTGGCAGAGCATTCTTCTTAGGGAAGAAGTTGGTATCTTGGCTAAGCAAAAAGCAAAATTTAGTTTCCTTATCTACTGCTGAGGCATAATATATTGTTGCTACAAATAGTTGTACTCAAGTATTGTGGATGAAGCAAATGTTGAGAGATGTCATAATTGAGTATGAAGAACCCATTACCATATTCTGTGACAATTCAAGTGCCATAAACATTTCCAAGAATCCAGAGCTGCATTCAAAGACAAAGCATATATCCATCAAATATCACATCTTGAGAGATAAAGTAAGTGACAAAGAAGTTAGACTAGAGTATATACCTACCAAGGAGAAAATTGTAGACATCTTTACTAATCCTTTGCCTAAGGATGCTTTTGAGTATCTCAAAGGTAGGTTAGGGGTGATTTCCCCTCCTGATCAGAACTAAGAGATGTAGGTCTTTACATCAGTTTGTGAATTCAAAGCCATATCTTATTCCAGATTGATGCTGTGGTGGTTGCTACTCAGGGGGAGTAGTTAGATGATTCAAATATGTGATCAAATCATATGTAACTTTTCCATTGATGTCAAAGGGGGAGAGAAGAACAATGTGAAAAATATGGGAGAAGAAGGAAACAGGAAAAGAGTGCACAATCTCAGGAGGAGATTTTTGGAGAAAAGCTAGTTGGGTTGATGGCATTATTTTTCAAATCATGTGTTGCCATCAATGCCAAAGGGGGAGATTGTTGGATGTTTTGATTTCATTTATGATATGTGGTTGTCATTGATGTCAACACTATTAGCATTGATGATGCTTAAGGCTGTATATGTCAAAGATATTGAGAAAATTGTAATAAATATATTGTAGGCAGCTAGTGGAGTTGAGAAGGTCACAATGTTGGAAAGTTCTATACGTTGAAGATTTGAAGTTGCGAATCCAAGGGTTTGTTGTTGAGCCTATCTAGTATATTGTTCAAAATTTTAAGTGGTACGCATCAAGATTTGAGGAAGTTATGAAGTTCTGTGTTCCTACAGTTAATCAATTACTGTAGCAGGTGTTCTTGGAAGAAGAGGATGAAATTCTCGTAATTTCAGTTGTTGCGCATGTACCTGTGACATTCATGGATGATTCTAGATCGTGCTCTATCCTTACTGTACGTCCGCATTGAACGAAGTATTCATGATTGAATATTTTTCATTGCATGGTTGAAGTTTTCATGTTCTTGACCGACATGATGGTAGTAGCATGTTGCAGGTCCATAAGGATTATTATTTTATGTTTGTTTGGGTCCTCAATATGTTGTGACCGACTTGTGTTGGTGCACATTAAGATTTATTCATGTATTGATGCCGACTATTGTAATTCATTCTTTATCTTAGGCCGACAGAGTTGTTGATGTAAATCCATGTGGTGGATATATAAGAGTGATTGTTTATTCATTTTGAAGTGTGCTCAAGGTATGATCGGTGTGTGCAAGTGATGTACATGTGTGAATAAAGGTAAGATCATTCAAGAGCAGAGCAAAGTGTGAAAGAGATTGAGTAGAGTGTGTAGAAGTTTTTGTGTGCTTAACCGGAACTATAATAAGGGTTTTGTAGAAGCTATTACTTCAATTCAAACTCATCAAATGGATTTAATCTGATTGTTGTATGTAAGGTAGTGAGCCTTCTTCTAAGCAGTGTGCTCTAGGCAATGTGCCTCTATGCAAGTGCATTCCCTTTTAATTCTTCATTATACTTCTAACAGGTTATAATCTTGTGGACTAGCATCCACCATGGTTTTTCCCCTAACAGGGTTTCCACGTTAAAAATCTTGGTGTTCATGTGTCTCAGATGTGTTATTGATTTATGCTTGCACTGTTAATTATCAGATCTGAGATTTAAGGTTGATTAGTGTTGAATAAGTTTGATTTTGGTAACAACTGATTCACCCCCCCCTCTTAGTTGTCTATCCTTGTTTTTCCAACACCTTTTTGGTGTCTGTGCTTGAAGTTTCATCACTTGGGACTAAGATGCCACCTAGGGCATCTTAGTCCTCCTTGAGTCATTTTCAGGATTTAAATTCAAAATTTGGTGGGATTTAGCTTCCCTCATTTAATGAATTCATATGTCATCTTGGTGTGATATAATTTCAAGATATTAAGCATAGATAAGTATAAATACAAGGTTCCTTCTCTCATTTTCTCCTAACAAGAAATCTAAGCAATCCAAGTCTTTTGTGAGAGTGTTCATAATATCAAATTGAGTTCACAAAAGCATACAAGAGCATTCTATCAAGCATTTGGATCCATCATCAAGATTCAAGCACCATATCAAAGGCTATTCTTGCATCATGTGTGTTGTGCTAACATTTGTGATGTAGGGTTTTGATTCAAGCAAGCAAGTAATTCAAGATCTATCAAGCATTTCAAGATCCATATCCATTGCAGCCACTACACACAAGTTTGCAGACTTATAAGGGGTTGGTGAGTTGTAGCATTGCATGTTGTTCATTCACCATTTCCTTCATTATTTATATTTCTTTTCAAGGTTTAATTACCAAACAAGGGGTTTGACCAAGGCAAACCCCCATTTACTAACAATCAACAAGTTTTTCCCTCTATTGCATATTTGTGTTTGCAGATTTAGGTTGAAGTCTTGAAGATCACTTGGAGTGCAAAGTTGTAAAAGTTTCAAAGTTGCATTGCAAAGTTGTCATCTTCACGGAAACTCACCTATAGGTCAAATCCGGAAGTTTCAGAGCCTGGGATCCGAGAGGAAGCAAGTGCAGACCTTGGAGCTTAGGATCACATTCAGAAATTCTAGAAATTAAGATCAGGACTAATACACCACCTTGGGTGTCTTAGTACTCCCAAGAATATCTTTCAAAGGTTCTTTTAGATCCGGTTCCAACATCTAAAGATTCTATGTTTTTCTCAGAAAATAGTAGCAATACTAATACGCAATCTTGAGAATCTTAGTCCTCTAAGGCACATTTTTACAGCTTCTTTGCATTTCTAGAATCCTCACAGTATCTCAAGACTTCCTAGGTACATATATCATATCTCCCTATTGCATAATTCTATTATTTGCATACCTCATTTAGCTTACATAACTAGGTTTTGTAGGTTGAATTTTCATTTGTCTTTTCCAAGCATTTTCTTGGTGGTGAACCCTTTAAAGTCTAAAAGAACCCCCTTCCTAGGTCTTCCTCATTATGAATTGACTCACCTTGTGAGATTGTTAGTCAATCTAATTAGGATTCCTAGGACATTATTGAATGATAATAGGAGAAAAGTGGTGTTCTATGACCGAGGTTATAAAGCACCCATTTTCCTCTTATTCATTTTGGCGAACCCGACACTGTTGAGAATTCATTTTCTAATTTGGAGTCCATAGAATCCTTAGATCTAGAATGCATTCATTTCATATTGCATTAGTGAAATGGCATCTAGGGTTCTCATATTTGCATTAGTGAAAGTGCATATAGGTTGCATTTTTACTTTCTTACATCATGTTATCTCATTTAAAAACTGAAAAATTGCATTTTTCATCATCCTAATTGCATTTAGGAACATTATTAGTACATTCAAAATTGAAAAAAAATGCATTCACTTTTGCACCCAATTGCTTGTCACTAGTTACTTTTTCTAGCCTTCATTTGCACAAATTTTTGTTTCTCAACATCATGTCCCTAGGTAGGCAACTTGGGAACATTGTTAACAACTCATAATTTGCTATTTTTCTGAAAAAACTCTCTATCGGGATAAAAACGCCCTTCCTGGCATCTTAGTCCCTCTGTAGGTTTTTTGCCCAGAACCCTGTCTGAGTTGTTTGATAATTGTTCCAGTTTCTGGAACCTTCCAATTCCTTCAATAGGACCAAGACTCCCTTACTAGCATCTTATTCCTTGTTGAGTTTGAAGCTGTAGTTTCCAGGGTTTAAATTTTCTTTTCTACATTTCTATTTGTTGTCATTGGTTATCTGTTTCAGTGGTTTGACATTCTATTTCATGCATTTTACTAAATCTAGTTTAAAGTGCTTCATTTCATGCATTACTTAATTCTAAATTTTCATTTGCAACATTCCATCTTCAGATCATTGCATAGTGTAATCAGTAAATCACCTTGTTTCAAATCTAAAAAATTCACTTAAACATTCCAATTTCAGTCATTGCATTGCACTTTCTTTAATTTTCCATGATAGCATATTTTCTTTCAAGAGATGTGGCTTTGATATGGTTACAAATGGACTGCATAAGTACAACATCCCCTCTTATGAGTTCAATTTAGAATACAACAATGAGGTCATTAAAAAACATTTTAATCATCAAACCATTGACACAATCATTAATATTACATTGCCCATTGGTGTAGACAATCATAACAATCATACTTTTTCTTCTCTTGATACCTCTCCTATTAGTGATGAAGGTATCTTGGTGAAAGAAGATACAAGCATCGAGGGTCTTGATTTTCCCTCTCCTCATCCCCCTTTGGAAGACATTAGAAAACAAGAATATGAGATCATTGCCACCACTTGGCTTATCCCAAATCTATCTCTCAACACCTCCCCTAATTCTAAGAAGGATTTAGTAAAAGATGATACCATTGTGAACAATCATGAAAATCACATTTGTTAGGAGGACATGTGGATTGAAAGTGATAACCTTATCTCTTTCCTTCCTAATGTCCCTAACATTTAGAAAAACCTATTTGAACAAAAGCATTCAAATCATAGCAGTACTTCTCTTGATGCCTCCCCTATTAGTTATGGAGTTACTTTACATGGAATTATAATGGAGAGTGATGACCCTTTTGTTGGCCTCTCTCCTGAAAGCTCTCCTACTAGGGTAGAGGTTATAGCACAAGAGACCGACACCTTACAGAAAAAGGAGAAAGTCACGAACAATAATAATGATCAAATAGAGCCTTCTCCTAATATCCCCACTATTGATAAACAAGAACATCCAGCCATTAATCATTCCCCTACTTATGATAGTCATTTTAGAAGAACCAATCCTTGAATGTCAAGAACATTTGGTTTGTAGTTCTCTTAGAAACTCTCCTACTAGGGAATAAATAATAGTGGAAGAAAATGAGAAGATTGACAATAGTAATTCCTTAGATGAAGATTATGAAGTCACATTGGACTCCTCTTCACTAAGTGATCATGAAATAAGGATAATTCTTTCGAGACTATGCACATTATATATCCCTTGGAGTACTCTCCCAAGCCTAAACTTATCATTTACCCACCCTCTCAAAAACCACAAGTTCAAAACAAACCCGCCCTTATCCTTGAACCACCAAGAACAATGTTTCACAACAACCAAGTTACAATACCATTTCTCATACATAAAACAATAGGAACAATCTGCAACCAAGACAAACACCTTCAACATCCCTCCCATTGCTTAATCCCATCTTACCAGGTCCCCCTCATTTGCCTTCACAAAATGAAAATGAGTATGAGCTTGTCGAACAACATAAGAATACTCTTGCTAAGATATATTTATATGACCTTATCCAAACCTCCCCCACTATCATAACATGATTCAAAGTTCCCTACAACAAGTTCCTATCCATTCTAATGCACAACCAAATGACATAGCAACCCTGATTCAAGGAATAAATGTTGACATTGTTTTCCACCAAAGTGAGCTCCTTGCTTTGGAAGTGCAAAAACAATATGATGATTTCATGATCATAGATCAATACAAGATAGTAGGGATAAAGCAAACCCTTGTTGACAATGGCTCAGCCTTAAATGTGTGTGACCCTTTTGGATAAGCTTGGTGATAAATCAAAAATTCAACCTGACTCTTTATCTATTAAGAGATTTGATAATGTGGGAAAGAATTCACTTGGAGTGATAAATTTACCTATTACAGTTGGAAATGCTACCTTACAAACCCCTATTCATGTTATGCCTCATGATATTTCCTATAATCTTCTTTTGGGGAGGTCATGGATTCATGAGATGCATGCAGTGCCTTCTATCCTTCATCGTAAAATGAAGTATGTCTACAATAACAAAGTGTACACATTGGAAGCTGATAATGAGCCTTATAGTGTTTTACAACTCGAGAAAACTAAGGAAAATACTTTACAAACATTAACACCAACTACACAAGTGGAACCCGTGCAACAAAAAGACAAAGAAAAACACATTGAAGAGGTCATGAAGTTATTAGATGATGATTGGGGTTCCTTAGATTTTGAATATACATTCATGGGAGAATACAATATCATAAAAAAAGATTTAGACAAGGGAAAATAAAAAGTAGTAATGTCAACACAAAACTTGGAAGATCCTTTGAAAGCATCCACCTCAAACACTTTAGAAGACCAAGCAAATTACATGACAAACTTTGACGAAACTGAATATCAACAACCACCAAATCCTAAAGAATTGAAAAAGCTTTATGGAAAAGGTTATGAACCTATGAAACAACTTGGATATAGTGGTAAAGGATGTGGTGCTAGAGAACAAGGTATCTATCTCCCTATAGAACCTAACACACAAGAAGCAACTCAAGGTCTTGGTTATTGTCTCATGATAGAAATCAAACCATCAAACAAGCCTTCATTCAATTTCAACACTATTACAAAAGATTCTCCCAAGAAAAATTTAACTTTGGTGCATTCTAAACTCATAGATATCTCATTAAAAATGCATAAGTTGAAATTTTTTTTACTCATCATAATAAATAAATTCTTATGCCGTTCCTTTCCATGTAATAGTTGAAGGATCATAGCATACTCACTTTTGCATGTTTTACAATCATCGCAAATAATTTTCTTCTTTGCAAGGAGTAGCATATCATCATCCCTTCTCAGCTCACCCTTATCTTGCACTAAGTTGGGTCAAGGGGTTAGGTAGCATTGTCCTTGTATGTCACTTGTCATAATCTCTTTTGGCTAGTTGATCACCTTTCATGTACATATAAGAGCAAGCTTGGGATGTGGGTGATATGCCTTAAGTTGGCTCGCATGTGACATACTATCTTTTGGGGGCAACCCTTCTATTCTATTGCATGACGTAGCCTATAGGAAACATATGACTTGGCATAAGACTTTCCGAATAAACTCTCATGTCTTTTTCTACTTAAAGCGATTTCTCATAGCAATGGTGTTAACGATCGCTTTAAAGTGGGGGTATACATCGACACTCATGTTTCATTATGCAATTTTATTTCTTCCTGTGACACGTCCTTTTCTTGATGGTTTCATTGGGTTTGATTTCCTTCGAGAGTGTGATATTTCTTTGACTTGTCCTCTCTTGGAAACATTAAGCACAATGTTTGCTAAGATGAGACCTTGCATAAACTAAGCAAAATCCCTTCAAACATCTCTCTCTTTCTTGTTGCATTGCATTGTATCTTTTTGTACTTATTAAAGTCATGGAGGTATGGCTTTGATATGGTACCCCTGGGTGATCCCACAATACTGGTTTACAATTTTTGGGCAAATTGGACACTGAACTGATTTTTTAAAACTGAATCTTCACTTTTGGGCTCCTATAGCGGCTAAACCGTGAGGAATTTGAAGATGATGCAAACTAGTGATTTGTGAAGCTTTGTCTATAGATTCTAGATATATATTTTTTCAAATTTTTTGGAATCAGATTGCACTTTTTTTTTCATCTCCTTCAAAAACTAGATTTTAACATTAAACAATATTTTTAAGGAGTGATGCTCACCGTATACAACATAATTTTTTTTGTATGAAGGATAAAATTATAATTTTCTCAAATTTAGATTTGTAACTACGATATCTAACTAGTTCATTTGGTTTCATAGTGTTTTATTAAATATTTTTCCTTAATCAAGTTTCAAAGTCAAACCAATTACAATTCAAACATAGGTAGACTGTATACAACATAACTTTTTCTGTATGTATTGAAATTCATTTTTTTTTAATGGATCAAGGACATCACTACCCAACCTAAACATATTTTTAGTTTTTTTTTTTGATAATCTTCTTTTTTTCCATATGTGCAGAACAAAGAGCTTGATTTTCAGTGAAAAACCTACATTCACAAGAAATAAAAAAAAAATATAATAATCAAATTAAATTTAATTAAAATTATACTTTTTTGGAAGCTTATAATAAGGAATACATACTTACAAAAAATAAATTTTAAATGAATTCATTTGACCCCCCAAAAGGTAAACCAAAAGTGGTTTTTTATTAGCATTTTGATAGGTGTAAAGGAGACTAAGTTATAGGTATGGTTTAAAACTAGCGGGGTTCTATCCAAAGGGGCATGGTATAAGGTGGTTTGATCAAACCCTCTTCAATTGGAATCTTTTAAATGGAACTTTTCAAGGCTTAAATAATTATATTTTTAAAAAATATTTGATTTCAACAAAAGTCAGGATTTCCCAGAAAGTGTAAACCACTATTGTGGCAGCATCGCCCTGGGGCTCACCTAGTGAACAACTAGCTTCACTAGCCCTTGTGAACATGCATTTTTGTACCTTATTAAAGTCATGGAGGTATGGATTTGATATGCCCCCCCTGGGGCTCACCTAGTGGACAACTAGTTCCCATTAGCCCTCGTGAGCATGCATTTTGTTTGCATAGTGGACAACGTGTTTCACTTGTAAACCTCTTCAAGCCTAGACCCGGTCCACCGCATTGGATGACCAATCAAAGCTTGATCTGTTGCAGTCTTTCTGTTTTCCTTTTTTCTTTTTTCTGTCTTTGATGGTGTATGTTTGCGATCTGATTTTGGCTTCATATATCATCTACAAGCATGTTCCTTTGTACCTGTGTTGGTCTACCATAGGATCTTGATCCCGGGGGCTTGATCATCCCTCTTGATTTTTTTCATCCTACCTTACTAACATTTGTAAATTAGAACCCCTCTTGATTGCGTGGTTGGCTACTTTAGTGTGAGTTTGAAACAATGTCATCCTCTCACTAAAGTGGGTGCTAAATGTAGTGTAGTAAATTGCATACCCTTGCATTTTCACACTTGTTTGGGCCCAAATTTCTTTATTTATCCTCATTTATGGCTTAATTGGTCCTATTGTGTGTCCACAAGCCCTATGCATTGCATCTTTTTTTGGTTAATCTTGACATTCTCCAATACAAAAATGATAATCCAATGATTCTTATTTGTGTGTCCTTGATTTTTGGTCGAGACTAAAATGACACCTAGGGTGTCTTTGTCGCCCTAAGGTTTCAAGACCTTGATTTTGAGGCATATTAATTGGGCCCCTTTTTGGTGTATGTTCCCCAAGTTTCATCACTTGGGACTAAGATGCCACCTAGGGAATCTTAGTCCTCCTTGAGTCATTTTCAATATTTAAATTCAATTCTGTCGGGATTTAGCCTCCTTCATTTAATGAATTCATATGCTGGCTTGGTGTGATATAATTTTGGGATATTAAGCATAGATAAGTATAAATACAAGGTTCCTTCTCTCATTTTCTCCTAATAAACAATCTAAGCAATCCAAGTCTTTTGTGAAAGCATTCATCATATCAAATTGAGTTTACAAGAGAATTCAAGAGCATTCTATCAAGCATTTGGAGTCATCATCAAGATTCAAGCATCATATCAAAGGCTATTCTTGCATCATGTGTGTTGTTGTAATAAAATTTGTGATTTAGGGTTTTGATTCAAGAAAGCAATAAATTCAAGATCCATATCCATTGTAGCCATTACACACAAGTTTGTAAACTTTATAAGGGTTTGGTTAGTCGTAGCATTGCATGTTGTTCATTCACCATTTCCTTCATTATTTCTATTTCATTTCAAGGTTTAATTACCAAACAAGGGGTTTGACTAAGGCAAACCCCCATTTACTAGCAATCAACACATTTTTCCCTCTCTTGCATATTTGTGTTTGCAAATTTAGGTTGAAGTCTTGAAGATCACTTGGAGTGCAAAGTTGTAAAAGTTGCAAAGTTGTCATCTTCACAAAAACTCACCTACAGGTCAGATCCGAAAGTTTCACAGCCTGAGATCCAAGAGGAAGAAAGTGCAGACCTTGAAGCTCAAGATCACATTCATAAATTCCAGAAATTAAGATCAAGTATAATACACCACCTTGGGTGTCTTAGTCCTCCCAAGCATATCTTTCAGAGATTCTTTCATATCCGATTCTGATATCCAAAGATTTTGTATTTTCCCTGAAAAACAACAACGGGACTAATACGCCATCTTGGGCGTCTTAGTCTTCCAAGGAAAATTTTGACAACTTCTTTGCATTTTTGGAATCCTCACAGTATCTCTAGACTTCCCACGCACACATATTGTAGACACATAAAATTGACCTAGACCTGCAAACTCAATATTCTCATCAATTCCTCTAAACATAATTTGATTATGTTCTTCTGACGAAATTCAGCTATTAATTAAATAATGACCAATTATTTAATTAATCCATCCATCTATTTCTTCTTGACTATTTAAATAGATCACATTTATTTAAATATGCCACTAATTTCTAAAGTCCTCTTTAAATTAAATGAATTATTAAATTTATTTAATCCACTATTCCCTCTTGATTATTTAAATAAATAATTTTATTTAAATAAGTCTCTAACATTAAAATCTTCTCATAATTAAATAAATCCCCCACAATTTATTTAATTATTACCCCACTTCTTCCACAATTAAATAATTTAAAATAAAATATTTAATTGTCACTCATAGTTCATTTCTAAATTTAAATAAAAATCATTTATTTAAATTTCTCTCTCCTCAAGTAAATAATTTAATTATTATTTACTGTCACATGACTTCACCATTTTGAATTAAATTAAAATATTAAATTCAAAATAGCATTTCCCTCCACAAATTAAGTAATTTCTAAAATGACTTGATTTTCTAACTCATCATTTTTCTACTTGCTAATTCTCATCTCACTATCACACCTATTCTCTTTCTACCCCTAGGGAACGACCCAACCAGTAACATGCTAGACGGTAAGCGAATTCCAACCTGTATATAAGTGTGGATTCTTAAGGAAAGTTCAAGAATCACGATCACCATTTTGACAAGAAGGGAAGCAATGATCTCTTGCTGCATGGATGGTGCCCCACGAATGGAATGATAGAATTAAAAACCTTGTTCTAGTGTGATCAAAATCCTTTTTCTATTCTTTGGTGCAACAACAGTCGTTGTGAAGGAACCCACATCTTCACAGTTTTTAGTAGAGATGATCAGCCTGCCATGGGAGATTCATGGGGGTTGGAAGCTTGGTTTCCATGAGAAGTGAGTGCACTGTAAGGGGGAGCCCATGGGGCCAAGATTTTGTATTCATCCACTAAGAATATGCGGTTGGAGTAAAATCCGCATGGGATCCATAAGAATAGAGTCTTTTCAGCCATAGGGATTGTACATGTTGTCTATGTGGTTGTTTTTCAATTTCTTTCAAGACAATGTGTTTGCCAAGTGTATTTAGACAACATGAACAAGTCAACATCTTCCTCACAATATGAAACAACACTACAAAACTGAAACAAATTCTTTGCATTCTGCTAATTTTTTTGCCACAACTTACTTTTTGCTATGC
The DNA here is from genome assembly GCA_007115665.2 of Sequoiadendron giganteum. NCBI lineage: Eukaryota > Viridiplantae > Streptophyta > Pinopsida > Cupressales > Cupressaceae > Sequoiadendron > Sequoiadendron giganteum. The sequence continues at coordinate 709,681,523 of CM021103.1, forward strand.
ATCTACCATCTTAAATCACAACTACTTACTTTTGAGCCATAACTGCTCTCTCGAGCCACAATCTCCATCTTAAATGCCACAATCACCTGTCATACGCCACATTTTCTCTATCAAACACCACAACTGATATTTCAAACCACATTTTCTTTCTTAAACACAAAAATTACTCATTTCATGATGCATCTGCTCTATTGCAACGCATTTTCTATGATGCATTTTCCTGTACCTTAACATGTCATTCATTATCTGAAAATCGAGACTCAATTTGTCCATAAAAGATTCCAAACATATTCCTCTGCTGTTTTTGTCGACAACCAGATCTTGAGTTGCTCAACTTCCATCATCCTTGAATTATAGGTTGCATTCTTAGGTTGCCATAGGTTTCCATTGCATTTCCTTAATTGCATTGTTAGGCTTTACCATCATCTTAGACACTCATTTTTTGCAGATTTTAGGAATAGATTCCTTACCATCCTTTGTCAAAAAATTGTTTTCAAGAGTAGGTTATCATTGGAATTGATCACACCATTTCCCTTAGTCATTGTCCTTGTGAACCATTTCCCACTGATTAGTCTAGTGTGGAAATTTCACTTTTATCTCTTTAGTCCTTTTTACAGGTCCATTAACATCCCTAAAATTGAAACGTTGCTAGAACTTGGTTTGGTGTACATCTCCTTAAGTTTTCTTCCAACATTGAGTGCATTTTAGAATCCTTCACATTTGCATTAGTCTCTTTTGCATTCATCATTCAATAGCATTCATTATTCCAGAAAATCCAAAAACATAGTATCATAACATTTGCATACTTAGGTCATCCTTCACCATTCCCAAAGTTGAGCACAAAATTTTATGGTTGAAACCAGATTACAGAGAAAAAGAAGACTCATGGATTCTTTGTGTCAAGACACCAACCTAATCAATTTTTCCAATGACATGAATACAAATACTTTCCCTAACGACATGAATGGAAATTAAAATATGGGAAATTCTCTCATTAATCCATTAAGTGAGATGTCCATTCCATCCTCTTCATGCAATCCTTTTGAACAATTTGTCTGTAGAGACCAAAATGGGAAAGTCTTTGAAGAAGACATACAAGCTGCTGCCCAAAACCCAAAAGTGGCCTGTTTTGTGGAAGAATTGGTTTTAAAAGATTCAGCTAGATATCTAGCTATGCTCCTTGATCAAGGGGCTAGGTTACCAAAATGATTTGACCTCAACACTATAAGAGAAACATCTCTTGATCTTACCAATCAAACAAGCTAGTCGCACAATGCAACCAATATCCAAGGGAGCCACCACACAAAATGTCATCAACACTATCAATGCTACCTCCCATGGTCATACTACCACCCATACCACAACCAATGCATCCAATATGGTCAACACAACGTCTATTGGGGGATCATCAACCCAAACCAACACCACATCACAGTCCATCCCTCAACAAACATCCACAGTTTCTTCACAAACTATTGGATCAACAATGGGTGCCAACACATCAAACCTATTTGGGACATCATCTGGGACATCATCTACCTCTATGGGTATATCAGTGAACCTCTTATTAGGTTCCTCTAATGCAATGGCAACGTAATCATCAAACCCTTTTGGAAGGAATAAACGAAGAGTTATCATTCAAGGAACTAAACCTAATGTCCTGAATTCCTCATAGGTTAATACCAACATTCCTTTGAGGAAAAATACCAACATTCCTCCAGGCCATAATTATCTATTTGGGCAAGGAAATCAAGGCACCCAATATTTCACTCCATTTGGGCATCAACATGCTCAAAGCCAGCAAGGCCCTCAAATTCAATCCAACATGGCTAGATCCCACATCCCAACTTATGCTTCTCAAGTCCATACATAGTAGCACATCCCTCATCAAAAACATTCATTTCCAACAACTTCCAAATCAGAACACCCAATTTTCTCACCAACAAAAAATTCCAAATCAACACACCTCATCAAAATAGGTGGGCAATAAATCCATACCTATAACCAACATGTGTGATGCTACCAATAACCCAATTGTGGAGGCACTCACACTCAAACTTTTTGCTCTTCAAACACAGGTGGAAACCTTGCAACAGTCAAACAAAAAGTCTTACATGTCCTATGACTTATGTCCATATCTGTTTGACACAACCTTGTATATGCCACCACTTCCTCATGGATATGTGGTGCCACATTTCCCTAAATACAAAGGCAAGACAAATCCAATTGAACATATTCGAGAATTCACTACCAGTTGCATGGAAATTACCTATGAACATTCTTATTTAATGAGACTCTTTTCTAGGAGTCTTGCAAGGCACACACTAGAGTAGTTTGCACAATTACCTAAAGGAATCAAATATTGGGATGAATTGGCAACCAAGTTTGTTGAAAACTGTGCCTATAAAATTGACACAAACATTGACATTGCCTCCTTATGCAGACTCACCCAAGAGGATGTAGGAGAGACCTTTATTCCATTCTTCCAAAGATGGAGAACTCTAGCTAGCCGATGTCCTATGGAGATTCCTGAAAAGGAAAATGTCATAATGTTTGTGCAGAATCTCCTCAGCCCACTAAGATATGGCTTACAAATCCCTTGTTGCACCACCTTCACTAATCTTGTGGAAAAGGGTATCCAAAAATCCTTACTTGCCAAAGGTGAACTTGATTATGGTGGACAAACAATCAACACTACCACAAACACCAACTGAAGTGCTTCCAATGACAAAAACAAATATTGGGTTAAAAATAAACACATCACCAATGATGGCATGGTTGATGCGAAAATAGTCAACACAGCAGGTCATGTACTCACAATCAAAGGAGTTCAAACTCAAAATGCACCTATGAAAACACCAACACCAAATACTAATGCCATTCAAAACAATCCTGCTCTATAGAACCAAAGGCAACCTCATCAAATAAAGCAATTCCCAAAATGCACATATACCCCCTTGGGTGAACCCATCAAAGTTGTCCTAAAGAAACTCATCCAAAATGGTGTCATAACTTTGGAAGAACCTAAACCATATGATCTTGGTTAGTTTAAGCCATCATGGTGGGATGGTAATGCATTCTGTGATTATCACCATGTCAAATTGCATAAAACTTCTTCTTGTTGCGAACTTAGAAATCTTGTCCAAGATCTTATTGAAAACCACAACATTGAGCTTGGTGGTCAGCAATCTGCATCTAATTCAGACCATACAATTCACAAGAACCCACTGCAGGACCATGGTTTAGGTAACCCGTCCTCGTCCAGCACAAAGAATAATAACAATCAAGCCAGTTATGTTCGTGCTGCTTTCGACTATTCCAATGGAAAAATCATTAATAACCTTTGAGCAGTCGATGAAGACAAATGTGTCAATACCATTACTATCATAAAGATCTTGGAATGCAATGTGACCACACACAAAGGAAAGGTCACCATCGTAGGCCCTCTTGCTCATCAACCCACAATCACCATACGAGGCTAGTCTGCCAAGAAGTTAATACCTAATCCAGAGTTCAACCTTATCGAGCAGTTAAATAAGACCATTGCCCAAATTTCTATCCTGGAATTACTCAGCATTTTGCCAGCACATAAGGCCATATTAGATAAAGTCTTGCAAGAGTCCTTCGTCCCAAAGGATATTGATGTCAACCATTTTGAAACTATGGTCAGATATTTGAATTCACCTCACCACATTACCTTTTTAGATACTGACTACTCCTCACCCAAGCCATCTCATAACGACGCCCTGCATATTGAGGTTTTCATCCATAAGCATAAGGTTAGATGAGTCCTAATAGATGGCGAAGCAGGATTAAACATCTTCTCTTTAAAATTGGTTAAAGCTATTGGCTTCTTTGATGCATGTGTAGACGCTACCAAGAGTATTGTGATAAAAGCATATGATGACGAGGAGTGCTCTTCTAAAGGCATCATCACACTCCCAATTTGTGTGGGACTAGTTATCATAGAGATAAGATGCCAAGTCCTGGATCGTGATATACATTACAATATCTTACTTGGTCACTCATGGATTCATGCTCTAAAGGCCATTCCTTCCACATAACACCAATTCCTGAAATTCCCTTTCGATGGCACCAAAATTACTATCCTAGGAGATCCTGATCCATTTCAATGTTGCACCAACTTGAGAGCTACTGTTGAGCATCAAGTGCCTACCAATCAAGAGGCTTCAATGTCCACTTCCTCAAAATACATCGACCCATCCACACTTACCAAGTTGTCCATATCCATTCCATCAACTTCCACCACACTATCCTCCTCGGCCTCCATACCAAGTACCGACTTCAAGATACAGGACATGGGTTGTGGAGAATTCAAATTGAATACGACTTAATGTATCACCACAATACCTAAGCCACTTAAAGTCTATGGTCGACCTTGTTTTACAGTGGAACCTAAGACAAATTTCAAGGTTCCTCTGAAAAGAGTCTTCACACTATGAGGAGACATGAGTGATTAAGCCATTATCGACATAGCTGATTGGATCTACAGGGACCCGGAAGGATTACCCCCACTACCAGTACATATCTATGGCAAAGACTATGACATATGTAAAGCACATGGTTTTGATGGAACTAGTGGCCTTGGACCAAACAACAATGGAAGGAGAGAACCTATCATCATTTCTAAAAGACCAAAGAATATAGGGCTAGGGTTTGAGCAACTTGAAACTGACGATCGATGTACCTATGTATTTTTAGGTAAGGATGTAACGACTCCTAAAAGTGTCAAGAAATGCGAAGACTCCCCTACCAAAACTGACTCTCATGAATGGGAATGGGGATCTGCTAGAACCCTAAGTGACTATGATATCGATGAATTATTCTTGGAACCCAACCAACTCCCTTTTAAGGAAAGATTCAGCAAAATGTACAAGATTGATCCTATAGATCGCCATTCTAAAAATAAAGAATGGGTAAGCATCCCTTGGGACCCAAATGAGCATAAACCATCGTCGGTTACATCTGCATCATCCCACCCCATTCTCGAGCCCACCCAGAAGCCTGACATGTCTGAACATACTGAACATGCCTTTGAATTACCTTCCATGGATCGTGATGTGGATTCATTTGTCCCATATTACAACCAAGAATAAATCATCTGACTCTAAAGATGGTCCTTGGATTGAATCTGAATGGGAAAGTGAAGATGAAAATTTTTCCTTCACACTAGAGGCTTCCATTTACATGCTTTTTGCATCATCCCCATCCTTTACCAACATTGTTGATGGGATTTCCCTTGTCTACCCATAGCTCATTGATTGGGACCAACAAGAGCCACTTGCCATGGACATCTTTCAGAATGATGAGGCCATTGTAGAATTTATGGGACTCCGTGAGGGCATACCAAGTGGTGATCACAAGAAATTATTCTCTATTGATCTAGATTGTGCAACATACTTCAGGGAGACTGTGCAATCCTCTAGTCACAAAAAATATGAAAAATAAAACAAAAAAAGACATGTCTTTAGGTGAAAACCACAAGGCACCTTTTGACAATTCAATAGTAAAAATAAATGACATATTTGAAGGTGAAAACCTCTTTGAGGCACCTAAGGATGGAGGATTGGACTTTCTTCTTGTAACACGAGAGAAATCAGCAATGCTTATTTAAGACACCATAGAAGTTAACATAGCTACACCAGAGAATCCCAAAATGGTTCTCTTTTCTGCATCATTGACAAAAGAAGAAAAAATTGAATTCAAACAATTCTTCTCAGATAGAATAGTTAACTTCACATGGTCATATGCTGACATTCTAGAGATAGATCCTGAGTTAGTATTGCACCATCTTCCTTTGATTATAGGTATTAAACCAATCAATTAGAAATTACTGAAAATGCATCCACAGATTGTGCTACTTGTGAAGGCTGAATTGAAGAAGTTAATGGATGTAGGATTCATAAGATCAATAGATTACACAGACTAGATTTCCAACCTTTGCCCTGTTACCAAGCCAAATGGACAAATCCACATTTGTACAAACTTCAGAGATTTAAATAAGGCTTATCCAAAGGATAATTTCCCATTACCAAACATAGAAATTATTGTTGATCTTACCGTGGGATACATGATGTTGTCCCTCATGGATGGTTTCTCGGGCTACAATCAAATACGCATCACCCCTGAGGATGAACGCAAAATTACATTCATGTTCCCATGGGGAACATACTATTGGAATGTCATTCCTTTCAGCTTAAAGAATACAGGTGCCACATACTAGAGAGCAATGACAATAATATTTCATGATCTCATACATACCTGGTGTAGGAGCACCCCAAAGTTCATCTAGGAATGTTGACTATAAGGTTATGAATTGGCAATTTGTTTAGGCCAAATGTAGCAATTTCTTTGTATTTCTTGAGTTTGTGCCTTAGAGGCATTTGAGAACATGAGTTGTGTTAGTAAAGGTCATGTTGACCATTTGAGAGATTGAGGTTTGGCTACAAGGATGATTTAAGACCTTTGTAGACCTTCCTAGGTGTTAGAATCTCTAAAATTTTGCAAATAAGGCCTATTAGACACCACAAGTGACCATGGAGCAGTTAGGACCGAGCTTAACTGAATTAGAGAACCTATATATGGTGTGCCTCGACCTGAAAGGAAGGTTGGAAGCTTTTGCATTATTCGAAATTCATGAATATAAGTGAGGACAGTGATAAGGTTGTGTAATTTTCTGTGTTTTGTTGTGAATTTGTGTGGTCAGGAGTGATCATGGTACAATGAGTTGTTGTAGAATGTAGTGTAGCTGTGCTTGAAGCTTTGTGTGGTAGTATTTAGTTAGTGTGTTCAATTTTCAGGCGTTGCTTTGTAATTAAGTTGTTTCTTTTTAGTTGCTGACCTGACAGTCAATCTGTAAAGAATGGAGGTTTAGTTACATTTCCACTATACTTTGTGTACGGGCCCTTGGGAACTGTGACTAGGCTCCATGTATGTAAATAGGATAGGGTTAGGAGTGGTTAGGAGTTAGGAAATCACTATGGGAGTCTTCTCCTAGGCGAGCTTGACTGTGCCCGGCTAGGGAAGACAAGAAGTGCAAAGCACTTGGTTTGCAGGGGTGACCATTCGCTATCAAGTCATGGTGTGGAGAGGTATATAGAGGCCTTGCAAAGACTAGGCATGAAGGAGGAGGCTTCACCAGTCCATTTGGTGGGAGAATAAATTGACAGTTTGCTGTGTGGTTAGGAAATGGCTTAAAAAAGGCCTAAATTGCTAAATGGAGGGTTATGGTTGTGTACGGACAGATGAGGATTAAGACCTTTGGAATCTTTGAGGGATAGACACAAGGACCAGGAATCCCAAGAGAAGATCCTATGTTCTTTGGAGAACTTTGGAGTTCTAGCTTGTTTCCTCGAGAAGTAGGCCTAATTTGAAAATCCTAGGCTAGTAGCTTTTTTTAACCCTACTTGAGAGTTTGGTGAAAGCGATGAAAATATGGAGTTTGGTGAACTTTCAAGAACCCTAGGAGGATGGTTTGAAGCTATTGGAAACATCTCTACACCCCTGCAAAGATCAAATTAAGTGTTGAGGATAGGTTAGCCTTTAGGATAGATTAAGGGCTAAGGAAGAGTTAGAGGTAGTGCACCAAGATTGACTTGGTAAGTTGAATTGTGATGGTAGTGGGGTTGGCTAGGAGAACCAGGGGTACCTAAACATGAGGAAGGTCCTAAAGGTTAAGGTGGTGTAGTAAGACACCAAGGAGATCTTGCAAATAAAGATCCATAGCATGGAACAGTGATTGTTCCATCCAACCCTACCCTATCAGATTGGTATCAGAGCAAGTTAAAGATTTGGGATAGAATCTTGTATGTGAGACCTTGAATCCAGTGGTTCCACAATGATGGTGACAAACATTGAGTTGGAAAAGAAGGTCAAAGATCAGGAGGAAGATAATAGGAGATTGAGAGAAAGACTAGCTCAGCTTGAGCAAGCATTGAGCAATGTACAGATCAAGGCCGATGAGGTTAGTGATAGATTGGAGGGTAGAGTACCAAAGAGTGAAGAGGTTGTAGAGGAAGATAAGACCCCTGAACCTGACCTTTTTCTACAAGAGGAGCCTTTCTTGAAGGCATTGAAATCCTTGAGTGGAAAAGCACTTGAAGGCATACCACTGTTTAGTGGCAAATTGGAAGCTGATCTAGTCATGGATTGGATAGAAGGCATGGAGAACCATTTTGAATGTGATGGAGTCACTGAAGCACAGAAGGTGAAGGTGGCCAAGTCTAGATTGAGAGGATCTACCTTGACATGATGGAAATTCATTCAGACAGAGAGGGAAAAGGAAGGCAAGAAGCCTATTTCAACTTGGAAGGGTATGGTGGAAAAAGTGAGAGAAGCATACATACCAGATGATTATGAGATTCAGTTACATAAGAAGAGACAAAGCTTGAGGCAAAGAGACCAAGATGTGAACACTTACATCGAGGATTTTCAAAAAATTTGTATGAGGTCCAATGTTTCAGAAGATGAAAGTCTCAAGGTGGCTAGGTATCTTAATGGCTTGAAGTGGAACATTCAAGAGGAAATGATTGTTCTAAGTCCTAAGACAGTACACCAATATTACCAATTAGCTATTAAGATTGAGGAAAGAAGCAAGAGGAAACATGATCAGGCTTCTAAGAGTAGAGGCAAAGGCAGAGATCAAAGAGATCAAAGAGGACATAGAGGTGGCTACCAAGGTAGAGGAAATGAACAAAGAAACCAAGGAGAGTCTAAACTCACAGAGCATGGAAGTGAAACATCTTCTAGAGGAGGTTATGGAAGAGGTAGAGGATCTCAAGGAGGATCAAATAGAGGAAGAGGAGCAGGCAGGAGCAATTCATACTTTGCTAATATGAAGTGTTACCATTGTGGTCAAGTAGGACATCCAGCTTATAGGTGCCCAGAGAAAGGATCTTCATCAAATACTGAGAAGAGAGTGGCATATGCTCAAGAGGACACCATGAGTACTAAATCACTAGAGGTCAGTCACATTGAATCAGAAATGGGGGAGAATCTGATTTTTAGGAGAGTTTTCATCAGACAACCGATCAAGGAAGAGCCAAAACAAAGAAGAGCTTTATTTAGAGTGAGATGCAAAATACTTGGGAAAGTATGTAAGGTTATTATGGAGAAGAGGCAGTAAAGAAACTAAAATTGGAGAAGGTACCCCACACTAATCCTTACAAAGTAACATGGTTAAACAAAGGGCAGAGTGTTCTTGTCAATGATAAAGTAATGGTGGAGTTCTCCATTGGAGGGTACAAGGATAAGTTGATTTGTGATGTGTTACCCATGGATGCATGCCATCTACTATTGGGAAGACCATGGCAGTATGACAGAAGTGCCATGTATGATGGGAAAGAGAACACCATTTCTTTCAAAAAGGATGGGAAGACATTTAAATTGCAGTCACTATCAGATGAAGAGGAAGGACAGTCAAAGGCACCTAGTGTCTTGTTAAGCAGTGGTAAAGAGTTCCTTAACATCCTAAATCAAGGGGGTGAAGGATATGTGGTCATGTTGCAACCTAAAGAAGAAGACAAGGCTAAAAAAACAGTCATACCCAGAGTAGTCCAAGAGTTGTTAGAACAGTTCAAAGATATAGTTAGTGATGGGACACCTACAACTTTACCTCCAAAGAGAGCCATTAGTCATCAGATTGAATTCATACCAAGAGCTTCATTTCCAAATAAAGTAGCTTATAAGCTTACACCGGATTAGAATCTAGAGGTAGCTAGACAAGTGTAGGAGTTATTGGATCAAGGGTTAATTAGGAAGAGCATCAGCCCATGTGCAGTACCAGTGGTCTTAGCAACCAAGAAAGGAGGCAAGTGGAGATTATGCATTGATTCTAGAGAAATAAATAGAATCAAAATTAGGTATAGGTTCCCTATTCCTAGAATTGAGGACTTGATGGATTGTCTCAGAGGAGCTCAGTACTTCACCAAGTTGGATCTCAAGAGTGGATACCATCAGATCATAATCAAGGAATGGAGATGAGTGGAAGACAACCTTTAAGACAACAGATGGGTTGTATGAGTGGAGAGTTATGCCATTTGGCCTCTCTAATGCCCCTAGCACATTCATGAGGCTCATGAATGAAGTGCTCAAAGAATTCACAGGGATATTTGTGGTGGTATATCTTGATGATATACTCATCTTTAGCAAGACAGCAGAAGAACACCTAAAGCATGTGGAGTTGGTTCTTAGAAGATTGCAAGAAGAGAAGTTAGCCATCAACCTAGAGAAGTGTGAGTTCTTTAAACAAGAGCTTGTTTATTTGGGGTTTGTAGTATCCCAAGGATCTTTGAAGATGGATCCAAGCAAGGTGGAAGCTATCCTAAATTGGCTTACACCAACCACAGGGACAGAGGTAAGAAGTTTTCATGGATTGGCTCAATTTTATAGAAAATTCATAAGGAACTTTAGTGGCATATGTGCACCAGTCCTAGATACAATCAAAGGTGGATTAAAGACTAAGTTTAAGTGGACTCAAGAAGCTAAGAAATGTTTTGAGAAACTAAAACAAGAAGTGGAAACTCAACCTATACTTTTATTACCTAGCTTTGACAAGTTGTTTACTATGGAATGTGATGCTAGTGGAGTTGCAGTAGGAGGAGTGCTAAGTCAAGAAGGAAGGCCTATAGCTTTCTTCAGTGAAAAGATCAATGAAGCTAAGAAGAAGTATTCTACCTATGACCTATAACTTTATTCTTTAGTTCAGTCACTTAGGAAGTGGAGGCATTACCTTCTACCCAAGGAGTTTGTGGTCTTTACTGACAATCAAACACTTAGTTATATCAACACCCAAGAGAAGTTGAGCAATAGACATTTGAAATTGATGGAGTACATCCAAGATTTTACTTTCAACATCAAGCACAAGAAGGGATAGTTGAACAAGGTAGTAAATGCACTAAGCAGGAGATTGCTGACAATACAAGAGATACAAATCAAGAGCATTGGAATAGAGAGTTTCAAGGATCTCTATGGGCAAGATGAAGACTTCTCGGAGGCCTACAAGGTATGTTTTGACTTTGAGAATCATTTTCATAGCCAATACTTAGAGTATACATTGCAAAGTGGATTTTTATTCAAAGGGAATTAGTTATGTGTTCCAAGAGGATCAATGAGAGAGAATCTCATCCAAGAGAAGCATAATGGTAGTCTTAGTGGATATTTTGGCATCAACAAGACATTGGAACTAGTGCAAAGGTTTTACTATTGGCCTAAGTTGTCAAGGGATGTCAGGAGGTATGTGGAGCAATGTGTAGTGTGTATGAAAGCTAAGGGAGGAGCTAGTAATGCTGATCTATATCAACTCCTACCCATTCCTAACAGACCATGGGAGTGTGTTAGCATGGACTTGTGGTAGGACTCCCTAAGACCAAGATAGGGTTTGATAGTGTCTATGTGGTGGTAGATAGATTCAGTAAGATGAGTCACTTTATCCCTTGCAAAACCACTCATGATGCTAGTTATATTGCTCACCTTTTCTTCAAGGAAATTATAAGGATCCATGGATTGCCTTTGAGCATTGTTTCAGATAGGGATGTGAAGTTCATGAGTCACTTTTGGAAGACTCTATGGAGCAGATTAGGTACCAACTTGTCTTTTGGATCAGCTTACCATCCTTAGACCGATGGTCAAATAGAGGTGGTTAATAGGGTGTTAGGTAACCTTCTAAGGTGCCTAACCAAAGAGTATGGATAGACATGGGACATGGTTATCTCACAGGCTGAGTATGCATATAATGACAGTGTGAGCCAGACCACAGGGAAGAGTCCTTTTGAAATTGTGTATGGGATGCACCCAAGAGGTTTATGTGAGCTTAGGGATCTAGGAGCTATGGAACATAGGAGTGGACATGCAAAGGACTTCACTCAGACCATGAAGGAGATTCAGGAGCAGGTAAAGAAGACAGTCACCGAGGCTACTCAAAAGTTGAAAGATAAGGTGGATATGTCAAGAAAAGATTTGCAATTTGCAGTAGGAGACTATGTCATGGTACACCTCAAAAAATCCAGGTTTCAGAAGGGTACATCAACCAAATTGTAGATGAAAAGACTGGGACCATGCAAGGTGTTACCCAAATATGGGAAGAATGCATACAAGGTGGAGTTACCTGCAGATTTAGGGATTTCACCAGTGTTCAATGTAGTTGATTTGATCAGGTATAAGGGATCAGTCAATGACATGGATCAAAACAGTAGGGATATCTTCAAGGATGTAAGCAACATAGCCTTACCTACTCAAGACAAGCAACAAGAAGAGAGGATCTTGGAGTCAAGAGTAAAGAAGTCTACAAGGCATAAGGTGTACATGGAGCATCTTATCAAATGGAAGAACAAACATGAATCTGAGGCTACATGGGTAGATGAAGCTTAGTTCAAGAAGCAGGGTATTGACCCATCTCTGATCTCTCCCCACATTTGATGTCTATGCAGAGGGGGAGAATGGTGCAGGAGCACCCCAAAGTTCATCTAGGAATGTTGACTAGAAGGTTATGAATTGGCAATTTGTTTAGGGAAAATGTAGCAATCTCTTTGTATTTCTTGAGTTTGTTCCTTAGAGGCATTTGAGAACATGAGTTGTGTTAGTAAAGGTCATGTTGACAATTTGAGAGATTGAGGTTTGGCTACAAGGATGATTTAAGACCTTTGTAGACCTTCCTAAGTGTTAGAATCTCTAAAATTTTGCAAATAAGGCCTATTGGACACCACAAGCAGCCATGGAACAATTAGGACCAAGCTTAACTAAATTAGAGAACCTATATATGGTGTGCCTCGACCTGAAAGGAAGGTTGGAAGCTTTTGCATTATTCAAAATTCATGAATACAAGTGAGGACAGTGATAAGGTTGTGTAATTTTTTGTGTTTTGTTGTGAATTTGTGTGGTTAGGAGTGATCATGGCACTGTGAGTTGTTGTAGAATGTAGTGTAGCTATGCTTGAAGCTTTGTGTGGTAGTATTTAGTTAGTGTGTTCAATTTTTAGGTGTTGCTTTGTAATTAAGTTGTTTCTTTTTAGTTGCTGACCTGACAGTCAGTCTGTAAAGAATGGAGGTTTAGTTACATTCCCACTATACTTTGTGTACGGGCCCTTGGGAACTATGACTAGGATGCATGTATGTAAATAGGATAGGGTTAGGAGTGGTTAGGAGTCAGGAAATCACTGTGGGAGTCTTCTCCTAGGCGAGCTTGACAGTGCCCGGCTAGGGAAGACAAGAAGTGCAAAACACTTGGTTTGCAAGGGTGACCATTCCCTGTCAAGTCACAATGTGGAGAGGTAGATAGAGGCCTTGCAAAGACTAGGCATGAAGGAGGAGGCTTCACCAGTCCATTTGGTGGGAGAGTAAACTGACAGTTTGCTGTGTGGTCAGGAAATGGCTTAAAAAAGGCCTAAATTGCTAAATGGAGGGTTATGGCTGTGTATGGATAGATGAGGATTAAGGCCTCTGGAATCTTTGAGGGATAGACACGAGGGCTGAGAATCCCAAGATAAGATCCTATGTTCTTTGGAGAAATTTGGAGTTCTAGCTTGTTTCCTGGGGAAGTAGGCCTAATTTGAAAATCCTAGGCTAGTAGCTTTTTTTAACCCTAGTTGAGGGTTTGGTGAAAGCGATGAAAAGATGGAGTTTGGTGAACTTTCAAGAACCCTAGGAGGATGGTTTTAAGCTATTGGAAACATCTCTACACCCCTACAAAGATCAAATTGAGTGTTGAGGATAGGTTAGCCTTTAGGGTAGATTAAGGGCTAAGGAAGAGTTAGAGGTAGTGCACCAAGATTGACTTGGTACGCTAAATTGTGATGGTAGTGGGGTTGCCAAGGAGAACCAAGGGTACCTAAACATGAGGAAGGTCCTAAAGGTTAAGGTGGTGTAGTAAGACACCAAGGAGATCTTGCAAATAAAGATCTAGAGCATGGAACAGTGATTGTTCCATCCAACCCTACCCTATCAATACCTTAATGGAAGATTATGTAGATGACCTCTTGGAAAAATCTTTGACACAGAAAGATCATCTCAAGGTCTTGGACAAATTTTTTAACCGGCTACAAGAATACAACCTTTGTTTGAACCCAAAGAAATGTGTTTTTGGGGTTGCTTCAGGAAAACTATTGGGCTACATAGTTTCAGGAAGAGGCATAGAAGTGGACCCTACAAAAGTAAAATCAATAATAAGCATGCCTCCACCAAAAGGAATCAATGAGTGAAGGAGACTATAGGGCAGATTACAGTCCATCTGATGCTTCATTTCTCAGCTAGTAGACAAATGTCAGCCATTTCAGTACGTATTGAGCAAAAGTATCCCCTTTGTGTGGACAGATAAATGTCAAACAACCTTCCCACAAATAAAAGAATATATATTGACACCACCTATCTTAATGCCTCTCATTGAAGGCAAGCCATTGATCCTATATGTCTCTACAACCACCAATGCACTAGGGGCATTATTGGCACAAAATTACTATAAAGAAAAAGAAAGAGCCATATACTATATTAGTCAGACACTGATCGGATATGAACTCAATTACACAGTTATGGAACGTGCCTATCTCATAGTTGTCTTTGCGGCCCAAAAATTAAGACATTACATGCTGAAACCAAACACAGTTGGTAGCAAAGATTGATCCACTAAAATATCTTCTAAGTCAGGCAACATTGACAAGTCGATTGGAAAAGTGGGTCATGATTTTGAGTGAATACGACATACAATATGTTGAGCGCAAGGAAATAAAAGGGAAATTAATAGATGATCAACTTGCAGATGCACCCATCCAAGGAACTCATCCACTAATAACCAATTTTCCCGATGAGTCTATCTTCCATGCAAAACCTACATCACCTTGGAAACTATATTTTGACAGGTCTCACATGGGTCATGACTTGGGAGCTAGTATCTTGTTCATCACACCGCAAGGGGATTCCATTACTAAGGCATTCTAGATCGCCTTCCCTTATACTAATAACATTGCAGAATATGAGGCATTGGTCACAGGACTCAAAATGGCAATAAAATGGAAAATTCAGACATTGCTAGTATTCGAGGATTCTCAGTTAGTTATCATCCAAGTGAATGATGATTACAAAACAAAGGATAAAAATTTGCTTCCCTACAAGCAAATGGTGGATAGATTTTTGACCTATTTTAAATTGATTGCCTTTGAAAAAATCCCTAGAGCACAAAACAAGGCCGCTGATGTAATGGCAACTATTGGATCTCTTTTGGACATTCCCAAAAATGTGTCACAATTTGACTTCTTAGTGGAACAACTGCTGATACCCGCGTACAATGTTCCAAAGATAGAGATGGTTTGTGAACTTGTTGGTCCCAGCTCACCTTGGTACCAAGACATATATGATTATCTAAAGTCCCAAACCCTTTGTAGACACTTAAAAATGACCTAGGCCTACAAGCTCTATTTTACCACTTTCGTCCTAGCATAATTACGACGTGTAATTATGTCCTTGGTCCACGTTCGACTATTAATTAAGTAACTCATTATTATTTAATTAATTCATGTCTATTGTATTCTTCATGATTATTAAATAAATAAATTATATTTATTTATTCAATACGTCATTAATTGTCTATTGTCTTCTTACAATTAAATAAATTTATTAACTTATTTAATTTCCTTTAGTCGTTTATTCTTCTTGATTATTTAATAAATGAATTTTATTTGTTTATTTAATATGTCACTAATTCTCATAATTAAATGAATTTATTAATTTATTTAACTATCAGTCATAATCCTCTAAATTGAATAAATATGTTTTATTATTTAATTACCTAATTTAACATTTCTCTCATTTGAAATAAATGAAATAATTTGAAATGATTTCGTTTTATTAGTTGTCACTTCATGTTAGTAAATAATCTAAAAAAGATTATTTATTGTCACATAAAATCATTATTTCAAATTAATTTAATTCCAAAAATCAAGTAATTGAGAAATTTTTTGACTTTCCAAAAAACTGCTTTTTAGTTCAACTCTTATCTTATTGATTTTTCGAATCTTACAAATCAAGCAGTATTTATCTTCTTGATTTTCGAAAATATTTATCTTTTTGACTAATTATCACATTTATTCTTGACTGCCGATTTGATTTTATCAAATGACATCTTGGCCACTCATTTAACAATCTTGCCCTAACCCTAATTAGGGATTGTCACATAAAATCTCGTCCACTGATTTTAGGATTTGTCAGCTTTTAATCTCGTCCATCCATCCAAAATTGCATTTTTTATAAAATGACAATTTTGCTCACAATTTAGGAACCACTTCATTATTAAAACCACTTCCTTATTAAAACCACTTCATTAATATAGACATTTTATGTTTAGAATTTAGTTTGCATTTTAGCTTATTTAATTATTTTCTCATAGGCATAGTCATTTGTCATAGTCTTTGGTCATTCAAATCCTTGAAAACTTGCATAGGACATGGTCACAATTGTTTGCTCACACACACAAATCTGAGGGCAACAATCATATGCTACAAGCTAGGAGGTGTTATGGAGGTGAATCATGGAAGCTTCAACAAATATCTGGTATAATCGTTCTTGTTTTATGCTTTCTTTGTGCTTCATAATTTTCTTTGGGTTTTATTTAATATAATCCGCTAAAACCATCACCTAAAAATAACCCATTGATACATTGGTGAACCCGACATGAACCACGCTTCAAATTTCACATCTTTTCATCTTTCCATTTTTTGTTTTGTAGGAATCGTATGACAAACCATAATTGATTGAAGAAATGACGCATTTGTTCTAGCAAACCACATCTGATACATCCCATGATGCATCTGACAAAACAAATCGCATCTGCTACATTCTGCACCACATCTGATTGTCAACATCAAACCAGATCCGCTTGTGAAAATCGTGACACATTTGTGGGTTCAAAAGCCGCATTTGCCTAGTAATACGATTTTCCATTTATTTCATTAACTTCCGTACTTTCGCGTTTTGATTTGTCATTTTTGTCTTGTTTTGTTTTCGCTAATGTTTTGTTTGTAGCTGTGTTTAGGGGGATAACTTAGTTTTTGCAGGATGAAGCATAGAAGACCAAAGAGAAAACCAAAAACAAACTTCTTTTCTGCAGGACAAAAGCTGAAGACACAAAAACAACTACTAACCATTTGCATACAGGACCTTATGAAGACATTGATTTGTTTTAAAAAGCTTTTTGTTTGGTAGATAAAATTTTTTCATTTGGGTTTAAAAATTAACCAGTGTTTTTCGTGTCTGTTCATGTTAGTCTAGAACCCCGATTTGGTATATCGAAGTATCCTCTCCCCTTGCGCATTTATGCGATCCTGGGTGCAAGAGAAATGGTTACTGACTCTAGAACTTGGCCCTGTCTTGGTGGGAAAAAGTACTCACCCCAAGATGACTCAAAATCAGTGACGCGCTTATTGCCAGCGACTCCCAACTGGTATACAAATTTTAATACTCAAGGAAAGCTCAGTATTACGAGGATCCTAGTGGACCAACACTTGACTCCCCAGTACCCTTGTGGTACGTCGAAACCTGTAGAGCGTAACCTCTACAGATTGGGGTGATATTGCCTCTCGCATGGCTCTTCTGAACGGGTGCCTGAATTAAAAAGCCACTTGTTGTCATTTTTCCAAAATCCTTTCTATTTGTTGGTGCAGCAGGTTCGAACCTGTGAAGCTGTCTTACATATTTACGGTTCATGTGTGGAGATGAGATGTATGCCATGGTAGTTTCATGGGTACAGTAGCTTGGCTGCCCCGTATAAGTGAGTGCTATGGAGGGGAGCCAGTGGGGTCAAGCTACTAGTCATCTGCCTTGAATATGCATAGCTAGATCTATCCAAGTAAGAACTCAGTAAATATTGTCCAACATAGCTTAGGGTGTAATTATTCTCTGATTTTAATAGATCCATCACTACAAACTGAAAACACATTGTATTTTGTGCTTGGTTTTGTTGTATTCATCAAACAACCTGATCATCAAACTGAGTCAATCATAACATCATCATCAGAAAACCACAACTGACAACTTGAGTCACATCTGCAATAAATTAAACCACATCTATCCGAAAACCACATTCACCTGTCTTGAAATGCATTTGCCTTCTGTAAAGCCGCATCTGAAATACGGAAATGCATTTTCCTTCTGTAAAGCTGAATCTAAAATATTGAAACACATTTTCCTTTTGTAAAGCCACATCTAAAATACTGAAACACATTTGCCTTCTGTAAAGCCACATCTGAAATATTGAAACACATTTGCCTTCTGTAAAGCTGCATCTAAAATACTGAACCGCATTCACGTTCTGTAAAGCCTCATCTGCAATACGAAACCGCATTTGACATCTGAAAAGCCGCATTTTCAAAACAACACCGCATCTGACATTTCCAGAGCCACAATGCATTTGCTTCCTATAGCGATGCATTCGCCTGAAAGAAAACCAAACACTATCTCAGACCAGAATTCAAGTCCAGACATCTTATCCTGCTATCAAACATCTTTTTTAGAAAGTCCTTTTTAGAAACTATAATTGAAATTGCTCGAAACATCCATCATTTACATTCATTAGCTTGCATTTTAACCATAGGTTTGAAATTTCCAGATTTTAGTTGCATTCCTTAGGCATCATAATCATCATTTTTAGCATAAATTTGTCCTTACGTTTCATCTTGGCAAGCTTTGGATTAGGCCAAATCTCCACACTTTGCAAAAGCTATTGTTTTCAACACTAGGTTATCTCAGGACTTGGTCATTATTCCTCTTTTCGATCATTATTCCTCTTTTTGGTCATTGTCTAGCTTAGAGTGGTTAGGAAAAGCTTTCTCCAAATATTGTCTAAACTTAGTCCTCATTTTAAACTTAGACTTTGCATTGTCCACCTCTAGTACTCATTTTGAACCTAGACTTTGCTTTAATCCTCTTAGTCCTTAGTCAACATTATCATCTTAGTCCTCATTTGGCACTTTGGCTTTGACAACCTTGTCATCTTGCATCAATCTTTTCCTTAGACAAACTTCATCATAAGTCTTGCATTAGCATCCTTTATTAAAAATCCAAAAACATAAGTCTTGCATTAGCATCCTTTATCGAAAATCCAAAAACATGGTCTTGCATTGTCATCGTTTATCCAAAATTACAAGAAACACAAGCTAGTGTCATCCTTGCATTTAGTTGTCATTTTCATCACTCTCATTTGAGCAATTCCCTTTTATGGTGGAAACTAGACTCCAAAGAAAGAAAAGACAAATGGAAAAATTTGGACACGATTCTCATTCCAATGCCACCAATCATACTTACGACCCAAATTGGACTTTTGACAACCCATTTAGCACCACAATACTCAATCGCTTATGACCATACCATCCTCATCAAACAACGCTTTTGAATCATTCTTATGTAAGGATGAATATGGAAAACTACTCGAGGAAAATCTAGAGGAAGCACCACAAGATCCAGAGGCGGCCTATTTCGTAGAACAAATGGTCTTATATAACATAGACAGATATTTAGCCATACTTTTAAGTCAAGGAGATAAATATCCTCATGGGTTTGAAATTAATACTTTGAGACCGCCATCTCCTAACCCTAATGTCAACAATATGAATAACATGTCCAATAGTGGTCAACCTCCAAACAACACAAACAATACCTTTTTTGATGCTACCTCGCAACATGTCACAACGACCATGAGTGCTACCCCCAACATTCCAAAAAATTACAATTCACTCAATGCTACATCCATTAGAGGAACACAATCCGTCACATTGCGTACACTATCCACAACATCGTCACAATCAACTGGAGCCACCTTTGGGTCCTCTACAATGTGGGCAAGTTATTCAAATCCTCTATTTACCACTGCGGTAAATGCGTTGGGGGTAAGATCAAGCCATACAAATCCTCCAATGACGGCTACATCTAGCACCATGAGTGCATCCTCATCATATCCTCTCATTGGTACCTCACTAAATCCTTTGGGTGGAGGTAAACGACATCTCTTTACTCAAGGACCACAACCAAATGTTAACGTGTCAACACAATTTAATACCAACCCCTCTCGAGGATAAAACATGAATACCCCTTTGGGACAGTTCCAACAAACCTGACAAGGCAATCAAAACACACAACCTATGGCATCTATCAGACACCAAAATATTCCTGGTCACCATATTCCCCAAATATCG
The DNA here is from genome assembly GCA_007115665.2 of Sequoiadendron giganteum. Lineage (NCBI taxonomy): Eukaryota > Viridiplantae > Streptophyta > Pinopsida > Cupressales > Cupressaceae > Sequoiadendron > Sequoiadendron giganteum. Next base: position 709,701,711 of record CM021103.1, read on the forward strand.
ACCCAAATGGCTAGGGGACACATTCTGGCATATTCGTCCCATATTCATACCCATCAACACGTCCCCAATCCAAACTATTAGTACCAAAACACAAAAACACATCATACATGTCACAACAACATATCCCTCAACAATGCACCAACATCCACTCACACCAAATGGGGAACCATAGTGTACCAATCAATCCAATGTATGGTGCCACAAATGACCCTATAATCGATGCCTTACAAACTAAGCTCATGGGTGTAGATAAGACTATAAAAAACATAGAAATATCCGACAAGAAATTAGAAGTGTCATATGATTTATCCATATATCCCTTTGACATAAAATTATACATGCCACCATTTCCTCCAGGATATGTCTCGCCTAATTTTACCAAATACAGAGGAAAGACAAACCCTATCGAACATGTCCGAGAATTTGCGACCAAATGTATGGACGTTGCCTATGAACAAACATACTTGGTGAGAATCTTTTCTAAAAGTCTTGTAGGTCCCGCCCTTGAATGGTTCTCCACTCAAAAGGATATCCGAACATGGGATGAAATTAAACGCAAATTCATAAAAAATTATGCATACAACATTGACATGGACACCTCTATTACTCGATTATGCAATCTCATGCAAGAGGATGCTGGTGAAATGTTCATCCCATTCTTCCAAAGATGGAGAAGTCTAGCTAGACGTTGTCACATTGACATACCAGAAAAGGAAAAGGTTGACATGTTCGTACAAACAGTTCTAGGTCCCCTAAAATATGCAGTGCAGGTGCATTGTTGCACAAATTTCATGGACCTAGTTGAAAAAGGTGTCTAGATTGAGAAAGCCCTTATTGCAAAGGCAGAGCTAAAATACGGTCCTAAAAACACAAACACAACTCCTCCCATTGACAAAAATAAGTACTGGGTCAAGAACAAACACATCATGAATGAGGGTGTGGTCGATGCCAAAACCGTTAACGCAATAGGTCATGTCCTCACCATGAAAGGAGTTCAAAATAAAAATACACCTATGACCACACCCACACCAACTGCCAATTCTATTCAAAATAATCCTGATTAATTTAATCAAAGGCAACCGTGTCAACCACAACAATTTCAAAAACGCACATACATTCCCTTGGGTGAGCCTATCGAAATTGTCTAAAAGAAAATTATCCAAAATGGTGTCATAACTTTGGAAGACCCTAAACCATATGACCCTGCTCAGTTCAAGCCATCATGGTGGGATGATAATGCATTTTGTGATTTCCACCATTGCAAAGGGCACAAAACTCCTTCTTGCCATCAGTTACGAAATCTTGTGCAAGACCTTATTGAAAATCGCACCATTGAGTTAGGAGGTCAACCGTTTGCATCTAATTTGGATCATATGATCCAAAAAAACCCACTACAGGATCATGGTTCTGGTAATCCCTCCTCATCTAACACAAAGAATAACAATAATCAAGTCAACTATGTCCGTCTTGCCTACAATTATTCCGATGGCACCATTATTAACAATCTTCGTGCTACTGATGAAGATAAGTGTGTCAATACTATTACCATTAAAAAGGCCTTGGAATGCAATGTCACCACGTGTAAAGGCGAGGTCACTATCCCAGGTCCCTTTACTCATCATCCTAAAATTACCATACCTAGTCTGTCTGCCAAGCCATCAAACCCTAAACCAACGTTCAACCTTATTGAGCAATTGAATAAAACACTCGCACATAAGGCCATCTTGGATAAAGTCTTGCAAGAGTCTTCCATCCCAAACAACATTGATGTCAATAATTTTGAAACGATGGTCGGCTATTTGACTTCGCCTCACCACATTTCATTTTTGGACACTGACTATTTGTCACCTAAACCATCTCATAATGATGCCCTTCATATCGAGGTTTTTGTCCATAAACATAAGGTTAGACGAGTCTTAGTAGATGGTGGAGCAAGATTGAACATATACTCTTTAAAATTGGTTAAAGCTCTTGGCTTCTCTGATGCATGTGTGGATGCTACCAAGAGCATTGCCATCAAGGCATATGATGATGAAGAACATGCTTCTAAAGGCTTCATTACAATTCCAATTCATGTGGGACCAGTTATTATCGATACAACATGCCAGATCTTGGATCGTGACATACATTACAATATCTTACTTGGTCGCCCATGGATTCATGCCTTGAAGGCCATTCCTTCCACATAACACCAATGCCTGAAGTTCCCTTTTGATGGTACTGAAATTACTATCCCAGGAGATCCTGATCCATTCCAATATTGTACCAATCTGAGAGCCACTGTTGAGCACCAGGTACCCATTAATCAGGAGGCCTCCACTTCCACCTCTTCCAAATATATTGACCTGTCTACACTCACCAAATCATCCATATCCATTCCATCGACTTCCACTACACCATCCTCCTCAGCCTCAATACCAAGTAATGACCTAAAGATCTAGGACCTTGGTTGTGGAGAATTCAAATTGAATACAGCTTATTGTATCACCACAATACCTAAGCCACCTAAAGTCTATGGTAGATCGTGTTTTGCAATCGAGCCTAAAACAACTTTCAATGTTCCACCAAAAACAATATTCAACCTATGGGGAGATTTGGGTAATGAAGTCATTATCGACATAGCTAATTGGATCTACACAGACCCAAAAGGATTACCTCCAATACCAGTGCATCTCTGTGGAAAAGGCTATGATGTATGCAAGTCACTAGGTTTTGATGGCACAAGTGGCCTTGGAAAAGCCAACAATGGAAGGTGAGGACCTGTTATTATTTCTACACGACCAATGTACATGGGGCTAAGGTTTGAACAAATTAGAACTGACGATTGACCTACCTATGAACTTTCAAGTGAGGATGTAATGGCTATAGAAAGTGTCAAGACACGCGAAGACTCCCTTACCGAAATTGACTCTAATGAGTGGGAATGGGGATCTAAGAAAACCCTTAGCAACTATGATATTGACGAACTATTCTTGGCACCTGGCCAACCCCCCTTTGAAGAAAGATTTCAACAAGAATACAACATTGATCCTATTGACTGTCATTCTAAAAATAAGGAATGGGTAAGTATTCCTTGGTATCCAGAAGAACATAAATTACCGTTGGCAACATTTGAATCATCCTGCCCCATTCCCGAGCCCACCCAAGAACCTACCATATCTGAACCTACTGTGCATGCCTCTGAAATGCCAGCCACTAGTCATGATGCTGATAATTTTATCCCCTATTATGAATATGAATTCAACTCATTTGAATTTGAATATGGTCCATCCATTGCATCTGACACGAAAGTTGAAATTGACAACTTTTCCTTCACACTTGAAGCTTCAATTTGCACAATTTCCGTATCTTCCCCATATTTTACCAGCACTGATGATTAGTTTTCCCTTGTTTACCTACAACTGATTGACTGGGACCAACAAGAACCACCAGTGATGGATATCTTTTAGAATGATGAGGCAATAGTAGAATTCATGGGGCTCCAGGAAGGCATACCGTGGGGTGATCACAAAGTTGGATTGTCTTTTGACCTAGATCGTGCAGCTTACTTCGGGGAGACTGTGCAATCCTCCAATCGAAAAAGTACAAAGAATAAAATAAAAAAAGAAATGTCTTTAGGTGAAAACTGCAAGGCACCTTCTGACAACAAAATAGTAAAAACAAAGGACATATCTAAAGGTGAAAACCTCTCTGAGGTGCCTAAGGATGGAGGATTGGACTTTCTTCCCGTCACATAGGAAAAATAAGCTATGCTTATTGAAGACACAATGGAAGTTAACATAGCTACGCCAGAGAATCCTAAAATGGTTCTCTTGGCCGCATCATTGTTAGAGGCGGAAAAACCTGAATTTTGACAATTTTTCACAGACAGGAAAGTTAACTTTGCATGGTCAGATGCTGACATGCTAGGCCTTGATCCAGAATTGGTATTGCATCATCTTTCTCTAATCTCGAGAATCAAGCCACTCAAGCAAAAATTATGGAAAATGCATCCACAGATTGCACTACTTGTAAAGGCTGAATTAAAGAAGTTACTAGATGCTGGATTCATAAGATCAATAGACTATGCCGACTTGATATCCAACATTGTCCCTATCACAAAGCCAAACAGACAAATTCATATCTGTACGGATTTCAGAGATATAAATAAGGCTTGTCCAAAAGATGATTTCCCGTTGAGGAACATAGACATGATTGTTGATCTCATAGCCAGGTACGAGATGTTGTCTCTCATGGATGGTTTCTCAGGCTATAACCAAATACACATTGCAACTGAAGATCAACACAAAACAACATTCACATGCCCATGGGGAACATACTATTGGAATGTCATGCCTTTTGGCTTAAAGAGTGCAGGTGCCACATACCAAAGAGCTATGACAACAATATTTCATGACATCATGCATATCCTCATGTAGGATTATGTGGATGATCTTTTGGCCAAATCTTTGACACAGAAAGACCATCTCAGGGTCCTGGACAAAATTTTCAGATGGCTAGAAGATTACAAGGTTCATTTGAACCCAAAAATTGTGTCTTTAGGGTCACTTCGGGAAAAATATTGGGCTACATAGTTTCACAAAGAGGCATAGAAGTTGATCCTGCTAAAGTGAAAGCAATTCTAGACATGCCACCACCAAAAGGAATCAACTAGTTGAGAACACTTCAGGGTAGACTGCAGTCCATCTGACACTTCATCGCATAGTTGGCAGACAAGTGTCAACCATTTCAATATCTATTACGCAAAATTATCCCCTTTGCATGGACCAAAAAAATATCACACAACCTTCAAATAAATTAAAGAATATCTATTGACACCACCCGTCCTGATGCTGCCCATTGAAGGCAAGCCATTGATCATGTATGTCTCTGCGACTACAAATGCACTGGGGGCATTATTAGCACAAAATGCCTGAGGAAAAAGAAAGAGCCATATACTATATTAGTCACACACTGATAGGATATGAATTGAAATATACAACCATTGAACGCACATGCCTGGCTATTGTCTTTGCAGCACAAAAACTCAGACATTACATGCTGAATCACCAAACACACTTGGTAGCTAAGATTGATCCATTAAAGTATCTTCTAAGTCAGGAAGCATTGATAGGCCATTTAGCAAAGTGGGTCATGATATTGAGTGAATATGACATACAATGTGTTGAGTGCAAGGAAATAAAAGGGAAGGAAATAGTAGACCAGCTTGCAGATGCACCCATCCAGGATACTCATCCACTGATAACTGATTTTCCCGATGAGTCTATCTTTCATGCATAACCTATATTACCTTGGAAGCTGTATTTTGATGGGTCTCAGACTGGTCACGGCTCAAGGGTTGGAATTTTGTTCATCACACCACAAGGGGATTCCATTCCTAAAGCATTTCAGATTGCTTTCCCATGTACTAATAACATTGCAAAATACGAAGCATTGGTCACAAGACTCAAAATTGCAATTAAATGGAAAATTCAGACATTGCTGGTATTCGGGGATTCTCAGTTAGTTATCAACCAAGTGAATGATGATTATGACAGGAAAGATGAAAATTTTCTCCCTTATAAGAGAATGGTGGATAGCTTCATGACATATTTCAAAATGATTGCTTTTGAACAAATCTGAAAGACACAAAATAAGGCAGCCCATGCAATGGCTACTATTGGATCTCTTTTAGACATCCCCAAAAATGTGTCACAATTTGAGTTCTTAGTGGAACAGCTATTGATGCCTACATATGACATCCCAGAGTCAGAAATGGTTTGTGAAATTGTTGGTCCCAGTTCACCTTGGTACTAGGATATCTATGATTATCTTACGTCCCAAACCCTACCACCCAACCTTTCTAATAACCAAAGATAGTCCTTTATCCGAAAAGCCGCTCGACACACCATCGTCAGTGACACCCTATACCGTTGTGGCTTTGATAACACCCTTCTTCACTGTCTCGACAATGATGAAGCCTAAACAACTTTACAAGAAGTACATGAGGGTATATGTGGATCTCATTCGAGTGGTCCAACTTTAGCTAGGAAAGTCACCAGACTTGGATACTATTGGCTGACACTAGAAGAAGATGCTCTTCAATTTGTCGGAACATGTTAGAAATGCCAAGTGCACAGTGACCTAATCCATGCACCTGCACAGGAGCTGAGACCGATCACTTCTCCATGGCCCTTCGCACAATGGGGACTCGACCTCGTGGGCAAGATCCATCCATCCTCCTCTAATGAACATAAATTCATAATCATCACCACTGAGTACTTTACTAAGTGGATTGAAGTCATCCCCATCACTTACATCACCAGAAAGAAAATATCAAAGTTTATCCTTAATTACATCATCTGCCAGTATGGTGTTCCGCAGTCCATCATCACAGATAACGGGAGTCCATTCAAAAATTAGGACGTTTGTGAACTCTGTGAGTGATTCCACATCCAACATCAATTATCCACCCCATATTATCCACAAGGTAATGATCAAGCTGAGGCGTCAAATAAAACAATTCTTTGCATTCTTAAGAAGACTGTCAATGACGCTGGCCGAGATTGGCATTTACAACTCAATCTTGCCTTATCCGCCTACTGTACCAGCATTCGTACACCCACTGGAGCCACTCCATTTTCCCTTGTCTATGGATCTGAGGCCATATTGCCCATCGAGGTTGAAATTCCTTCTCTCCGAGTCTCCTTGAATGAAATGATCGATGATGAAGAGTACAGCTAGTCTCGCCTACATGAGTTAGAAATGTTACAAGAAAGATGACAAAATGCCTTGAATCACTTACATGCATATCAAAATCGTCTCTGTCGGAGGTATAACAAAAGAGTGATGGTGAGAAAATTTGAAATTGGTGACTTGGTCCTCCTGCAGAACCCAAGAAATCAGGCTGATCGTGAAAAACGTGGAAAATTTGAGGCTAATTGGCTTGGTCCTTATATTATTACTGTAGCATTTAGTTCTAGAGCTTATCAGTTGGCCACACCTGATGGAGAACCGTTGACATAACCCATCAACAACCTACATCTACGAAATTTTTACACATAACAACTGAGAGCTTGGCTAAAAAACCTAAAAAATACAAAAAAATTGAAAAATAGAAAAAAATATTCCTTTGATGAAAACCTGGCAAACAAGCATCTTGGTGGCACCAAAAAAAATCAAAAAATGGAAAAAATAGTAAAAAGAAATGAATTCGTCCAATAGTGAAATCCTAGCAAAAAGGCACTTTTGATAAGTACAATGGTGAAAACCTGGCAAATAGGTGCCATGTGTAGTCGATCGTTGCTCCGCCATCTACTGTTACTCTAATCATCTTTTTGCATGATCATGAGAGTCTGACACATTCACGACCTTCGTCATACCTCCTATCAACTCTGGCCATGGATGGCATCGGTTGACATCACCCCTTGCATATCCTTGCCTTTTGTCCCGCATCTGCCTATGTCCATATTACTCGACCTGTTTGGGGCCAAGACCTTTTATCATGTAACTGCAGTGGGTGTCACACATGATCCTGCATTTGTAAAACGTCTTGAAAAAAGTCATAAAATTTTGAAAAAGTCTTGAAAGAAGTCCTTAAAATTTGTAAAACGTCCTGAAAAAAGTCATAAAAATATGAAAAAGTCCTGAAAAAAGACCTAAAAATCAGAAAATGTCCTAAGAAAACAAAAAAAATATCCAAATCAATGTCAAAATCCAAAAATAGAGTCAAAGTCAATGTCTATCTTGTCAATCCAATCAGTCCCATCAATCAATCTTTTGTCCATGTCTGAACTACATTGTTTTTTACGCATTTGCTATGTAGGCAAGATTCATCTTTGAATCCCCGAGACATTAGGTCAGTCTTTCTAGGTTTGTCAAAATAAAATTATGATTCAAACTTCTGTCCTTTGGACAAGGTCATTCATTGTGTCAAACTATGAGGTCTCTGAGTGCACAACATAGGCAAGGCCATCACTCGATGAGCCCCCGAGGCTGCACTAGGTCAGTCCATTAGGGTTCATAGCATTACACTGGCACACACATCAAAAGTCTTTGTGTAAGGACAAGTCATTTCCAAACATGGAAAACTCCTAAAAAAGAATTACAGCAATCACTCATTCAACATGACAATCACACCAGCACGTCCACATCGACATGTAGTCACCATGAATCAACTTTAGTCAAACTTAGTCAAAACAAGTCAAATTGTCACAACCGGTCAAACTATCCATTCTTGGTTATCTTTCAGATGTGTCCTTTTGAAGAACAACCTCTGTCATTTATGCCTTAGGATGTGTCCTTCCTAGGCATTTTCCTCATCATTTGACATTTTGAGGGATCCTCTGGACATCTAAGGATCATTCCTCTCGACATCAATGTTCTTTTAGATGGTTCCTCCTGAAGAACAACCTTCGTCATTTGTGCCTTAGGATGTGTCCTTCTTAGGCATTGTCGCTGTCACCTGGCATTTCGAGGGATTCCTTTTGGCATTTAGGGATCAATCCTCTTACATCAACATTATTCAGGATGTGTCCTTCCTGAATTTGGCAATCTTTGACACTCGCCATCTTGGCATCATCAAACAAAACACTTGGCATTCAGACACACTTGGCAAACACTTGACACTTGTCTTTGGCCTTTTCATCATGTTACTAGTTTTTTAGTGAGATCCCAACAACAGGATTTAGAGAAACAATGCCGTCTCATGGCGTTTGTCTTGTCTTTTGACACTCATGTTACTAGTTTTTCAACAAGATCCCGACAATAGGATTTAGAGAAACAACGACGTCTCATGGCATTTGTCTTATCTTTTGACACTCATGTTACTAGTTTCTCAGCAAAATCCTGACTGCGGGATTTAGAAAAACAATGACGTATCATGATAATGGCTTTATTTTGTTCTTTTGAAACTCATGTTATTAGTTTCTCAGTGATGTCTTGACTACGGGATTTAGAAAAACAACGACGTATCATGATAATGGCTTTATTTTTGTTATTTTGACAATCATGTTGCTAGTTTCTCGAGGATGTCCTGGAAATAGGATTTAGAGAAGCAACAATGTTTCATGCCTGGTTCTTCTTGTCTTTTTTTGCTTGTGGTTGGTTATGAAAAAATGATTGGGGCAATTGCGCTCTTAGTATGAGTCATGATCATCCTTGTCTGTGACTTCTTGTCTTATGTGATGGTACGACCTTGCACATCTTGATTTATGTCATATCATGGTGTTTGTTGGCCATCACAATAATCTGCCCAATGATGATTAAGAGCAATAAATATTAAAGTCCTATGGTAATATGTTGAAGGATTTGGTCTAGGAACTAACATGCATCTCCTTCTGTCTTGTCATCTTCTCTTGCTCATCTCATATAGGCATTGCATCCATATCTTCATCCATATCTTTTACACTAATATTTCTTTGTCTCTTCATATTCTCGTCTTCTCATCCATTTTGAGAGTACACCCATGTTCTTGGAACCCATGTGTCCTCTCGAGGGGGCATGCCGCTACCCTCCTCGTCATTCTTCCTCATCTTATTTTGCACTGGGGCATATTTTCGACTTATTTTCTTTGTCACAATTTGACATGCTACATTATGACAAAGAGGGGCAAAATCTAGACACTTAAAAATGACCTAGGCCTACAAGCTCTATTTTACCACTTTCGTCCTAGCTTAATTACGACATGTAATTATGTCCTTGGTCCACATTCGACTATTAATTAAGTTATTCATTATTATTTAATTAATTCATGTCTATTGTATTCCTCATGATTATTAAATAAATAAATTATATTTATTTATTCAATACGTCATTAATTGTCTATTGTCTTCTTACAATTAAATAAATTTATTAATTTATTTAATTTCCTTTAGTCGTTTATTCTTCTTGATTATTTAATAAATGAATTTTATTTGTTTATTTAATATGTCACTAATTCTCATAATTAAATGAATTTATTAATTTATTTAACTATTGGTCATAATCCTCTTAATTGAATAATTATGTTTAATTATTTAATTACCTAATTTAACATTTCTCTCATTTGAAATAAATGAAATTATTTAAAATGATTTCGTTTTATTAGTTGTCACTTCATGTTAGTAAATAATCTGAAAAAGATTATTTATTGTCACATAAAATCATTATTTCGAATTATTTAATTCCAAAAATCAAGTAAATGAGAAATTTTTTGACTTTCCAAAAAACTGCTTTTTAGTTCAACTCTTATCTTATTGATTTTTCGAATCTTACAAATCAAGCAGTATTTATCTTCTTGATTTTCGAAAATATTTATCTTTTTGACTAATTATCACATTTATTCTCAACTGCCGATTTGATTTTATCAAATGACATCTTGGTCACTCATTTAAAAATCTTGCCCTAACCCTAATTAGGGATTGTCACATAAAATCTCGTCCACTGATTTTAGGCTTTGTCAGCTTTTAATCTCGTTCATCCATCCTAAATTGCATTTTTTATAAAATGTCAATTTTGCTCACAATTTAGGAACCACTTCATTATTAAAACCACTTCATTAATATAGACATTTTATGTTTAGAATTTTACTTTACATTTTAGCTTATTTAATTATTTTCTCATAGGCATAGTCATTTGTCATAGTTTTTGGTCATTCAAATCCTTGAAAACTTGCATAGGACATGGTCACAATTGTTTGATCACACACACAAATCTGAGGGCAAGAATCATACGCTCCAAGCTAGGAGGTGTTATGGAGGTGAATCATGGAAGCTTCAACGAATATTTGGTATAATCGTTCTTGTTTTATGCTTTCTTTGTGCTTCATAATTTTCTTTGGGTTTTATTTAATCTAATCCGCTAAAACCATCACCTGAAAATAACCCATTGATACACCCTTCCACTAAACTTATCCAATAATCAATGCAAATCCTTCATTTGAAAGGCCGCCCGATCACCATCGTCAGTGACACCCTTTACTGCCATAGCTTTGAAAATACCCTTCTTCGTTGTCTCGACACTAATGAAGCTCACACAATTTTACGTGAAGTACATGAGGGTATATGTAGATCTAATTTGAGTGGCCCTACTATAGCTAGGAAAGTCACTAGACTGGGATATTACTGGCCGAAAAAAGAAAAAGATGCTCTTTAGTTTGTCAGAACATGTCAGAAATGACAGGTACACAGTGACCTAATTCATGCACCTACACAAGAGCTGAGACTAGTCACTTCTCCATGGCCCTTCGCACAATGGGGACTCGACCTCGTGGGCAAAATCCATCCATCTTCCTCCAAAGGCCATAAGTTCATCATTACCACCACTAACTACTTCACAAAGTGGATTGAAGTCATTCCCCTCACTTACATCACCATTAAGAAGATTTGAAAATTTATCCTTAATTACATCATCTGCCGATATGGTGTTCCACAATCCATCATCACAAATAATGGTCGTCCATTCAAAAATCAGGATGTTCGTGAGCTCTGTGAGCGATTCCACATCCAAAACCACTTCTCCACACCATATTATCCACAAGGCAACGGTCAAGCTGAGGTGTCAAATAAAACAATTCTTTGCATTCTTAAGAAGACCATCAATGACACTGGCTGAGATTGGCATCTACAACTCAATCCTTCCATGTGGGCCTACCATACTAGCATCCACACACCCACTAGAGCCACTACATTTTCCTTGGTCTATGGATTTGAAGCTATATTGCCCATCGAGGTCGAAATTCCTTCTCTCTGGGTCTCCTTGAAGGGAATGATTGATGATGAAGAATACAGATAGTATTTCCTGCATGAACTTGAAATGATACAAGAAAGAAGATAAAATTCCTTGAACCACTTACATGCATATCAAAATTGTCTTTGTAGGAGCTATAACAAAAGGGTGATGGTCAAAAAATTTGAAATTGAGTACTTGGTCCTCATGCAAAATCCAAGAAATCAGGCTGATTGTGAGAAGCCCGAAAATTTTGAGCCTAATTGGATTGATCCTTATATCATTACTATAGCATTCAGTTTTGGGGCATATCAATTAGCCACACCTGATGGAGAACAACTGACAGAACCCATCAACAACCTACATCTACAAAATTTCTATACATAGCATCGGAGAGCTTGGCTGAAACCTTAAAAATACAAAAAAAATTGAAAAATAAAGAAAAAATCATCACCTTGATGAAAACTTGGCAAACAGGCATCTTGGTGACACCAAAAAAATAAAAAAAATGGCAAAAATAGTAAAAATAAATAAAGTTGTCGAAAAGTGAAAATCTAGGAAATAGGCACTTTGGATAAATACCATGGTGAAAACCTGGTAAACATGCACCATGCATAGTTGATCATTGCAGAGTGCATTATCATCCCACCATGATGGCTTAAATTGACCAGGATCATATGGTTTAGGTTCTTGCAAAGTTACGACACCATTTTGGATGAGTTTCTTTAGGACAACTTTGATGAGTTCACCCAAGGGGGTGTATGTGCGTTTTGGGAATTTCTTTGTCTGATGAGGTTACCTTTGGTTCGATTGAGCAGGATTATTTTGAATGGCATTAGCAGTTGGTGTTGGTGCTGTCATAGGTGCATTTTGAGTTTGAACTCCTTTGATTGTGAGTACATGACCTATTGTGTTGACTATTTTTGCATCAACCATGCCATCATTGGTGATGTGTTTATTTTTAACCCAATATTTGTTTATGTCATTGGAAGTACTTGGGTTGGTGTTTGTTGTAGTGTTTATTGTTTTGCTGCCATACTTAAGTTCACCATTGGCAAGTAAGGATTTCTCAAGCTGGACACCTTTTTCCACAAGATCAGTGAAGTTGGTGCAACAATGGACTTGTAAGCCATATCTTAGCGGGCCGAGGAGATTCAACACAAACATTGTGACTTTTTCCTTTTCAAGAATCTCTACAGAACATCAACTAGCTAGATTTCTCCATCTTTGGAAGAATGGAATAAATGTCTCTCCCACATCCTCTTGGGTGAGTCCGCATAAGGAGGCAATGCCAATGTCCATGTCAATGTTATAGGCGTAGTTTTCAATAAACTTGGTTGCCAATTCATTCCAAGATTTGATTCCTTTAGGAAATTGTGCAAACCACTCCAGTGTGTGCCCTATGAGACTCCTAGAGAAGAGTCTCATTAAATAAGTCTGTTCATAGGAAATGTCCATGCAACTGGTAGTGAAGTCTCGGATATGTTCAATTGGATTTTCTTGCCTTTGTATTGAGGGTAATGTGGCACCACATATCCATCAAGAAATGGTGGCATATACAAGGTTGTGTGAAACAGATATGGACATAAGTCATAGGACATGTAAGACTTTTTGTTTGACTGTTGCAAGGTTTCCACCTATGTTTGAAGAGAAACAAGTTTGAGTGTGAGTACCTCCACAATTGGGTTGTTGGTAGAATCACACATGTTGGTGATAGGTATGGATTGATTGCCCACCTTTTGTGATGAGATGTGTTGATTTGGAATTTGTTGTTGGTGAGAAAATTATGTGTTCTGATTTGGAAGTTGTTGGAAATGAATGTTTTGATGAGGAATGTGTTGTTGTGTCTGGACTTGAGAAACATAAGTTGGGATGTGGGATCTAACCATGTTGGATTGAATTTGAGGGCCTTATTGGCTTTGATCATGTTGATGCCCAAATGGAGTGAAATATTGGGTGCCTTGATTGCCTTGCCCAAATAGATAATTATGGCCTGGAGGAATGTTGGTATTAACTTGTGAGGAATTTGGGACATTAGGTTGAGTTACTTGAATGACAACTCTTCATTTATTCCTTCCAAAAGGATTTGATAATTTTGTTGCCATTGCATTAGAGGAACCTAATAAGAGGTTCACTGATGTACCCATAGAGGTAGATGATGTCCCAAAGAGGTTTGATGTGTTGGCACCCATTGTTGATCCAATAGTTTGTGAAGAAACTGTGGATGTTTGTTGAGGGATGGACTGTGATGTGGTGATGGTTTGGGTTGATGATCCCCCAATAGATGTTGTGTTGACCATATTGGATGCATTGGTTGTGGTATGGGTGGTAGTATGACGAAGGGAGGCAACATTGATAGTGTTGATGATATTTTGTGTGGTGGCTCCCATGGAGGCATTGGTTGCATTGTGTGAATGGCTTGTTTGATTGGTAGGATTAGGAGATGTTGCTCTTATAGTTTTGAGGTCAAATCCTTTTGGTAACCTAGCCCCTTGGTCAAGGAGCATAGCTAGATATCTTGCTGAATTGTTTAAAACCAATTCTTCCACAAAAGAGGCCACTTATGGGTTTTGGGAAGCAACTTGTATGTCTTCTTCAAAGACTTGCCCATTTTGGTCTAAGCGGATGAATTTTTCAAAAGGATTACGTGAAGAGGATGGAATGGACATCTCACTGAATAGATTAATGAGAGAATTTCCCATATTTGAATTTCCATTCATGTTGTTAGGGAAAGTATTTGTATTCATGTCATTGGAAAAAATGATTAGGTTGGTGTCTTGACCAAAAGAATCCATGAGTATTCTTTTTCTCTGTAATCTGGTTTCAACCATAAAAGTTTGTGCTCAAATTTGGGAATGGTGAAGGATGACCTAAGTATGCAAATGTTGTGATACTATGTTTTTGGGTTTTCTGGAATAATGAATGCTATTGAATGATGAATGCAAAGGAGCCTAATGCAAATGTGAAGGATTCTAAAATGCACTCAATGCTGGAAAACTTAAGGAGATGTGCACCTAACCAAGTTTTGGCAATGTTTCAATTTTAGGGATGTCAATGGACCTGTAAAAAGGACTAAAGAGGAAAAAGTGAAATTTCCACACTAGACTAATGAGTGGGAAATGGTTCACAAGGACAATGACTAAGGGAAATGGTGTGATCAAATCCAATGATAACCTATTCTTGAAAACAAAGTTTCGAGAAAAGGATGGTAAGGAATCTATTCCTAAAATCTGCAAAAAATGAGTGTCTGAGATGATGGTAAAGCCTAACAATGCATTTAAGGAAATGCAATGGAAACCTATGGCAACCTAAGAATGCAACCTATAATGCAAGGATGATGGAAGTTGAGCAACTCAAGATCTGGTTGTGGACAGAAACAATAGAGGAAGATGTTTGGAATCTTTTATGCACAAATTGAGTCCTAGTTTCTAGACAATGAATGAAATGTTAAGGTACAAGCAAATGCATCATAGAAAATGTGTTGCAATAGAGCAGATGCATCATGAAATGAGTGATTGCGGTATTTAAGTAGGAAAATGCGGTTTGAAAGATCAGTTGTGGTGTTTGATAGAGAAAATATGGTGTATGATAGGCGATTGTGGCTCGATAGAGCAGTTATGGCTCAAAAGTAAGTAGTTGTAGTTTAAGATGGCAGATGCGTCTCAAAAAGTAAGTTGTGGCAAAAAATTTGGTCGAATGCAAAAAAATTGTTTTAGTTTTGTAGTGGTGTTTCAGATTTTGAGGAAGATGTTGACTTGTTCATGTTGTCTGAATACACTTGGCAAACACATTGTCTTGAAAGAATTTGGAAAACAACCACATAGACAACATGTACAATACCTATGGCTGAAAAGATTGTATTATTTTGGATCCCACATGGATTTTACTCCAACCGCATATTCTTAGTGGATGAATCTAAAATCTTGGCCCCACGGGCTCCCCCTTATAGTGCACTCACTTCTCAGGGCAACCGGCTTCCAACCCCCATGAATCTCCCATGGTAGGCTGATAATCTCTACTAAAAACTATGAAGATGGGGGTTCCTTCACAATGATCATTGCTGCACCAAATAATAGAAAAAGGATTTTTGTCACACTAGAACAAGGGTTTTAATTCGGTGATTTCGTTCGTGGGGCACCATCCATGCAGCAAGAGACCATTGCTTCCCTTCTTGTTGAAATGGTGATCACGATTCTCAAACTTTCCTCGAGAATCCACACTTATATATGGGCTGTAAGTCGCTTAGCATGTAGCATGTTACCGGTTGGGTCGTTCCCTGGGGTGATTACTTTTTGCTGCCAAGAAGGCCCTCAAAAATAAACAAAAGCAAGGTAGTACACCCGTAGTTCGATCAATCTTTGTTTACATAAAAAGAGAGAACACGTGCCATGTACTAATCTCACACTAGCCAGAATATTCATTTTAACACAAATTGAAATATGGAATGGGTGATCTAGTAGCTAACTCTTTAGTGTTTTGATTCTCCAGATTGCATAAGGCACAAGAGAGTTTCATACACACTATAGAGGTTGTTACTAACTCACAAGACACTTCAAACACATATTCATTTTACCATTTGTAGTGTTATCAAGCAAGGGTTCATTTTAACCGTTTGTAGTATGAGATAATCAAAAGTTCATTTTAAACCAATGAAATTGCATGATTGTTCTTTTTAAACCAATGAATGATCATGCATGTTATGTTGTTTTTAGCCCAATGAGAATGTGTGAGTGTTCATTTTAATCCATGAGTGAAATGGATGATTGTTTGTTTGATTGATTAAATTGTAGAAAAAAAAACAATAAAAATGGGTTAGATTCTAGCTTGGCACACATTGTGACACACAGATTACTAGCCCAAAAATCCTCAATCTAGAAGCAAAAAAAAAAGAAGAAATATGGAAAAAATAGACACTTTTTTACTAGTCGCTTGTGTCTCAAAAGAGCGAATGTGGCTCGAGATGGGGAATGCATCGTTCTATTTGGCAGATGCGGCTCTGTATTTCAATTGCGGCTAGATTTTTGTCAAATGCAGCTCAGGAGGCCAAATGAATCGCTCAGAGAGTCAAATGCATCACGACAGAGCACTTGCATCATTTGTGAAGGAAAATGCAGTGCAACAAAGCACTTGTGTCGTAAAAACTGATAAATGTGTCATTCTATACACCTGTACTTGCAAAAAATGACTGAAAGGGCATATGAAAACTTGCAAAAAATATGTGGTTTAGGTTCTACTTGTAATCCAATCGGCCTTTGTCCACTTTGCATAACCACGACATCCCGACATTCATGACATTTACCATCAGTCTTGTCATTTCCATCCATGGCTAGCAGTGGTTGACATCATGCCTTGCATACCCTTACCTTTATCTCGCGTACGGCCTTTTCCATGTCATTCTACATTGGTAATCCTTGACCTAGCTAGGGGAAAGACCTTTATCATTTCGACTGTAGTGGGTATCGCACATGATCCTGACACTTTAAAAAGTCCTAAAAAAGTCCTAAAAATCAGAAAAAGTCCTGAAAAAAGTCCTAAAAAAAGTCCTAAAAATGAGAAAAAGTCTTGAACAAAGTCCTAAAAATTAGAAAAGGTCTTGAAAAAATTCATAAAAATCAGAAAAGTCCTGAAAAAAGTCATAAAAATCAGAAAATGTCTTGAAGAAAACACAAAAAACATTTGGAAAAAATTTGAAAATTTAAAAAACAAAGTCAAGTATGTCCTGCCATTTCAAGTCAGTCACGTCAGTCAATCTTCATCCTGGTCTAAACTACGTTGACTCTGTGCATTTGCTATGTGTCATATTTGAATCCCTGAGACATTAGGTCTGTTCTTCTAGGTTTGTCATAATAAAATCAAGGCTCAATATTCTATCCTTCTGACAAAGTCATTGGTCATGTCAAACTATGAGGTCTCTGAGTGCACGACATAGGCAAGGCCATCAATTGATGAGCCCCTGAGGCCAAACTAGGCCAGTCCATTAGGGTTCATGGCACAACACTTTCACACATGTCAAATATCTTCTAGTCAATCAAATTGTCCATTAATTCTAAACAGGAAATCTATCGTCAAAATGTAAGCAATCTTTTAATCAACATCTCAATCAAACCTGCTTATCCACATGGACATGTGATACAATCTATCATTTAGTCAAATTCTATCAAGCCAAGTCAAATTATCAATCATGGTTCTTCTTCAGACATGTCCTTCTGAGGAATAAATCTTGTCATTTCTTAATGCTTTTGGATGTGTCCTTCCTAAGCATCGTCATTATCATCTGACATTTTGATGGATTCTCTTGAATCTGAGAATTGATCCTCTTGACATCAACATCATTTAGGATGTGTCCTTCCTAATTCTTGCATCACTCGACATCTAACAACCTAGACCTCATCATCCTTGGCATTTCAACATTAAAACACTTGAAATTTTCAAAACTAGACATTCTGTTCACTTGGCAAACACTTGGCAAACTTTATCTGTCTTTTTGATATCATGATATTAGTTCCTTATGCCAGAGGAGCCACGACATATCGTGACGATTATCCTTGTCCTTTTTTTATCATCCTACTACTAGTTTCTCGAGGATGTCCCAATTTTAGGATTTAGAGGAGCAACGACGTAGTACAATGGTCATTTTTGTCTTTTATTAGCTTTCATGAGGCTAGTTTCTCGAGGATGTCCTGACATCATGATTTTAGAGAAGCAATGATGTTTCATGATTATCCTTGTCTGCGACTATTTGATATACGTGATGGTTCAAATTTTCACACTATTGATCTATGTAATATCATAGTGTTTGTTGGCCATTACGACATTCTGCCCAATGACGATTAAGAGCAACAACTATTATAGTACTATGGCAATTGTTGAAGGATTCTTGTTTCCACAGTAACATGGATATCTTTCTCCACAATAACATCCACCTTCATCTTCTCTTCTCTTGTCCTCTGATAATATCCTGTGACTCACAAAAACATAGTTGCATACATGATCATAAGAGCATTTCATTATCACATTTCACATTCGCGTACAGGAAATTCATAATAATATCGACATTCACATTTCATGACACATTAGTAATCATTTACATCCATCCAATTCGCATACATCAAATCATCATTTGCATTAACATATAGGAATCATATCATCATACATCTCATAATGCATACATACATGAACATATCCATAACTACATCCATACTCATAAAGCATGACATCCATAAATCTCATAAGACATAAATGCATCCATCTCATCATATAGAATATCATTATCATTAGCATATAAAATAGGCCAATCATGACATATAAAGATAAAGCCATTATCATTAATTCATAACATCACATCACATCACATAAAACATAAAACATCATAAGCATAACATCATAGAAACAAAGCATGTAGTCCACATCAAGAGCATCTCATATATATATCGCAACAAAATAAATGTCACAAGAGGGTATGTGTAGGATCATCATGGAAAAAACAAGCCCTTAAGTGGAGATAAAATTCAGAAAAATCAGAGCTAGGTAACTTGACGTAAAAATTTGATTAAGTTATCTATATTATTTCAAAAATATGTAAGAATGGAATCTATAGCAAATTGAATGTAGTTTCTAAGCTACTAGGTTTATTTAAAAAAAATATATATCTATTTGGTGAAAATTTGAAATTTCAATGCAGTAGAACTTAAATTTCAAGAAAAAAATAAGAAGTAGGTGTTTGTTTGACCACCCTAACCATAATAAAATGATAAGTATTTTTTTATAATATTTTAGATATAAGTAGAGGACTCATGTTCCGATGTGATGCATATTTTTTTGTAATTTTTTTCCAAGTAAATAATTAACTATGAATTTTTTATTACAACTTTTAAAAAATATAAAAAATTGTATGTTTGACCACCTTAACTTGGTCAAAACTTCATGAAATTCATTTTTTATTTTTTTAATCATATAGTATGCGAAGCATAGAATTTGATGCATGTTTCAGATTCAAAAAATGTGATATCATTTGAAAGCTATAGATGTTTTTCAATCAACCTATCATTTAGGAATTTATTCATAACTCAAATAGAAAATGAATAATAATTATTTATTGAATTCAAAGTAAAGCATAATTTATATTGGTGGAATGCTGAGAATCTCCTTTAAAAAACCTTTTCGTTTCATCAATTCTGGGTAAAAAAAAAGTCATCAACCACATGGGCCATCATATCACTCACATATCACCACTTTTTGGCCCATCATGATCCTGCACATACCCAGGATAAAATCTGGAGAAATCCCAAAAATGGAGCTTGTAGGCTCAAAAGTCAACATATACAAAGTCTCATGGAAATAAACAAGAAGAAACCCTAAGACATGCCCTCTCCATCTTGTGGAGGTGACCCATGGGGCGACTGCCGTTGGCTCATAAGCTGAACTGTAACCTGAATGGGAGAAGTCACTGGGGCTTGACTCTGAGATCCTGAGGGATCAACGGTGGGAGGCTGTCTCTGCTCTGGCTGGTGTTTTAAAGACACTGATCTGTGACTATGCCCTTGACTTGTGGTTGTGGCTGGATGAATGTCTGTGTGAACTGTGAGACCTGTGACTTGATGACTGACTAGATGAGGTGGACCTGCTGACACTAGTGTGGCTACTACTATGTGACCTGCTGGTACTAGAGGCCCAAGTACCACTGCCTGTCTTGCTATAGGATATGGATAAACCTGGGTTCCATCTCTTAGGTGGCACAAGTTTCTTGTATAATAACTTGTATCGGCCGCTACTCTCACTCATCCGAGCCAACTCTCTTGCCATGTCCCTTGTTGGTCCCATGCATAACTATGCAAACTCTATGACCCATCTATCAGCCTCCTACTACCTGATAACAACTTGATCTCTCTCCACCCATGCCACCTCCAACTCTCCTACTAGGGCCTTTTTTTGAGACAAGGACACATCCAATTTGCTCTACAATTCGGTAACCCTTTGATCCACGATAGCATCCAATGAAAAAGTAGGTGGTTTATCCCCCTCCTCCTCACCCTCTATCATCCTCTCCCTCAGCCTCCTCACATCCCTCTCTTGCTCTCTGTCGATCTCCTCCACATCAAAATCTCAAGGATGGTCTTTGCAAAGATATCCTCCTCTCCCAGCCCCTCTCCCTCTCCTCTCACCTCTACCTCCTCCCCTTTGACCTCCACCTCCCCCTCAACTCTAGCCTCTACCTCTTGTCTGCCTAGCTTCTCTCCCTCCTCACCCTCCTCTCTGATGGGTGATAATGGTGCACCACCCACCCACTGTCTGACTCTCCTAGGCTGCCTCTGCCCTCCATCACCCCTCCTCCTCCTCACACCCCTTTTGTCACTGCCATCATCTCCACCCCCACAACCTCCATCATCTCCCCCACCTCTCCCTCCATCACCCCAGCTACCATCTCTCCCTCCATCCCTCCCCTAGCTACCATCTCTCCCTCCATCTCTCCCTCCCTGACCTCCCCTCCGCACCCATGGAATTACTGATCTATAATCAATCGATGTAGGACCATCTAGATCTATCAAGGGAATAGGCCTGTGCACCTACTACTAGGCATCATACTCAGCTGATGTCTCTGCATCTACTGGACCTCTCCTCCATCTCCACTTCTATATAACCAGACTATCAATCTACTGCCCTGCCAGTGCCACTACTATTGATGGCCCCCATATGGTCTCTCTGGATGACCATGCATACTTGGCCATCCCCACAGGTACACCCTACTACTCACCAAACTACCGTAGTACCCGCTGGGGCAGCTACGTCTCTATGATCCTCTAGCTCTAAACTATATGGCCAATCAAATATCTAAACTGTCTTCATAAAGAAAGATGGCCACCCTCATCTGGCCACTGGGCACAATCTCTAAAATGCCTCCAGACAAAACTCATCAATGTGTTGATCCTATGTCGCTAGTACCCGGTATCTCCTACTCGGGTCAGGGTAACTGAACCAACATTTAAGTAAACATAGGGCATACCCTCGCCCAAATGCTGAATCTAAACTGGTGGTCATAAAATGGGAATATGCTCCCATGCCCAAAACATCAATAAGGTAGTGCCATAGCTGATACTCTGATCATCCTGGTATACAACCTCATGAAGCTGATGGTATAACATCCCTAGTAGACATGGTCCCCAAGAAAACACTATCCTCTGACTGCGCATACACACCAATACATCCCCCCATCCAATCAAGAATCCATACCCTCAGTGATCTGGTATGAGGACCCCGATAATCAATGTCATAAGCATAGCATCCCACTGAGCAAAGTGATCCACCACGAACTCCCATGTGATCTCATACCCATGGATACCCAAACCAACATCATCCGCAACATCATACATCTTTGCCAGGGCCTATCGCCCTTTGTGGGGATCATACACTACTCTCTCCCCGCTAATCGGGATGTGTAGAATCCGGTACTCATCCTCTAAGGTCACAGTAGCCTCTCTTGTGGGAAGATGGAAGGAACATGTCTCAGAGTGCCACCTCTTGCACAAGGCTATCAGTAACCCCCTATTCACTTGAATAATGCGCATGTAGGTGACATAATACATGCCTAGTCTCATCAACTGCTATCGCTCCCAGTCTCCCAGCCGATCTCTGAATGCATATGTGGTAGGTCTACACTCGCATGTATTAATCGACACTGGTCGTCTTTGCACACATAGAAATGAGGTTTAGCACAACTGGTTTAGCATTACAAAGCATTATTACTATCTGAGAAATAAAAAATGCATCAAAAAAAAGAGTCTACACTAAGTCAACCCTGATCAACCTTGGTCAACATCAATTGTGTCGCATTGACTGCAATTGCATCGCGCTATGTCATATGTGGCTCTGCATTTTGCAATTGCATCGTATTTGGGCGGTTACGTTGTTCTAGCTAGAAATTGTGAAGGTTTATATCAATTGCATCATTCTATGTGGAAATTATGCCATTTCATAACAGTTGCATCGCTCTACATTGCAGTTGCGTTTCAAGATTGCAGTTGTGTCGCGCGCCACCGCACTTGCGTTGCAGTTTGGCACTTGCATCATTTTACCTATCAGTTGTGTTATTTTAAACCTAAAGCCCACCCATCCCTCGCACTTGCATCGTGATGCAACAAATGTGTCGAATGTGAAGGCGTTTGCGGCTTATGCAACAAAAATTGGGTCACAACACATTTGTTGTTGACCCCTAAACCCTAATAAATGCACGTAAATCAAGAAAATAAAAGTTGGGAAGGGGTACTTATCGATGCCTCTGCACCCTCGAGCCATCAGAATGTCCTCACACAGTAGCCATGGTGGTCTATCATGGGAATCACCATCTTCTCCTCACACTCTTCTCTCCAAAATTTCTAACTAGAAAATGTGAAAATGACATTGGTTTGCATTTTCAAACCTATTTATAGGTTGAATATTAGGGTTTGACCTATTGGGTTTGTAATGGAGGCTCATTTGACTGCCTTTGACTGACATTTTCACTGACTTAACGTCCTCTATTTTGAAAATCAATCGTGTCATTGGTTTTCTGGGCATCCATTTAGCTTATCAGGACACTTAACAATTTTTTCCGACCTTGGGCCAAAATTCAAAAAATTTCCCGAGGGGGCATAGGCACTCCGTACCTTCGCTAGGGCATATTCTTGACTTTTTTTCTTTGCCATAACGTGATAAACTGCATTATGACAAAGAGGGGCAAAATGTAGACACATATAATTGACCTAGACCTGTGAACTCAATTTTCTCATCAATTCCTCTAAACATAATTTGATTATGTTCTTTTGACCAAATTCACTATTAATTAAATAATGGCCAATTATTTAATTAATTCATCTCTCTTATTCTTCTTGACTATTTAAATAAATCACATTTATTTAAATACGCCACTAATGTCTAAAGTCCTCTTTAAATTAAATGAATTATTAAATTTATTTAATCCACTATTCCCTCTTGATTATTTAAATAAATAATTTTATTTAAATAAGTCTCTAATATTAAAATCTTCTCATAATTAAATAAATCCCCCACATTTAATTTAATTATTAGCCCACTTCTTCCACAATTAAATAATTTAAAATAAAATATTTAATTGTCACTCATAGTTCATTTCTAAATTTAAATAAAAATCATTTATTTAAATCTCTCTCTCCTCAAGTAAATAATTTAATTATTATTTACTATCACATGACTTCACCATTTTGAATTAAATTAAAATATTAAATTCAAAGTAGCATTTCCCTCCACAAATTAAGTAATTTCTAAAATGACTTGATTTTCTAACTCATCATTTTTCTACTTGCTAATTCTCATCTCACTATCACACCTATTCTCTTTCCTTGATTTAATTTCTTAAATTAAATCTTTTCCACTCTATTTGAATTTCACCCTAAAGTTGCCTTAACCCTAATTAAGGGGTTGTTATTTTGAATCTTGACCATAGATTCTAGGGCAATTCTCAATCTTTAATCTCATTTGTCCATCCAAAATTGCATTTTCTATAAAATTCCAATTTTGTCCTCATTTTGGTCATCTCTTATATCTCTTAATATCTTGAAAGCTTCTTGCATTTTTCTTGAGTTTAGCACTTTCTTGTCATTTAGCCATTTAGTTTTGCATGTAGGATTTTGATATTCTCTTGCATAGTCATCTTGAATCCTTCAACACTTGCTTAGGACTAGTCACAATAGTAGATTTCTCATCAAAATCTGAGGGCAACCTCACATATTTCAGCAAGCTAGAAGGTGTAATGGAGATCAATCACGGAGGATGAAGAACTGGGGTGAGATCATTCCTTTTGTTTCTTTATTAATTTCCTTTGCACTCTATTACTTATTGTGGGTTTTATATGTTTTCATTTAATTTTCTAACCTATTTAACAAAAAATTACCCTTAGTTACACATATCATATCTCCTTGTTGCATAATTCCATTATTTGAATACCTCATTTAGCTTGCATAACTAGGTTTTGTAGGTTGAATGTTCATTTGTATTTTCCAAGAATTTTCTTGGTGGTGAACCCCTTAAAGTCTAAAAGAACCCCCTTCCTAGGTCTTCCTCATTGTGAATTGACTCGCCTTGAGAGGTTTTTAGTCAATCCAATTAAGATTCCTAGGACATTATTGTATGATAATAGGAGAAAATTTGTGTTCTATGACCTAGGTTATAAAGCACCCATTTTCCTTTTATTCATCAATGTTCTAAATTTGAAAGAATACTTCTTCATCTTAGTTTGATTCAAGTTCTCTAGAATTTTCTACTAGAGCAAGTCACACAAATCATAATCTTTCCAATTTACTACCATGTCATGAGTTTCATATATTATAGTTACAGATACTGAGTTCTCCCTATTGGTGAAGTAGATTTTGTGGCCAATCATAATTGATGCATACTTCATAGTAGGATTGGTTATTGGTTTGTTTTTCAGTGCTCTTCTATCAAATATGGCACCAATTAGCTCTATAACCACATCATTCTTTACTAACTTTAGCACCGATACGGGTCCGGTATCACATAATCCAGTTATAACCTTAATTTCTTCTTCAGAGATTAATCCAGGTATATCTGTCCACATGAATTTTTCATGTATTCTTCTCAGGGATATCCTCACATATTTATTATCCAAATGACTGCTAAAGTTAGGGCACCGGTTCCAAATATCTAGCTTCTTTTGCACTAGGTTTACATATTCTGGTTTTACTAAAAATTCATCTCTAGTCAACTCTTTAGACCGTTGATTTTTAAGTACTTGGTGATCCAATTTTCCATGTATATAGATTCTAGTGTCTTCAATGGGAAAAACCTTAATTGGTATCTTTGAAAATGCACCATTGGGGTCATTATCAAAAAATTTCCATGAAAACCTCTTAAACCGTGGTCTAGGTCTTTTAGTGATCTCAACTATGGTCGGTGTAGCCATCATAACCTTAATTCTATCTTCAATTTTTTGTAAAATTACTTCTGATACAAACCCACAAAGCACAGATAGTTGTAAATACCTTTTTCACGCTAAATGAGAACTAGGGTTTGAACCAATTCACTTCGAATCACCTTCAATCACTTCTCAATTTTCTCTACTCTTTTTCAAATGTGCAAAAGTGATTTAAAAAAACTTAGAATTTCACTTTATACCCTACCGATCTACCCTAATATCACATTTATTGCTTCAAATTCCCAAAAAAGCTGGTACACTTCACTGATACAATGTAAGCCCTAAAATTATCCAAAAATCCTCATATTTGCATATTTTCTACCAATTTATTTTCCGTAAGCTTAAGCGTGCCATTTTACACCATATATCTTTGTCACTTCTTAACACCTCATTTTCTAGGGGGTTGTTAGATTTCTCCGTCATTGCTCCCCCTAAGCCCATGTCTGGGTTTAGTTTTTAGAAGAATTATGTGCACTAGATGGAGGTACAGATGCATTTCATTCATCCTTTTTCTCAGGTTTCTCTTTCCTTTTTCCAAGTCTTCTCCATCTCCTTCATGACTTTAGTAGGATCAACTTTCTTTACAAGTTCATTCCTCTATTCTCGATTAGTCTATCTTCCATTCTTTCTTCTACAAAATCTTGAAATATGTCCAGGTTTGTTGCAATTGTAGCATACAACACTTTTATAACCAAACTCACTTCTATTCATTCTTGATCTACAATGGTTAGCCTTATGTTCAAATACATTGCACGTATAATAGTAGTCATTGAAAGATTGACACATTCTACCACTATTGAATCTTTTCAGCATTTGGATTATGCACTCAATAGCTCTATGTCCAAATTTATTGCATATAAAACATTGTCTAGAAAAGGATCCAACATTTTGATTCATTCTACTTCTACATTCTATAGCCTTATGTCCAAATTTATTGCATGAAAAAAAATACCATTGAAAGATGTGTATCTTTGAGCATTTGGTTGTCTGGTAGGAGGTCTTCTAGTATTGCTTCTTTGATTCTTGATCTTTCTACCATTGTCTTGAGTCTAATTTTTATTTTCAACCTTTTTAGGAGTCTGATCTGTCTTTGAACTTTGTCCTTCTTCAAGTCCCAAACCACCTTTATCCTTAGAATTTTTTTTAATTGCAATCAGTCCATCAAGCATTGTAGTAATTGTTTTGAATTTGTCCTCATGTGCTCTTGCTTTCTCCAAGTTAGATCTTAGGGTCACCACTTATTGTTCAAGTTTTGTGCATTCATTAGTCTTGCTTTGTATAGTGGCATTCAAACCTTATTTTCTTCCACTTGCACTTTCAATCGAATGATATCTTTATTTTCCTTCTTCAGTTATTCATTAACTTCTCTATGTCTTTCTTTGAACTTCTTGATTTGTTCTCTTAATTTTTTGATGCATTCATTTTCTTCCCCTAGGATTTCCTTCAGATTTTTGTTCTCACTTTCAACTCTGTCAAGATCTTCAAGAGAAACCTTAAGTTCTTCTTTATCAAACATGCATTTATCTTCTTCATATTCAATTGTAAAAATTTAGGACACCTTTTATTAGCCATGTGTTCAAATTCCAAGCTCTTCCTCAAGTTGTTAGGCTTTTTGAAAGGAACCGAGCTTTGATACCAATTGTTGAACACTCAGAATACTGAGAGGGGGGATGAATCAGTATTCTATTAAACCATTTAGTCATAATCCAACCAATAATCAAAACATATCTAATTGATGTTATAAATTAAAAAAATGAAGGAGATCGCAACACCACATAACACATCAACACCAATATTTTTATGTGGAAAACCCAAAAAGGGAAAAACCATGGTGAGGATTAGCTCACAATATAATATAACCAGTTATAAGATATTACAAGGGCTCATTGCTAGGAATTACTATCCTCATAAGGCTCATAGCTATAATTAGATATAAAACAAAGGTGGCTACACAACCAAAGAGTGAACTAATACAAAAGGCACCTTCCTTGTGCTAAATTCAGTTCTGATGATTTGCATACAAAATATTTCTCTACTTAGCAGTCACTCAACGTTCACAACAATTCTTCCCTTATACTAATCTTACACATACAAATTCACAAGTTCGCACAATATCAGATCTCACACACATCATATTACATTCTTATCTCCTCATACAACTCAAATTTTTTTCACATGTATACCCTATTACATCTGCATACATCTATTAGGTCAACCTTGTTAGATGTCGCCCAATTTAATTCAAAATCACTTTATCAGCTTCATGCTTGAAACAAAAACATCTTCACACTCAAATCAAAACATGAAAAGCTTGATTTAGGTCAACATAGATCTAAATTAGACCCCCTTAACACACACAATACATATTGATCTTCATAGCACATATTGAAGTATTAGGTCAGATAAGAATTAGACCTAATCACAAAATAAACCAATCTGACCAACATCAATCAGCCATATGATCATATAAGCACATTCCATCTATTATATATGTAGTACAGAAACTTGTAAACCATCTCCCAAAATTGTAGAGTTTGAAACCAAACACCGGAGGAATGCAAACTGGATAACTCATACCCATTTACACTGTATAGAGCCAGAAATTATATGTTGAACTTCTATCATTTGTAAATTTCTGCCTAATCAACCAAAATCACTAAAAAATTGATCATGGATGTATTTAGTACTCCTAAATAACATACTATAACCACATAATAAGATCTTCTAACACGATCAATTTTGGACCAAATTACTAGATCAAGGTGTCACCAAAATAGTTTACCGGATTAGACAAAACTGTCAACAAACAATATTGGCATCAATGACAACAAATCAAAGGGTTTATTCTTCATGCTTCCAAAATTTTTTTGATTACATCTTCCCTATAATTAAATTCATGATATAATTTTTACCTTCTAATACTTGTCCTAAGTTTATTTATAAAACCTTCCAGGTCAAAATCCTTGCTTGCAACTGAACCATCTTAGAAGGATGGAACTTATCATACAACTTCTTCCACCCTTCCTTATTCATTCTAAAGTCAGAAAACACTGTGAGAAATGGAAAGAAGGAACCTTTCTTTTGATTTAATAAGTGTGCCTCCTATAATTCAACAAGATGTCATATGATTTCCAAGAAGCTAGTTCTCATAGGTACAATTTTGGGTAGGATATGAGGTCCTACTAGGCTTCTATATATTCTCAATAATATTCAATTATAGTGGAGAATGGAATGTATCCAATTGCATTGAATTCACAAATCAGGCCTCCACTCCATAGGCCTCAAGAAATCTAATATTGTTGTAGGAATTCTAAACACTTGACCTTGTACGAAAAATAAGCCTCTAGCAGCAAAATGGTTCTTGAATGTCACAAAACTTGCATGTTCACAATTTTTTTTGCCACACATGAGTCCAATGTTGAATTGAAAATGCATACCCATCCTTACCCTCTATACATATTTATAGTGTAGGATTGAATTTTGTTCTTCCTTTGTATAAAAGCATGTGGCAAAGGAGGGAGTACCACCAAACTTTGATTGTTTATTTTCCATTCTTAATATCCATTAGCCCTTTGTGGATGGAATCAAACAGGTAGAATACAAAATAAAATTCTCCATTCACCATGACATTCTAGATGTCAACAACCATGAACATAAGGGAAATGGAGATTCTCTCAATCTTGTCCATCCCAAGGACTTGACACAATGAATAATAAGTCTTAGTGAAATAATTCTCAAAAATGTCTATTTTGAAAGACTCATATTCATTAGGTGAAATCCTGACACATTTTCCACTGTGTACTTTTAACCTAAACCTTGGTAGTAATACTGCTTTGTAAGTTATTTTTTTCTCACTATACTTCTACTTAAAGGCTTCAAAATCTATGGGCTTGTTCATAGCTAGGTTAATCTTGAAGACTTGTGAGATTTATTTCTTATCAATCATCACCATAACCCGATCCCTTTCAGTCCTAACTATCTTGACCAATTCATCATAATTTGCAGCAATAGCCTTCAACAAGTTGACATCCATGAAAATATTAGGGACCACCAATTTCCCTAGGTCAAATTTCCATACATTAGACATGGGAGGATCAACATTCCTTTTACAATACCAATGGGAAAAGAGTGACCAACCGGATATAGGGATATCAACATCTTTGCACCCATGGAATTCATCCACCAAACCCTCGACAGACCCAGGTCCTTGAACCTTGATCTTCACAATGGTTGAACCCAAAAGTTGGGATACTAAATGATCATGGATTTCCCTATTTTAGGAGGATGCAAAAGATTAGGTTCATTGAGGATTCATTTTGTGGTTGAGTTTGAAGAAGCTAGGGTTTATAGCAGGTATTAGGGTGTTCTTGGAAGATTTAGGTAACAACTAGGGAAGTTTCTAGGTAATTGAATGCAAAAAAAGGTACCCTAACTCAAGAAAAATCTCTAGAACACAATTACCAAATAACAAAGATGAAAGTCAATGTGAAACTTGAGCAAAAATTAGGATAGCATATGTACTTATTGGTTTTATGACGTGAAAACCCTAGTTTGACATAGGAAAGCTTTCAAATCTTCCAAATTCCTCACTTTAGATGCTTTGAATGCTTTGGTGAAGTGTTAAAATGCTTGGATTGAATCTTTTATGGGGAAAATAATTAATTTTCATGGCTAAAAGCCATCATGTTTTCCATTACTCTCATCTCGCATGAGTTAGAGCACATTACTACCTATTCTACAAGTTTGAATGTGGGCTGGTGATCTCCATGCAGAAGGATTGATCAGATGGCATTGATTGGTTAACCAGATTTGAAAATATTTGACTTATGTTGAAAAATCACGGGCCAATGAGATTAATCCATATGGAATTGCTTTACGACTCGACCGGAAGTTCACTGTCGAAGGAATGATATAACAATGTCTGTGTTGTGGCCTCTCATGCTTCCATGGTCATGAAATAAAATGACAAATGAAGGCCTATGGAATGGTGGAAACCCTCCAGATTATGCCATGTCATGCTAGATGATCACTATTTAAATTTTCCCTTTATACCACAACAATTAACCATTTTCCATTGATAATCTACATATATTCATTGTACGACTTTGATCATTCCATGTGGAAACCTCCTAGTGTTTCATAGAAAGATTAGGCCTTAATAAAACTCTCCATGAAATGGTGTAAATTTCACTAGATTGCACCATGTGGTACCCATTGGGCTACTTGAGGTAATGATTTGTCACTTCTATGACATGTGTCAATATCTCTCTCTTCTGTGATCCTATTGTGGGTCCACTACAGAGGGCTTAGTGGAATGGTAGAAATATTTAATTCTCACCATGTAAGCCTAGGTGGGAACAACCAACGAGCCTCACTAACTACTTAGTGAAGTGCTTTCCAGATGGCATCTTCCCGCGGTTCCACAAATAGGAATTTCCTTAATAAAATAATCCTCATAGAATGTCAAAACCAATAAGAATGAAGAAACATTTCATCCCAAGACTTAGCCTATGCACAAATTAAGTGCTTAACTTATAGCACATGGTTTTAAAATGACTTAACATGACTAGGTAAAGGAGAGGGGCCAAATTTAATAAAGGAATGGGCAAGACTTAGTGTATAATGAATAATATTAAAACATGGGCAAAAGTGGTGAAAAGGAACCAAGGGGCTAGTTTTAATGAACGACAACCTAGACATAGGTTATAACTTGAATGACTGGGAATCGGCTATTGCATCTTAATGGAGTTTTAGAAGTGTGAACCCCAATTTGATACCTGCATAAACAAAGCAAACAAACAAGTTATTAGATCATATGCAAGGTAAAACAAGGATTCCCCATGAAATCCATTTACAAAACTTAAAATAAGAAAAAATGAATAATACAATACGAAAAAGCATGTAAATCCTAATTAAGTGAGAAAACTAGAGATCCCATGGGGGAGTTGGTGCCAATGAAGTGTTGCAATTGGCCCTTTCCCAACTCCTTTGTGTGATTGTTGATGATTGATCTACTTGATGATGAAGAACAATGTGAGTTCTTGAGAAAACCTGCAATAACCTAGCTAAGATCTTACATTGAGGATAAAGTTGAGTAGAGTAAGTTTACTCAAGTTGTGGATGTTTGAATGAGAGGAAGAGTCTCTCATTTATAGATTCCCAAGTTGGAAGAATGATGGATTTGGATGAATGTGGGATAAAAGACCAACCAATGAGAAGAGGCCACTTGTCCACATGTGATTGGAGGAGGAATGAGCACATTTTGGTCAATGTGCATGATAAATGCTATGAGATTCAAATTTGAATTTTGAATGTGACATGTGAGAGGGAAAGAGAAATGGAGTTAATGTCACTTGGCTCAATACACAAAGACATGTAAGAGGCATTGAATGCCTTGTTGGAAGGACCAAGTCCACTTGGCCTTTTTGAATTCAAATGAGGGAATATTCCCTTTTGATGCTTTGTGAGGGAAAATAGATGAATTAATAAATCAAAGTATTTGATTTATTGTGCAACTTGCATTCTCTAGAGGATTTTAATGAAAGGGATTAACTTAATCATGATTTTGATCAATTTAATGAGGAATTAGGAGATGTGACAATTTAGACTTAGATTTATGAATTGATTTAAATCAAATTGAGAGGAAGGGTTTAATTAAATAAATGATTTTGATTTATTTAACTAAGGAGGAATATGTTAGATTAAATTAAATAATGTTTAATTTATTTAATTTAATAAGAGGAATTTAGAGAATTTAATCAAATAAAATGATTTATTTAATTAAATAGAGATGTAAGGTTAATTAAATTAAATTGATTAATTTAATCAGAGGAGGTGATAGAATTAATCAGATAAATAATGATTCATTAGATTAAGGGATAGAATTATGATGAAATGTTGAGAGTGTGATTCTGGAGGAAATGCCGTTATTAATCAGGATCAAGTGTGTCAAATCGAGAATGTACATTTTCCATGTCTACATTTTGCCCCTCTTTGAAGCAACGTACTTGTTGCACTGATTCAAAGAATAAACTATTATGATCAAAAGTTCAAAATTTTCTTGATTTTTCAGATGCCCCACTGTTGCCCCAGCGAAAGGATTACACTGGTATACTGCCCCCTCGAGAGATCAAGCAGGAATGTATGATTTTTTGATCGAGATCATGATAAAATGTGAGAGGAGGGGTTCTATTGATCAAAGGATGAAAGATAATTATTTGATGGAGAAAATTCTAATGATGTATAGACAGTCATCAGCCATGGGTAGCCTCATGTATATTTTGATACAACACACCTATTTTAGATAGAAGTGTTAATAAAGATAGAAGAATAAGAAGAAAAAGATGGATGGAAGGAGGATCCACACAAGTTCACATTATTACTGATGATGATGATTTGCATTGCTAGGAGTTGGGATTTTCAAAGGGCCAATTGTTTTATGTTTGATAACACACATAGGTATTATGCATCAAGGTATAAAGGACCAGGATGGTGTTGTACCTAGTGTGATGGACTTTGAATTGATAATCGGATAGGAATATTATTGTTCACACTTAGCATATATACTTTGTGCAAGATATAGTTCAAATATTCTTAATATCTTGGGCCAAAATGCAAGAAAGCAAGCTTTCCTATGTGGTCAACAAGATACCTAAAATATCCTCCCTACAAACCGAACAAAACATGCACAACTAAGTTATTTTACAAGTGTATCCCACAAGCATAAAAGATAAAAAGATAATGATCACTGCCCCATTCCTTTCTCTCTAAACCTGTTTTGTCTAGGCATCCTCAAAAGGTCCTTGAAATGAGTGCAACATAAGATAAGTCTAAAAGACCAAGATAAAGTAAACAAACAAGCTAATGTTCTTCGTACCACTAGCCAAGGCTAAACTAATGTGGGGTACTTGATGCTTATGTCCATCATAGGAAAGCTTCATCCTAGGACATGTAGTGATCAGGGTTTTGGTGAGATTGATTTGGGTGATAAGCTATTGATACTCTGAGTTGACCAATTTGCTTGCTTACTAATCTAGACTTAAGACTTTGACGATTAGGTTCACACTTTTGGAACTGCTAGACTTGCTTTTGATTGCTTCATCAAAAGATGAAGGCGACGATTGATTTATTATGAGTGATGAAAATCACGAGCGAAAGCGAGATGAAATGGATGCACCATTTTGGATTTTTTTGATATTTTGAGGCTATTTTTTAATTTTTTGAGATGTATAACAAACAGACTAACTAAAAGGCCTATCCTAGGGGTCTCGGGAGATGATCCATAGATGAGCTTTTCCTACATTATATACACAGAGACCACGTAGTTCGACTGACAACAGACTAACTTGATGACAAGATAGACAAACGAATTGTCATTTTATTGCTTAAAGGACTGACTTAAGATGCAGACTAGATGGGAAAATGGATTGCCAATGTGACAGAGCCTAAAGGACTGACCTAGATATCTCGGGGGATGATCAAAGATCAACCTTGCCTACATTCAATCTCAGAGACAACGTAGTTCGACAAGGTGAAAGACTGACAAGACTCAATGATGAATTGGGAACATTTTATGATATTTCAACAGGTTTTTGGATTTTTGATGATTTGGATGTTTTTGATTTTGAAATTGATTTTTGAATGTTTTTTATTTTTGATTTTTTGAATGTTTTTGAATTTTGATTAATTTTGAATGTTTTTGATTTTTCGCATGATTTTGACGATTTGGATATGGATACATGATGATATCAGTGCTCTCTCTTGGGATTTTGTTGAAAACAAAGCTTAATGTTGATCAATCAGATTGATGGATGGATAGTTTGACTAAGTGTGTTAAGTTAAATGAAAGTGATAATGCACTTGTAAAATCTAGGAAGTTATGTTATCCTAGAATAAATTTGTACAAAAAGGATAATTTGGCTAGGTGTGTTAAGCCAAACAAGGTGATTATGGATTTGATAATTTGGCTAAGTGTGTTAAGCCAAACAGAGTGATGATAATGAACTTGTAAACCCAAGGAAGTTGTGTTATCCTAGAGTAAACTTGTGCACAAGATGATAGTTTGACTAAGTGTGTTAAGTCAAACAAGATGATGATTGATTGGATTTGATTGATCAAGATCGATGAAGCTTGAGTTAGAACAAAATTGCTTTGATGATTTGATGTGACACAAATGTGCGCATTAGATGTGACTGATATTGAATTGTCTAGATTGATGTTCGATGAAAGATAAAACTTGATAAGGAACATCGTCTTGCTATCAAAATATGCCATGGGCTAGTAATTTGGATTCTTTTTGGTTTGCAAATTCTTTGATCAATTTGATTTCACATTTTCCAATGCTCGGATCACCACATAAGTGGGAAGATATAGATCAAGATTTATTCTCGAAGCAAGATGTAAATATCTGCCCCCAGTGTCTAGCAATGTTTGAACGGCCATGGGTGGATTCTTGGATGAATGGATATGAATTATCTTACGATAAGATAAGCTGTTCAAATAGAGGATTTTCATTTGGATAATGCTTCAAGGCTCAGATAGCGCTGGATAGGATGGGATCAATGAAAATGACCCATGTCAAGATGTTTACCATAAACAAGTGTAAAGTGTGCTCCAAAATTTTCCAAGATCAAGATAACTTGGAGTATGGATGTAGATGGAAAATGGATTGGATAAACGGTTCATGGATGAACAGATGATATGGATGTGATAAGATGCTTTCTCCTGAGCTGGCGCATGTAGATGCTCGATTCTACACATGACGCCTGTTTTCTAGGTTTTCATCATGGTACTTGTCCAAAGCGCCACCGAAATGGTTTTCGCTAGAGGACAATTTTTTTCTTTACTGTTTTCAATCCTTTTTCTGATTTTTTTGGATTTTTTTATATTTTTTGATTTTTTTGTATTTTTTGAGAGATTTTAAGCTGATGCTGAACCACTTGGTGGTGCTGATGTTGATGCTTTTGTCATAATGTGCCATCAATATCCTACTTTTAGAAGTTTTTTTGCCAAGATACGTGCACTTGAATGCAACTTTTGAGATCCCTGATCTATTTTGTTGATACCGAAGTTAACTCTATCTTTGTGCGCACATCGAGATAGAGTACCTTCTGAATCCTTATGATGAAGGGTCATTGCCAACACATGGTCAATGTGAGAATTGGATATCATGCGTGGAGGCGTGGATGGAGTGTGTTTAGGTATAAAAGATGGATTGGTCGACAGTTTGGAACCTTTGACTCTCCAAACTTGGGAAGATAAGCAATAATGAGTGGATACGGAAGTGTATGTGGAATTAGGACCAACTTCTTGATACACTTTGTACGTCGCTTGAGAAGCTTTATTTTGCTTTTGTGGAAATCTTTGATGGATACTTGCCCCATTTTTATTTTGCCCCATAGTTTCTTTGACTGATGGAGTTTGATAGGGATAATCTTTCTTTGTATTTTTTGGTATCCATATGTACTTGATTTGTCCAATATGCTTCTTAGCTTCTTTTTCTTTGATAACATTCTTCATGCTTCGATTCAAGTCTTTCTTTTGATGTTGGTCCCAATTCATGGATGAAGATTCGTGACATGACGGGTTTTAGCATTAGCATCAGTTTCATCATAAGGATTCTTTGTGCTCCCCATGTTGATGTTTGCTCGAGACGAAGTTACCCCAGTTTTGTGGAAGCATTACTGATATGTTGAGATCCCTTGATTGTTGAATAGCGAAGGCCTTGACATTTAGGATTTTCAAAAATCTGCACTGGTTTTAGGATACCCTGTTCATGTAGGCCTAATCCTTTGCCTTGATAATTCATCTGTTGAAAAAATTTATTTGCCATAGGATATGATTCCCCTTGGAAACAAGGTGTTTCTCCTTCTCTGCTCTATTCTGGACCTTCAAAAGTGTCAGTTTCTTTAGTGATTTGATAGCTTGCCCTAAGAAAGGTAAGTGATCTAAGTTTATAAGTGATAGGATCCTCCATATATGGAATGAATGCTTGATTGATATCTTCAACTTGATCTTGTGACATATCAGATTGTAGTGCTTCTTTCAGAAGTGTTGATGCTTCGCTGTCTACAGAAAAGTCTTCCTCATGACTCACTTCATAGGATGTTTCTGATTCATGACTTATGTACAAGCCTTTTTCATGATCCATTTCTGATATGTCTCTGCATTTGTCTACATCTTGATCATGTGTACAAATGTTAAGAGTAGGAGACTCTTGTTCATTGGTAATGATTTGAAGAGTATGAGACTCTTGTTTTTGAAGATCATCCACGTGTCCATCCAAAGAAAGCATCTCATGGGTAGATGGAAGAGTATGTGCTATGCGGATATGGTCATCATTTGCAACATCTTGTATAGATAGGAGAGTGTCCATTATATCATTGTAGTAGCTTGGAGATACAAATTCTTGATCTTGAGTGATTTTGGAATTGCTTTCAACATGCTTTGGATCAAGTTCTTGACATGGGTCAATTTCAAAGAATGGATTTCTTTCTTGGATATCTTCATTAGGCATAGGAAGATTCTCAAATGTCATGAGGTCAAAGGATGGCCATATGTTTTCGAGAGGATCATTGCTAGACCTTGGTGAAAGATGTTGATCATGCTTTGGAATAAATTCTTGGGATATGTCCTCTAATTCATTAGGTGATGTAGAGACATTTTCAACATTATCATTGGTCAAAGGATCTTGATCATTGTTTTGAATGATTGTGGTGGGAATCAGTTGCAAGCTTTGTTGTTGGAGTAAGGCCTGCATTTTCTGCTGAGCCAACAACGCTTGTTGTTGGTCGTGCTGCTATTGTGCCGACAATGCTTGTTGTTGGGCTTGTTGTTGTTGTGCCAACAATGATTGTTGTTGGGCTTGCTATTGAGCTGCTTGTTGATGGATTGCTTGCAATAATGCCCTGAATTGTGTTTGCTCATGTTGAGCCTAGTGCTAGGCTTGAGCTTGAGCTTGCGCTTGTTGGGCTACTTGAGCCGCTTGTGCTTGTTGAGCAGCTAGTTGTGCAACTTGTTGTTTTTGGAGTGCCTTTTTGTGGGAAGCTTCTTGAGCGGCTTGCAACATGATGGAGAATGAATTGGTCGTGTTGTGTTTTGGTGGTGGTGATGGTGGATTGGGAATGGTGTTGATTGTTGGGTTTGCTTGGATGGTTGCCACTTGTTGTTGTGATACCGATGGCAAGATAGGATGATTTGGTATGATGTTTTGATTTAGCATTAGAGGTTGAATTTGAACATTTTTGTGGTTGAGAATCATATTGCCTTGATTTAGGTAACTTTGATTTTGCATGGTGTTACCTTTACTTAGATCAATATCTAGAGTCATCAACATTTTGCTTGCATTTTGAACAACATTGGTTTGATTTGTAATCGTATCCATCCCAAAATTCACCAATTATGGATTTGAAATGTTCATGTTCAACAAACTTGTATTTGGCATGTATGGATTTGGTGGGATAATGTTGTTTGGAAAACTCATGCATTGAGCGTTTGGTTGATAGATTTGCAAATTTGGACTTGGATTTAAATCTACCATTGGGAAAGGTGTTCCAAACTTTAGATTGGGCATGCTCACATTTGTTGTACTTTTTAGGTTTGGACAAGATAATGATGCCATGTCTAAATGTGAGTTTTGATAATCAATTGGCATTGTGAGACTTGGATAGTTTGGTTGACTTGGATTACTCATGATGGATGAATCAAGTTTATATTCCATGTCCCTCTTGTGTTTTGAACTTGTTGACCTCCAAGGGGTTTAGGACCAATGATGAGATGGAGGATGAAAGGGTGAGTGATATGTGTGTTTGAATGTTTAGGAACTTTTGGAGCAATGCTAGACTTTAGGAATTGATTTTGATTGGTTGATAGTCTAACTAAGTGCGTTAAGTCAAACAAGATGATGGTAAACTTGTAAACCCTAGGAAGTTGTGTTATCCTAGGGAAAACTCACATAAGAGAATGAATTGGCTAAGTGTGTTAATCCAAATCAAAGTAATGATGAACTAGTAGACCTCAAGAAGTTGTGTTATCCTAGAGGCAAATTTGTTCAAGAAGATTGATAATTTGACTAGGTGCATTAAGTCAAACAAGGTGATTTTGATTTTCCAAAAGTCTAGCATAAGAGATGTTTCCAAGGTTCCAAAAGTTGTTGGTGAGATGGAAATTTGATTGATGTTTGAGAGATGAAGTGATGATTTCGATCCTAGATGACCCTAAGAGGACTTACTTACAAGACCAAGGTGATGAAGAACATGCTTTTTCCTAGAAGTAATTCAAACCAAAAGATCAAAGTTTGCATGAAAACCATATGACCCAAAAGAGAACAAACACATGTGTGGTTCAATTTGTCTTTTATCTTGGCTTAATGAATTCCTTTTACCACACACACTTTCTTGATTATGCTTTTCAAACTGTGTCTAATGTCTCACTTTCGTTGTCATCCCACAAGGTCCATTGTGTGGAAACCGAGGAAAATAGGGTAAAAGTTCCTTATGTTTAACCTTGTTGAAAACAAATGACGGTAGAATTTGTGCAATTAGAAACCTCTAGGAATATGATCCCTAGGGAAAGCAAGAGTGCCAAAATTCATCAAGAGTATTTGTTTCTCACAAGGGGTTTGAAATTTGAAGGTCTTGTGAATGTTTGTTTTCAAGTGTTTTGAGGACCAAGCAATGTACTTCTTCCAAGCACTTTTACACTCCTAGGATGATGAGGCAATATCATGTTGGGTTCCCACTTGGATAAATCCAGCTGCGCATATCTTGTGCGAATGGCTAAATGCTTGACCACACTGGCTCCCCTCCATGACACTCACTTATTCGGATCAGCCAAGCATTAGTACCCATGAATCTCCCATGGCATACTTTCCATTTGCACAACAAGACCGCATGTATAACGTGGGGTGGCTTCAAAGGACATGACCTTTTGCACCAACAAGATAGAAAAGGTTTTGACCTTTTTCTAAACAAAGGGTTCTAATTCGGGCATTCCATTCATGGGGGATTATCCAACATCGGCAAGAGTCCATTGCTATCCATGTCGTCAAAATAATCCTCGTGATATTGGCCTTTGTTCCAATATCCACACTTATATCCCGGGTGGAAGTCGCTTGGCTTTAGCGTGTTCCCGGTTGGGTCATTCCCTTGGGTGATTACTTTTTTCCACAAGGCAGGCCCTCTAAGATAAACAATAGCAAAAAAACATATCCCATCGTTCACACAACCTTCATTGAAAAGTAAAGGGGAAAACCTCCGCAATATGTTGTGCTCACACTCGCATGTTTTGTTCAATTTTTAAGTGCCCAAATTGAAATGTGGAGGCAATCTTTTTAACAACCTAATATCACTAAAATGTTTTTGATTCTCAAGATCGCAATGAAGCGTGAGAGAAGCACATACACATTTTGAATGATATTAACTTGTAAAAAAGATTGAAAAACATGGAAAACATTTGTTCATTTTAAACCTCAAAGAAATGATGACTTCTTTTTAAGCACCAAATAGAAGTGTGAGTTTGCCTTGTTCAATTTATTAACCTTTAAACAAAATCTAGTATATTTGTCTAAGGTACTTTTTAAGCCTTTTGTTTGCAAATTTTGAAAGCAACATTTGTATTGTTATTTTTAAATCCCAAAAAAAATTTTAGTGTCCTAAGAGCATGAAAGTAAACAAATCCTTGGAAAGGGATTATAATTTCTCCCAAAGTGTTAAAAAACACTTGTTACAATCATGTGATAATTTTTTATTCTTTCATTTTCATGCTCCATGATCCTTTAAAACCTGCAATACAAGCTTCAAATTCTATATAAAATCAAGAAATAAGAAGATATGAGGGTTAGATAAAATATTAAGCATATAAACCCTAAAACTTAGACCAAGCTTCATGGTGTTTTGACATTAGGTGAAAGTTTGAAAATTTTAACTTTATAAAAGTTAAGAAACTCCTACACTATTGGATAGCTTATGAAATTCTACCCTATTTTAAAAAAAAAATCTTCGAAAAAGACTAAAAAATGACCAAGATACGGCCATTTTAAAATCGGGTGAAAAAATAAAAAATCATATGCGGTGCTGTTTGCAATTGCGGCGCTGTTTGGAATAGATGTGGTGCTAAACAATGGCGTGCGGTGCTGTTTGGAATAGGTGTGGTGCTAAATAGCACCGCGCGGTTCTCTGGGTGTGGTGGAATTTGTGGGTGCTGCGGAGTTTGAGTTTTAGGCAGTGCAATATAGCACCGCACCTCTGTAAGCAGTGCAATACAGTGCCGCGAACTTGTAACCTGCAAAAAAAATAGAAAACAACAAAATTTTCAACAAAAAACGTGATTTGAACTCAAGATTTTCCCTCCTTCTAGTGCCAAAATGTGAACCCCAATTTGATACCTGCATAAACAAAGCAAACAAACAAGTTATTAGATCATATGCAAGGTAAAACAAGGATTCCCCATGAAATCCATTTACAAAACTTAAAATAGGAAAATGAACAAAAGATGAACAAAGAAAGCAATTAAATCCTAATTAAGTATGCAAACTCTTAATCCCATGGGGGAGTTGGTGCCAATGATATGTTGCAATTGGCCCTGTCCCAACTCCTTTGTAAGCTTTGATTATTTGATGAGTGATTGATCCACTTTGTTGATGAAGAACAAGATGTGTTCTTGAGAAAACTTGCAATAACCTATCTAAGATCTTGCTTTGAGGATGAAGTTGAGTAGAGTAAGTTTACTCAAGATGTGGATGTTTGAATGAGAGGAAGAGTCTCTCATTTATAGATTCCCAAATTGGAAGAATGAGGGATTTGGATGAATGTGGGATCATTCAACATCCAATGGCCAAGTGCCACTTGTCAAGATGTGAATGGTTGAGGAATGAGCACATTTTGGTCAATGTGCATGATAAATGCCATTGGATTCAAATTTAAATTTTGAATGTGACATGTGAGAGGGAAAGAGAAATGGAGTTAAATGTCACTTGGCTCAAGGCCAAGGACATGTAAGAGGCATTGAATGCCTTGTTCAAAGGACCAAGTCCACTTGACCTTTTGGAATTCAAATAAGGAATATTCCCTTTTGAAGCTTTGTGATAGAAAATAAAGGAATTAATAAATCAAAGTAATTGATTTATTGTGCAACTTGTATTCTCTAGAGAATTTTAGTGAGAAGGATTAACTTAATCAATGTTTTGATTAATTTAAATGAGAGTTAGGTGATGTAATAATTTAGACTTAGATTTATGAATTGATTTAAGTCAGAAATTGAGAGGAAATGATTCATTAAATAAATGATTTGATTTATTTAATAAAGAAGGAATGTGTTAGATTAAATCAAATAAGGTTTAATTTATTTAATTTAATGAGAACAATTTAGAGATTTTAATCAAATAAAATGATTTATTTAATTAAATAGCAATGTAGGGTTAATTAAATTAAACTGATTAATTTAATCAAAGGAGGTGATAGACTTAATCCAATAAATAGTGATTTATTGAATTAAAGGATAGAAAGTGATGAAATGCTGAGAATTTGATATGAGAGGAAATGTTGTTAGTAATCGGGATCAGGTGTGCCAAAACGAACTTGTACATTTCCCATGTCTACACTTTGTGAATACATATTTAGCATTTTCCAAGTGTTGGGGATATATGCTCAAGATAAAATGCAAATAGGCCTAATGATGATTGCCATGAAAATTAAAAACCATGAAACTAATATTGAATATGAATTTTCTTCATACCTTGAGAAGGCGTTAGATGATGAATTCTC
Organism: Sequoiadendron giganteum; assembly: GCA_007115665.2. Taxonomy (NCBI): domain Eukaryota; kingdom Viridiplantae; phylum Streptophyta; class Pinopsida; order Cupressales; family Cupressaceae; genus Sequoiadendron; species Sequoiadendron giganteum. The sequence continues at coordinate 709,744,098 of CM021103.1, forward strand.
CCAAGTTATAGAGGATAGAGCACCGATTACATTCAAAAACTATTCCCTATTGTTTCATTTGATAGTGTACTAGAATAGGAACCATTGGACTAAAAGAATGGACTTGGATATAATACATGAGCAAGGGAATCCCACACCAGTCTAGAAATGGTGCTATATTTGGGACAATCAGTGCAAGAATTTAAGATTTTATGTATTCTACAAATACTTCATACATAGAATACTTCGAGTTATTATGTATGCAATATCAATATTGTCAACCAAAATATTGCAACTAGTGAGACCTTTGGATTTAACAGAAGAGAAGGGTCATACACACAATTTTGGAGATTGGTTCTTCCTCCCAAAAGTTACAATAATAATAGTTTATGGATGTCGTGTTGCTCCACACATACTACCAAAATTTGTGCCCCTCATTTTAGCATTTCTTGAATTTATGTGGAAAATGAAGTGGATGGAGAAAGATGTAATGCACAAGTAGAATAGAGGAACTTTCCTACCAACCAAACCAAGTGTGAAGATTGGATTGTAGGCTCGGACACACTAGAGGAGTTACTGTATTATTTAAAGATAAGATATGCATTGAAATTTGGAAAAGAAAGAGCCTTTGACCCTGAAAATCATATGAACAACATAAGGCATAATCTTCTTACAAAAATGATAGTGTTAAACCAAGTGGGTTTTGAAGAAGATGCCATAAGGAACTACATTACTTATAATGATGTATTTAGTAGAAGGAAAAATTGGGAATATATGAAGGATCTTGAAGAAAGAACGAAGTGGAGGTCCAAGGATTTCCTAGGATAATTTGTTGAGGAAAATGACCCCATCAAGAGGATATAATTGATAATTGGTGGATTTGAAGACTTGTACAGAAAGAATGAAGCATATCTCAAAGAACATGATAGTGGTGCAACTACATAGCATACCCTAGGTGAAACCTCTGAGCCTCCCATGAGACAAAATATAGTAAGCATTGAACAATTAGTACCTTATGAGGATACTAAATAGGTGAGCGATATTGAGGAAGTGGCTACACTACTACCATCATTGAAAGGTGGTATTGAAATTGATCAACCCATCCTTGAGACTAGTGCAAATAAACATGAGGAAAGGATGGATGATGTAGAAAAAACAAGTACAGAGGTACATGAAGATGAAAGGGAAATCACAACAAGGAGATTCATAGAAGATGATGAATTCATTAAGACTCTCGAGTTTAAGGATTTCTAAATGAAGATGAAGATAAAATAATTTCAAGGTCGAGGATGGAATCAACTAAAGCACAAATTGAAGAATAAGAGAAAAAAGAAATGGTAGTTGTTCCAAAGCATGGAAAAGATATCTTTGAACTTCTCCTTGTACTCATTTGTAGTAGAAAGTTCATTTCTGAGATCATCCATATTATTTTCAAGTGTCTCTTATTTTTTTTTAGATTTTTCCAATTCATCATTCAATCGGCTGCATACTTCAAATTTTTATTTCAGGAACTGTGCTAGGTTCTCTTCATTCTTCTTCCTATCTTCAATTTCCTTTGTCAAATTCATCATGATATATTCCATCTAATTTTTTAGTATTGTGTTATCTCTGGTAAGCTTCTCACATTCTTCTATCTTTTCCTTCAAGGCTTGACTAAGTTGTTCTTCTTCAATTGTCTTACTATCATTCTGCTTAATTTGATCACAAAGTTCCTTTCTTTTCTCTCTAGACTTACTGACTTTTTCTTTTAGAGACTCAATGAATTTCTAAACATCTGTGAGATTTGCTGGTAATTTCTGAACTTCATCCTTTGACTGATCAAGATCATCGAGGGCCACCAAAAGTTATTGTTGAAGACTTCTTGAATCCATTTCCAAGGTCTCCCCAAACTATTACACTTCTCTAGAGGAACTAGCATTGATACCAATTGTTGGAAACAAACTACACTAATAGGGGGTGAATCAGTGTTGTGCAAAAATTAACTTCATTAATCTTTATCTTAAAATAATTAAAAATAGTCAACCATAATGCATAAACATGAAGAAAATGAACACAAAACCATAACACAAGGATTTTTACATGGAAACCCTATTAGGGGAAAAACCATGGTGGATGGCCAATCCACAATTTAATTTGAGTATACTCAAATGAAGTTAAAATAAGAGGAATGAACTTGCATTCAGGCACACTGCCTAGAGCTCATTGCTCAAAGGGAAGGATCACTACCTTGCAAAGAAAATGAGATTAAAACCACCTGAGAGTTTGAACTGAGATAAATAGCATTTACATATGCCTAATTATAGTTTTGGCTAATCACACTATACAGTATTATGTCTTGTAGATTTATTCTTCACTTCTGCTCTATTTTGCTCACACGCACAACAAAAATTCTCTATGCGCAAGTGAAACTATGCATTTTCGCTCTTCTACACAACTCTAACTCATAATTTTCATCAACACACACTTCATGCTTCATACAAAATGATATGGAAAAACTTATATATATCTGCAACATAGAATTCAATTACACTTTGTCAGCTTCAATAGAACACAAAATAATTACAACTGTTGACTTAAATTGGGAATAATATGCAATGCATATCCACAATGGTCAGCCACAACTTTGCTAGGACCCAAAAAAAATGCATAAACACACAAATTATTAACTGATTTATTTCCATACACCCACATTATTATTCATTAATAAAGTCATCTCCAGTACTAGTAAAACAAAAAATTAGACAATCGGATCTTCAAACATCCACGCGAATCAATATGAGCCACTATGATTCAAAGGTAACAAAGATAATATACCAAAAAACATTTCATGAGATGTGCAACAAAAATGAATAACAAAAATTCTTCAAACAGATTGATGAACACTAAACTAACAGATACTTTATTATTCCTTGTGAATCTTTAATCTGTCTATTGGTATGATCGAAAGATGATGTGTGTATTTGATCATCGATTAGAGTTGCCATCAATGACAACACCAAATGATACTTAGTAGTGTATCTTACCAATAACCACTCAATCTATCCATATTATTTATACTTCTAGGGTCTACTAAATAGGGTAATAAGAAGTTTCTCGTGGACACCATACAAAGTTGTAGGGATGCCCTCATTTCCAAATCTGGATGGGACCTATTTTGGTATTTTTACAATAAGAGAAATGAGAAGATTCCAGTGTTTAACACTTGGATTTTAGATATAGCAAGGTTGATTGTCCCAAATTTTTTGGTTGATGTAGAGTTTATAAGACCTCTATCCAAACACTATCACTCAACTACCAAAATAGTAAGGTTTCAAAATGACATAGTATTTGTAGAAGTAACCAAAAAAACCATCATTGAGTGTTTCGGCTTAAACAAGCAGGCTCTGACCAAGATAAACCTGTAGAAATGTGAGGAGGACTATGCTAGGTTAAAAAAGACTTATAGAAGTGATGTGGTACCTATATATATGAAAATAGGCATTGGTAACAAAACATTCCCCATCTCTGCTACCACTACTAAACCATTTAATGTGACAGTTTTTTAGTAGTACTTTGTAAATACATATTTAGCTATTTTCGAAGTGTTGGGGATAGATGCTCAAGATAAAATTCCAATAGGCCTAATGATGATGGCCATGAAAATTCAAAACCGTGAAACTAATATTGAATATGAATTTTCTTCATACCTTGAGAAGGCATTAGATGATGAATTCTCCCAATTTATAGAGGATAGAGCATCGATTACATTGAAAAACTATTCCCTATTGTTTCGTCTGATAGTGTACCAGAATATGAACCATTGGACAAAAATAATAGACTTGGCTACAATAGATGAGAAAGGGAATCCCACACCTATCTAGAAATGGTGCTATATTTGGGACACTCAGTGCAAGAATATATGCTTTGTTGCATTCTACGAAGAATTTGTACATAGATTACTTCGAGCTATTGGGTATGCAATACCAATATTGTCAACCAAAATATTGCAACTAGTGAGACCTTTGGCTTTAAGACAAGAGCAGCCTCATACATATAATTCTAGATATTGGTTCTTCCTCCCAAAAGTTACAATAATAAGAGTTCATGGATGTCATGTTGCTCCACACGTACTGCCGATATTTGTGGCCGTCATATTAGTATTTCTTGAAATATGTTGAAAACGAAGTGGATGGAGAGAGATGTAATGAACAAGTAGAAGAAATGAACTTTCCTACAAAACCAAACCAAGTGTGAAGATTGGATTGTAGGCTCAAACACACTAGAGGAGTTACTATATTATTTAAAGATAAGATATGCATTGAAATCTAGAAAAGAAAGAGCCTTTGACCCTAAAAATCATATGAAAAACATATGGCATAATCTTCTTACCAAATTGATAGTGCCAAACCAAGTGGGTTTTGAAGAAGATGCCATAAGGAACTACATTACTTATAATGATGTATTTAGTAGAAGGAAAAAAAGGGAATATATGAAGAAGCTTTAAGAAAGGACAAAGCGGAGGTCCAAGGATTTCCTAGGATACTTTGTTGAAGAAAATGACCCCATATAGAGGATATAATTGATAATTGGTAGATTTGAAGACTTGTACATAAAGAAGGAAGAATATCTCAAAGAACATGATAGTGGTGCAACTACATAGCATACCCTCGGTGAAACCTCTAAGCCTCCCATGAGACAGAAGATAGTAAGCATTAAACAATTAGTACCTTATGAGGATACTAACGAGGTGGGCGATATTGAGGAAGTGGCTACAGTACTACCATCATTGAAAGGTGATATTGAAGTTGATCAGCTCATCCTTGAAACCAGTGCCCATAAACATGTGGAAAGGATGGATGATGTAGAAAAAACAAGTAAAAAGGTACATGAAGATGAAAGGGAAATCACAGCCAAGAGATTCACAGAAGATGATGAATTGATTAAGACTCCAGAGTTTAATGATTTCTAAATGAAGATGAAGATAAAATAATTTCAAGGTCTAGGATGGAATCAGCTAAAGCATGAATTGAAGAATAAAAAAAAAATGAAATGGTAACACAAACTTTCTAGGAATTAAGAGTTGAAAACATTGATGGTAGCCCCTAGAAGGCTAGAGAAGTGGTCTTGAAGATAAATATGCTCATTTTCATTGGCTTAGAATTAAATAATTTTTTTTTCTTGATTAAGTGTTGGCTCAGGAAGATCCAATACTAAGTGAAAATTTTGACTCTGATGAAGGTGTGAGTGGAACTGGGTATAAACCAAAGATTCAAACCCTAGCCATATGGATCAAAAAAAAAAAACACATAAGCCAAAATTATTTGATGTAATTCAAGGGATGAAAGGGCCAACAATAGTAAGGAAAATACAAGATACCACCCTTTTGGAGGAAGCCACAATGACCATGCATTCGGTCATGTTCACTCGATAAACTATTAAGAGATTAGAAGACACATTGAAGGAGTATGAAAAGGAACAAAGGTTCCTAAATAATAAAGTTAATAAACTGTTCATGGAGAATGTCAAATTGAAAGAACAATTAAGAGGAGTAGGACCCTCACAAAGCAAGGAGATGTTATACAGGCCTCCTATTTCTCCAATGGATATTGTGAAGAAAATTTCTATAGAATAGGTAAAAAATATACAGAAGGAAGTGGATGATGTAAAGAAGGCCAACAATCAAACCTAGGATGAAGTGAAAAGATAAATTTATCAAGTTATGGAAAAGATTCTTGAGTACAACATAAAATTAGTTATGGATAAACTAGAGAATGTGCATGATAGTTATAAAACACTTCAGCAAGGTGTTGAACTCCTTTCCTATGTCAATACAGGGGTTTCTACACAATCTCAGTTTTCAATCTCACAAGGTCCTCCAACTAGCAACCTACACATCACCCTGCCCTTGTAGCACTCTAAAACCGGTTCAGGCCAATTTTAATTTAGTCTTTCAAAAACACCTGCCAATTGAAATATGGATTAAGATACCATTTTTAGGGTATACAACATATAGGAAAATCAAGAGTCACTCTTTTAGACCAATATGAACTTTCAATACACACACCCGGTTTTAGGCTTCATAATTAGCCCATTTTTTTCCAAAGGAACCCCTCTACAAACTGACTACCAACCCAAGATAACTTGAAAAAGTCTTAGGAAAGGTATCCAAACTCTTGATTCCCTAGGTTTTAAGACTCTAAAGGCTCATTGTCACCGCCAATACCAAAATCCTCTCTAAAAGCCTAGAAACATAGGGTTTTAGGAACCCCTTATTGAAAATACATACTCCCAATCTTTCCAAACCACACCAACTGCTTAGACATGTCTAAAATGGTCTTCCAAGCTTAAAAGTCCACAAAATGGCTACTCCTAACTCCCCACCATCAGAATCAAGCCAATACCCCTCAAACTATGCACTCTTCCAATGGTTTCCACTCTACAAACACCCCAAAGTCAGGACAATCATCATGCCTGCACAAAAGAATGTATTGACATGTATAATGAGTCTATATAATCATGTCCATCGAGTCACAGGTCTTCATAGTAGGTGGAGGGATTAGATCATCATTTTGACTCCTCTGAAACCCTTGGTTCAGGGAAAATAGAGCAGTTCTTGGAGTTTGATTGCCTTGCACACAAAACGATGGTTCTAGAGCCCCAAAAAAATTCAAATGAATTTAAACACATCTATTTAAAGGTAACCACAGTCTCAAGATATATAAGTTTTTTACGAGCTTATACCATGAAGAAAGTTCAAGAAAAAACATAAAATTTGCAGAGATCAGCGTGTCCAACAACCAAAAATCTTCTTCCAAACTGATTCATCATCCTTCTCATGAGGAATTACATTGTTTTGTAAGGTTTCAACATCAAAATAGTTCCTAGAACCGAAAAACTACTTTAACCAACTTTAGTTAGACTCTAAATTGGAAATTTTGCCAATTTTGCTCCCAAACACCATCCCTTTACAATTTGATTTTATAAATCCATAAATCCCTCTTAACTGATCCACTAAGCCTTTTCCATACATTTAGAAATGGTCATAGAGACCTTATACATAAATAAAACACTAAACCTTATCTATTCTATCACCTAGACCTTATTGACACCATGACATTACATGGGCAACTCATAGCATTCCATCCTATTTTTATATATTTTTCAACTTCCTTGTTGCATATAACATAAAAGATCTTAAAATCATTTGATGAACCTTGAAGGTCCATTTTTTTATCAGTTCAAGGTCAGGGCCTAGGTGCTCTTGCACCATACACCCCCCCATAGAGAAAATCTTTTTCCAAGAGTGAAAAACTTGGTCTTTGACCCATTTTTCTCTTCAAGTATCATCTGCAAACTTGGTGCTGCTCTCTTTGGTTCTGGATCAAGATTTGGTGTTGTTCTAGTTCTTAGACCTGCAAACAAACAAATATTAGAGCCACATTAACCTACTCTCTTCTTTTCTCAATCTCCATACTTGCACCAATCCAACTGTGTTTGCATACACTATCCTCCGCTCACTGTCATCAAACCTTTTCATTTTTGTTCCTCTTGCTCTGCCCCCACTATGATCAGAGCTTGTTCATTGTCATTGCCTTGTACCTCTATTTCATCAAACTCACCAACCCTTATGCTTGCAAAGTTCACCTACTCTTCACCATTATTAATGCTGATAGAACACACAATGGTCCCCACAATGATCTTATTCTCTTTTAGAGACACTCCACTTTGTTCTCCATGCTTATGCACTACCTTAGCTTTCTCCTCCCTGTCTGTATCAGACCTAACTATGAACCTATCACCCACTCCTTGTAAGAGCAATTCCTTACTATCCACTCATTCTTCCCTTTGACCAAATCAAGCCTAGGCATTAGTGCTTTCCCTTCCTTTTGCAAAAACACACTTCCTATTGTCTTCAAACCATTTTTAGGTGTTCTCTTCATTGTCATAACTCCACCAACCTTCTCTATACCTACAACCACATCAAACCTATTGTCCTTGGGCCTTAAAGGCTCCTTCTTTCCAAATAACACTACTTTAGCCTTACCCTTATCCCTTACACTTGTTTTCAAGGGAAGAAACTTAAAAGTTTTGTCCTCCTTCTTGATGGTGTATGTTTTCTCCCAACTATCATATATAGACCTCCTGTCTAATTGCTAAGGCCTCCCCAAGAGCACATGACAACAATCCATTAAATATCACATAAGACCCTATCATTATACTACCCAATCTGAAAATCAACATATGCTTGCTCTTTTACCACCAAGGTTTGATTATCATTGACTTGAGGGACTCTATAAGGTGCTTCATGGGGTAATTTTTCTAGACCCAACTTGTCCACCATTTACCTAGACACTAGATTATCTTGAGAACTAGAATCAATGACAACTTGACACACTTTACCTTTGCTTTTGCATGTAGTTCTGAATAGGCTCCTTATTTGACTCAAATCTTCCTCCTTGGATGCTTGCAACACAGTTCTTCTTATCATGAGTGCTTCTCCTTCTTTTGATGTAAGGTTCACTACAGGTGAAGTCACACTCTCTTCATCTTCATGCACTAATTGATTCCTCCTTTTTTCACCATGAGAGCTTGAGACTTGTTTTTTAGGGAGCTTAAAGGTTGGATGTCTAGGCTTGTTGCAAGTGTAGCATCTTCCTAAGAACAGATATGATCCTCTTCCTCCACTAAATCGGCCTCTTGAACCTCTCCATCCACCTCTTGAATCAGATTGCTCTTGATCCTTCTTGTCATCTCCTTGGCCCTCATTGTTTGTCTTTGAACTAGGATTGAACCACCTTCCTCTAGAGGTATTACCTCTTCCTCTTGCTGCCTTCTCTTATCTCCTCTTTATTTTTTCTCCTACCCTGAATGCCATTTGAAAGAATTGCTCTACTGATTTTGGTGCCATCATGTTGATTTCATCCTGAATGTTGAATCTTAAACCATTCAAGTACCTAGTAGTCATCTCTTCCTCATATTCTTCATGTTTAGCCCTTATACTTAACCTATAAAACTCTTCAGTATATGTTTGTACATATAACTCCTTTTGTCTAAGGTTTTGAAATTTCTTTAGCAATTGAATATTGTAATCAAAAGGAACAAATTTACCCTTGATCTTTGTCTTCATCTTCTGCCAAGAAATGATCTTGCTTTTTCCCTTTCTCTCCCTATCTTCTTGCACAAAATTCCACCACACCAAAGCATGTCCTTTCATTTTTTTTTTTGCTCTCTTCACCTTATGTCCTTCATCAACATCTTCACTATTAAACTAGTTCTCCAAAGCCCCTATCCAGTCCAAGAGCTGTTAACTATCAAGTTTTCCTCCATGCATAGGCACATCCATTTTTCCATGTCCATCATTCTTCACAACCTTTAGTAGCTTCATTGTTCTCACATCATCTGGATCCATCTCCCATTTCAATGTATCTATACCCTTCTCATGAGTATCAAGTTTCCTTGTAACGATATTAATTTTAGGAGGCATTTTGTTCCCTCCAACTACCTTCTTCTTCCTTCACACAAACTTCAATCTTGATCTTCACAAAGACCTACTCCCTTGCTCTGATACCACTATGATGTAGAGGAAAGGTGCTAAAATCATTTCCTATGTCAATATAGGGGTTTCTACACAATATTAGTTGTCAATCTCACAAGGTTCTCCACTTAGCAACCTACACATCACCCTGCCCTTGTAGCACTCCAAAACCGGTTCAGACTAATTTTCACTTAGTCTTTCCAAAACACTGACCAATTGCAGTATGGATTAAGATACCCTTTTTAGGGTTATACAACATACAGGAAAATCAAGGGTCACTCTTTTAGAACAACATGAACTTTCAGTAAACACACCCAGTTCTAGGCTTCAAAACTAGCCCTTTTTTTTCCAAAGGAATCCCTCTACAAATTGACTACCAACCCAAGATAGCTTGAAATAGTCTTAGGAAATGTATCCAAACTTCTAATTTCCCATGTTCTAAGACTCTAAAGGCTCATCTTCACAGTCAATGCCAAAACCCTCTCTAAAAGCCTCAAAGCATAAGGTTTTAGGAATCCCTTATTGAAAATACATACTCCCAATATTTTCAAACCACACCAACTCCTCAAACATGTCTAAACTAGTCTCCTCAAGCTTAAAATTCCACAAAATGGCTACTCCTAACTCCCCACCATCAAAATCAAGCCTAGACCCCTCAAACTATGCACTCTTCCAATGGTTTCCACCCTACAAACACCCCAAAGTTAGGATAGTATTCTTCCATACAAAAAAGAAGGTACTAAAATGTCTAATGAGTCTATCTAAGCCTATCCACTAAGTAACAGGTCTTCATAGTAGGTGGAGGGCTTAGATAATCATTTTGACTCCTCTCAAACCCTTGGTTCAGGGAGAACAAAGTAGTTCTTGGATTTTGATTTCCCTGCACATATAATGATGGTTCTAGACCTCGAAAACAAATGTAAATGAATGTGAACACATCTATTTAAAGGTAACTGCAGTCTCAAGATATATAACTTTTTTACGGGCTTATACTATGAAGAAAGTTAAGCAAAAAACACAAAATTTGCAGAGATCAGCGTGTCCAACAACCAAAAATATTCTTCCAAACTAAATCATCATCCTTCTCATGAGGAATTAAATTCTTTTGCAAGGTTTCAACATCCAAATACCTCCTAGAACTTACAAACTATTTTTACCAACTTTAGTTAGAGTCTAAATTGGAAAATTTTCCAATTTTGCTCCCAAACACCATCCCTTTACAATTTGATTTTATAAATCCATAAATCCCTCATAACTGATCCACTTTTCCTTTTCCATACATTTAGAAATGGTCATAGAGACCTTATTCATAAATAAAACACTAAACCTTAGCTATTCTATCACCTATACCTTATTGACACCATGACATTACATGGGCAACTCATGGCATTGCATCCTATTTTTATATATTTTGCAACTTCCTCGTTGCATGTAACATAAAATATCTTCAAATAATTTGATGAACCTTGAAGGTCCATTTTTGTATTACGTTAAGGTCAGGGCATAGGTTCTCTTGCACCAGTATAACCCAAAGATTGAAACCCTAGCCATATGGATCAAACAGAAAAATAAACATAAGCCAAAATTATTTGATGTAATTCAAGGGATGAAAGGGCCAACAATGGTAGGGAAAATACAAGATACCACCCTTTTGGAGGAAGCCACAATGACCGTGCATTTGTCCATGTTCACTCAAGCAACTGTTAAGGGATTAGAAGACAAATTGAAGGAGTATGAAAAGGAACAAAGGTTCCTAAATAATGAAGTTAAAAAATTATTCATGGAGAATGTCAAATTGATAGAACAATTAAGAGGAGTAGGACCCTCACAAAGCAAGGAGATGGGGTTATACAGGCCTCCTATTTCTCCAATGGATATTGTGAAGAAAATTTCTATAGAATAGGTAAAAATATAGAGAAGGAAGTGGATGATGTAAAGAAGGTGAACAATCAAACCCAGGATGAAGTGAAAAGACAAATTTGTGAAGTTATGGAAAAGATTCTTGAGTACAGGATAAAATTCGTTATAGATAAACTAGAGAATGTGCATGATAGTTTTAAAACACTTCAGCAAGAAATGGATCAAATAAAGACACATATGCTTGTATTAGATCCTTTGTTCAAGAGGTGGTAGCCTATTCACCACACTTTGGCTAATTTACACAAAGTTCTACAATGAAGTCCTGATGCACCCACAACATTAAAGCCAACTGAACAAACTATGAAGATGATTATTGATGAATTTTAGTATGCATAAGGGTTTGATAAAAATATTGTAACACGGTTGTATTTATTCCATACCTAGAAATAGTTGTATATACCTTAAATCGTGAGAGATGGTGATTAGTTGAAGGACTTGGATAAGTGAAAGAAAGAATTTAGTCAGGTTGTTCATAAGTGTGTAACTAATATACAGGATGATGATGATACCAGTCTTCCCAGGGTAAAATAGATCATGGATGGGTTGATTGTTCGTGATGCGGGATACCTAAAGTTTTTCAATGATACAAAGGCATTACTAGATAGTTGATGGAAAAATCCTCTTGCAAACATGCAAAAGATCTAAGAATATAAGTGGCCATCATATTTTATGGTGCATCAATGGGAGGAAAAGTATTTGGTTTTAGAAGAATAGGACACTGAGGTGAGAGCATTTGGACCTTCATAATGGAGAGGAAGACTTTTCCAGATCAATGTTCATGGGTCTTCTACGTTGAATAAGGGAACCATATGGAAAATAAGTCTTGTTATTTCCTTAATTATGCTAATTAAATAGTTGTTGGTTTTAGAAGAATAGGACACTGAGGTGAGAGAATTTGGACGTTCATCATGGAGAGGAAGACTTTTCTAGATCAATGATCATGGGTCTTCTACTTTGAATAATGGAACCATTTATCAAAATGTCTTAAGTCTTGTTATTTCTTTAATTATGTTAATTAAATAGTTGTTAGTAAAATAGGTAGTTATGAAAGGTTGTTTCTTTTTGTAAAAGGCCTATAGATTGTTTCTTCCTATATAAATAGGAAACCAAGGCCCAGTTTTAAATTATCATCATCATATATCATTTCCATTTTAAAGAATTTTGTTATTAATATATATCAATTCAAGCAATATAATGGAGAACATTTTATTATCAAAGATTCTCCATGCTTTTGTTATCATTATGTATTTTTCTTATTTTTTAAATACTTATTTATTCTTATATTTGAATGAATATCAGTTATTGAGCCTCAATATTGTGCTTATATGAATGAATATGCTGATATAGTAAAACATTTATTGTGGATGTTGGTAGAGCTACTATTTTTTTTGAAAATTTGAGCTTATTTTTCCTTGTTACATGTTCAACATAAAAACGAAAACTATTTAAAAATAATAAAGTTAAGAATGTTTCTTATTTAAATAATTGTGAGTTACGTGCATTAATATTTTATTAACTTTTGTGTCTTCACAAACATATGTTGATAAAAAATGAATGGAAGAAGCATCCAAGTAATCCTATTTTTTTTTGCCAACAATTCATACCAAAGATTGAACAATTGATGCAGGAGCATCCAGTGGTGTAAGGGCAATCCTACATCACCCTAAAATATATTTACTTTCATTTAGATTTTTTTTTGTAGATGTTTTTGCATTTCTGGATACCCTTTTCGTCGAAGAAGAATTCCCAACTTTCAGAACTGCTTTTCTGCTTTTTCTGCTCAACTGCTATTTTTAGCAGGTATGAATTTGAAGGCGTGAGGAGACAAAAATTTAAGGGAAGCTTCAAGACATAATAATAAACACTTTGGTGAAAGAATCAGATCAAGAGCATTTCCGGTTCAAAAGTTATTCAAGTTTCAATTTCTGCTTTTTGCCTTATGAAATCTTCGGAGCTAATTTTGAGGTACTTAGAGGCTCCGGATGGGCCTGAAAAATTGGCGGAATACGAAAGTGGTTAGCCTTTAGGCCCCATTTTCCGGCAAGAGATCTTCGCGAGAGCTTTCCGAAAAGGTATTATCATTGAAGATCTGACGGTTAGATCTTGAGTTAGGGCTTCCGAAAGTTGGTGCATAATTTGAATCCCGTTTTTGGCTCCAAACAAAGAAACGGGCTATTTATGGGCGAGTTACTGTTTCTTTTAGGCAGTTTTTTTTTTTGGGAAAGAAGATCGCATGCTGCGAATAGGGGAATTTCTGTAGTTTCTTTCTGTAATTTGCATGTATTGCAAAACTCGAGGATTTGAGATCCTCTGCATGTAGGAATTTCATACTTTGAAAATAATAAGATTTGTTAGTTTTTCTGTGTGATTTTTGTGTCTCGCTGCACCCTCACAACAATTTAAGGATATTGCAATAGGTAATTAAGGA